>CM029012.1:241081579-241676578 GCA_016801055.1 Panax notoginseng
TTAAGTCTTTGCTTGTCCTCGAGCAAATTATCGAACACAATAATAACAGTTGACACTAAGAATGCAAAAGGAATATATATATAACAATCTATACTAGCATCGTGGCTACGAAACTCTAAATAAGCTACTCCCCAAGAGTAAGTCAAATACAGGAATGAGTAAGGGTTCATTATATTTCAAGCATAAGACTGTATTCGATCTATTCTAAGCGCGTGTGTGAATACTAACTGTCCTGACTAATCATAGCTCAACTAAGTTTGCGCAGTCGAATGCCAAAATCAAGCAAACTCTGCAACTTAAACATTCAACAAGCATTAAGAACAAGGCGCAAATGCAGGATAAGATCAAAAGGCTCTAGCATGCCGACAGCAAAATCAGACTCGGACAGTACTCAATTACCTTAGGCAATAGAACTACCCATGAATGAGCTTTTGATCAGCGACTCCCAAGCCAGACGACTTTAGGGCACTAGGTGTAGAACACCCCTAAGAATCTAATAACTCGAGCAGTAAAGGCCACGTAATCAACGTAAGCCAACTAAGACTTCACAATAAGAACGAAGATTAATTAGCGAGTGCGTTTTACGCTCCATCTTGATATCGGCCCTGCGTTTATGGGCGAGTGCATTTTACGCTCCATCTCGGCCCACCGCAAAACTTTCGATAAGCAAAACTTTTTTTTTTCAAACAAGCTAGAATCCAAGATCTAACATTGCAAAAATACCTAAATCTTTTATTACCTTGCACAAATGAAAGTTTATAAGAGTGAACAAATTTTCAACACAATAAACACACAAACTATACTCGAACAATAATTAGTTAACACAGTTGGTCGGTGCTTGCTAGAAGGATAGATCAATAACAGTCTAAACTTAACAACTCATAAACCCCTAACACATGCCATGTTTGATACAACTCTACGAGAGACATACTCATTTGGCGCTACAAATAGCCAAATATAACACCCTTGCTAAATAGCAGCTCAAAATAGGGTGAAAAGGCCATTTACATGGCACAAGCATATAAATCTGAATAAGCCCCAAAAAGATGGCTAGAAACCACAATCAAGCAAATAAAATTGAAAATAAAACCAAAAGCAGTTTATGGCATCCATAAAGATAAAACTATTCAACATAATCCCGTAGTTCAAAAGACTGCACCACAATACTGATAACTACAAACATAATAAAGATAGTAAGACTGGCAATCCTAAAATGGCAGTAATGAGATAGACAGATAAAGGCTAAAACACCCCCAAACTTGAAGTGGGCAATGCTCTCATTTCTAAACATAAAGCAATTGAATATAAGAGGGCTTCCCTGAAGATCGCTCACTCAGCAGCGGCATCAGCTTTGGATTCGGCTTCTTCCTCGTCTGGCGCGTCCTGATCAGCCACGACAGGCGGTGATGGTGGTGGGTATGGTGGAAAAACAGGAGGGTCGGGAAACTGGTATGGCGTGAACTCAATGCCCTCGCCACAAAAGTCAGTGTAGATGCTCTGCATTGTGTTTACCAACTCAGCCTGGTACTGCATTGCTATGTCCTGCCTTTGAGCCGCCGCTGTGATATGCCTCCGCTGCCTCTGTGCCTCAGCGTCCTGCTTCTGATGCAGCAGGGTGAGGGATGCCATGATGTCTGCTAAAAAAAACTGACTAGTTGGGCCTGCCTTAGGTGCTTGAGAGGGCTCTGGCTCTGGGCCGACTGAAGGAGGTGGCTCTGTAGGTGGTCCGTATCCTTCGCCCCTGACATGAGATTCTACCCCGTCCCAAACAGCAAAACGCTTGATCGTTTGATGGTCGATGACAGTCATGGGCGGCGAAGCTATCTCATCTGGACCCCATTGTACCCCGGCCTGCTTGCACAAAAGCGTGATCACGGATGGATGGGGAAGTCCTGCAACGACTGTACTCTTGATAGCCTTGATGATCGAGTCATGGATGAGAACTCCGATATCCACATTCAAACCCGTGACAATGGCAAAAAGCAGAATCGCCCATTCTTTAGTCACATCGCTTAGGTGACGAGTCGGGAGCATTGTGGCACAAATGAAACTGTACCACGCCTTTCCATAGCGACTGAGTGCAGTAGCAGGGAAGCTAGTCTTTTCACCGGTATAAATATTTTTCTTCCAGGCCGTCCCGGGCTTGCTGAGCCTTCGGATGACATTTTCCTGGTCATAGCCACGGTATCCTAGCTGCATATAATCATTTCTCGCGTAGTTTGGTGTCCCGAATAAAGCATTGATGGATATACTGTCAAATGCTACGGACCTTCGCTTAACTTGAACCACAGCAGGACCCTCAGGACTGGCATTGGCATAAAATTCCCGAACCACCGGGACAACAGATGATACTGGCGGTTTGGTGAAGTTAAGCCACTTGCGCTCCATGATCATATTCATGATTTCCCCATCTTTTTGATTCGGCTGCAACCCCCGCTCGGGAATCAAATTGCGCTTGCCGAAAGAGTCTCTGTACCGCTTAAAAGTTTCCTCACTGACAAACTTGGCTGGGTCCCAAGCCGGTGGTGGAGCTGCGGGAGATGAAGAAGAACCCCCGACGCTAAGTCGTTGCCTTTTGGGTGCCATGATGTAATTTGTTGATGAGGTTACCACAAACAGCCCTAACTAGTGCCACTAATATGAAGAGATGATTCCTGAAGCAATGCAAAACAAACCCCCAAAACAAACCCAGTGAAAACAAGCCAAAACAGTTCGATTACTCTTTGAGGCAAATAAACAAACACCTTGTGTGCGTTTGCCAAACTATACTTGGACAGCCCTTTGCTTGTTGTTACTCTAACCAGATTTCCAGTAGTGGAAATCACCCTAACACAAACAAGAATGAGAACACCGAGAAGCAATTAAACCAACAAAATCTCTGATAGAATGAAAACACTCGAAAATACCTTAAGTATAAAACCCTTGCACTTGAGTGGGGTTGCCTTTGATAAACAATCGATGCTATGGTCTGATTTTGTAGGTTGAGAGAGACACGATCGATGTTTTCTCAGATTTGTTGGGCGTGATACGGCTGATGGGTCGTATTCTTTTAGGCTGCCGAGAGAGAGAGAGCTGGGATGGTTGAGAGAAGTGAGGAGTCTTAGCCGAACAGCCTGCTTATAACTGCTCTTGGAATTCAAAAACACGCTACCGGCGCCGCGGCGCGAGTGTTTTTTCACAACTCGGCGCTGCGGCGCGAGTTTTCAGTACCCGACGCTTATTGTGGTGCCGCAGCTCGAAAGAGTGCAGAGCCGGCGCCTTTGTGGCACTGCGGCGCAAAATGCAGTATAGTTGCCGGCGCCGCGGCGCGAGTTCTGAACCATTTTTTACCTGCTATCTGCACATACCAAAACAAGAACACCCGCTATAATACACAAGCAACATACACCGTTAAAAACATAGTAAACACTATTATAATCTGTAGATTATCATACGAAACATGTTGCTCGTAAATGAGAGATACAAAACATAAAATCCATCAACTATGTTATATAATAAAATGAACAGTCACTAAGTAAACTAAAAATGAGTGAAGAAACATATAAAATTTATACCGAGATGGGGGTGCCTCCCCATCAAGCGCTTGTTTTATAGTCGTCGGCTTGACTATCATCCCGACTTAGATCGGGTCTCCAAGTGTAATGGAGGTATGTTGACGGTCAACCTCGCCGCCCCAGTAGTGCTTTACACGTTGCCCATTCACCTTGAATGTTGAGTCAGAATTTGGGTCCTTAATCTCTATTGCTCCATGCGGATAAACCTTGGCAATAGTGAAAGGGCCCGACCATCGGGACTTCAGCTTCCCAGGAAACAACTTTAGCCGGGAGTTAAACAAAAGAACTTGCTGGCTCGGTTCAAAATGACTTTCAAGGATCTTCTTGTCATGCCATTTCTTGGTCCTTTCCTTGTACAACTTGGCGTTTTCATACGCCTACAGACAAAACTCATCTGCTTCATTTAGTTGTAACAGCCGCTTTTCTCCGACTGCCTCAAGATCAAAGTTAAGCTTTTGAATTGCCCAGTAAGCGTTGTGCTCCAGTTCGACCGGGAGATGACATGCTTTACCATAAACTAGCCTGTATGGAGACATTCCGATGGGCGTTTTATAAGCTGTGCGGTAGGCCCATAATGCATCATCCAGCTTCTTCGACCAATCCTTACGGGTTGGGTTAACAATCTTTTCCAAGATTCGCTTCACCTCTCGGTTCGAAATTTCAGCTTGGCCGCTGGTCTGAGGGTGGTAAGCAGTGGCTATTTTATGAGTTACCCCATACCTGGCTAGAAGGGCTTCAAAATACTTATTGCAGAAGTGCGACCCTTCATCACTAATTTTGGCCCGAGGTGTGCCAAAACGGGTGAAAATATTCTTTTTGAGGAACTGAAGCACCACCTTAGCATCATTTGTCGACAAGGCAACTGCTTCCACCCACTTTGAGACATAATCCACTGCCACAAGGATGTAGAGATTGTTGAACGAAGACGGGAATGGTCCCATGAAATCTATGCCCCAGACATCAAACAACTCTACTTCCAAAATATTCTGCAGTGGTAGTTCATGCCACCTTGAAATAGTGCCCACCCGTTGACATCTGTCACAGTGCATCGCATAGGCATGAGCATCTTTAAAAAGGGTGGGCCAATAAAATCCTGACTGTAACACTTTAGCAGCAGTTCGCTGGCCTCCGAAATGACCTCCATACATAGACGAATGGCAATGATGCAACACGCCTTCCATTTCTTCTTCAGGCAAACATCTACGCAAAATCTGATCCGAACACTATTTGAATAAGAAGGGCTCATCCCATAGGTATTACTTGGCATCTTTAAGGAATTTCTTCCTTTGTTGGAAGCTCAGGCCTTGAGGGATAACTTGGCAAGCGACGTAATTTGCGAAGTCCGCATACCACGGGACCTTGCCATTCACCACAAAGAGTTGCTCGTCTAGAAAAAAATCATTTATAGCCTTGTCGGCTTCGCTCGAAGATGTGGTGTTTTCCAATCTACTTAAATGGTCGGCAACCTGATTCTCAGTTCCCTTCTTGTCTCTGATTTCTAAGTCAAATTCCTGGAGAAGCAGAACCCACCGTATCAATCTCGGCTTAGCGTCCTTCTCTTCAATCAAATACTTGATCGCCGAGTGATTGGTGTATACGATCACCTTCGTCCCGATGAGGTAGGAACGGAACTTATCAAAAGCATATACCACCGCCAAAAGCTCCTTCTCAATAGTGGTGTAATTTAACTGAGCGTCAGTCAATGTCTTACTGGCATAATAAATGGTATGGAAAACCTTCTCCCTTCTCTGGCCCAAAACTGCCCCTATAGCATAGTCACTGGCGTCGCACATCAGCTCAAAAGGGTAGGCCCAGTCTGGAGCTACCACGATAGGTGCCGAGACAAGCCTTTTTCTTTAATAACTCAAAAGCGCTCAGGCAGGCGGCATTGAACTGGAAAGGCATGTCCTTTTCCAAAAGAGTGCACAACGGTTTAGTGATCCGAGAGAAGTCCTGTATAAACCTTCTGTAAAAACCAGCGTGCCCGAGGAAACTCCTCACCCCTTTTACTGAGGTGGGAGGTGGAAGGTTATTGATCACATCTATCTTAGCCTTGTCAACTTCAATTCCTCCTACAGAAACCCGATGACCCAAAATAATGCCCTCTTCGACCATGAAGTGACACTTCTCCCAATTTAACACCAAGTTTGTTTCAACACATCGATGGAGAACTGCCGTCAGATTAGTCAAGCAATTTTCGAATGAGCTCCCAAAGACTGAGAAGTCGTCCATGAAGACCTCCAAGGTCTTCTCAACCATGTCAGAGAATATTGACATCATACACCGCTGGAATGTGGCGGGAGCATTACATAACCCGAAGGACATTTTTCGGAAGGCAAAGGTCCCATAAGGACATGTAAATGTCGTCTTCTCCTGATCTTCTGGAGCAATAGAAATTTGATTGTACCCCGAATAGCCATCAAGCAAACAATAGTATTCGTGCCCAGCCAACCGGTCCAGCATCTGATCAATGAAAGGAAGGGGAAAGTGGTCCTTACAGGATGATTTGTTCAGCTTCCTGTAATCCATGCACACTCTCCACCCGGTCACCGTCCTGGTGGGAATCAGTTCGTTATTTTCGTTGGACACCACTGTCATACCCCCCTTCTTTGGCACACATTGGATTGGACTAACCCAAGGACTGTCTGAGATGGGATAAATAATGCTCGCATCTAGCAACTTAATGATTTCTTTCCGGACAACCTCCTTCATAATAGGATTTAGCCGCCTCTGATGCTCTATAGATGGCTTCGAGCCTTCCTCCAAAAGAATTTTGTGCATACAGAGGGTTGGGCTGATCCCTTTTATATCAGCGATAGACCATCCTAAGGCCGTTTTGTACTTCTTGAGCACAAACAACAACTTTTCTTCCTGACACTTGGTTAAAGATGCAGAAATTATCACAGGTAATGTAGATGAAATTTCTAAATAAGCATACCTCAAGTGAGTAGGCAAAGGTTTGAGCTCAAGGATAGGAGGTTCGATGATAGATGGCTGAGCTTTGGATGTAGAAGCCTCATTATCATTCAGAGATTCGAACTGTCGGTGGAATTGCTTTGATCTTTGAGGTTCATCGAGCCACATGGCATATTCCACATGTGAAGGATCTTCTGTAGTATTAGCCCCAGTTAGTGAAGCTTCCAAGGGGTTTGGAATGCAAGTTTCTGAGAATACCCCCTCCACTGATTTATCAATAGTGCTAATCTGGAAACAATCCTCAGGGGTATTAGGATATTTCATGGATCGGAAGACATTGAACGTCACTTCCTGATCGTTAACTCTCATAGTCAACTCCCCACTTTGGACATCAATGAGGGTCCTCCCAGTTGCCAAGAACGGCCTTCCCAATATTATTGGGATTTCCTTATCCTCCTCAAAATCAAGGACTATGAAATCCGCCGGAAAAATGAATTTGTCGACTTTCACTAGCACATCCTCTACAATTCCCTTCGGGTATGTCAGAGATCTATCAGCTAATTGAAGGGTGACACTTGTTGGCTTGGCTTCATTTAGGCCCAGCTTCTTATAAATGGAGAGGGGCATCAGGTTGATGCTGGCCCCTAAATCACAAAGAGCCTTCCCAATAAACTGGTCTCCAATGGAGCACGGGATTGTAAAACTTCCCGGGTCCTTGAGCTTTGGCGGAACCTTGTTTTGAAGGATGGCACTACACTCTTCTGTCAGCGCCACCGTCTCATAATCCCCCATTTTTCGTTTCTTGGACAAAATATCCTTCATGATTTTGACATAACTAGGCATTCCCTCCAATGCCTCTGCAAATGGAATGTTTATGTGCAGTCTTTTGAACACCTCCAAGAATTTGGAAAACTGCTTATCCAACTTCTGTTTCTGCACCCTCTGGGGGAATGGTAATTGAGGGAGAGGCTGCATGACCACAGTCGTTGGAGGAGATGGTGATGAAGGGTTGTCTTTACCATTTTCCGTACCCCCACTAGTTTCAGCATTCTCCTTCTCAGAAAATTCCTCGTCAGACACTATCTCAACTGCCACAGGAATACCCTCTCCCCCTTGCACATTAGTGGTTCTCCCACTTCGTAGGGTCACTGCTTTACACTGCTCCTTACCTTCCCTCTTTGGGTTGACATCAGTGTCGCTTGGCAGTGCGCCTGGTGGTCGACTATTCAAGGCAGTAGCCAACTGACCCATCTGTACTTCAAGATTCCTAATGGAGGCTTCTTGATTGTTACTTCTGGTTTCGTTCTGGGCTATATACCTCGACAGGAGATCTTCTAAACTGGGCTTCCTTTCCTGTTGTGGTGGAGGATGGTGAAACTGATTCTGATTGCTCTGTGGATGTGGGTTGAACTGAGTCTGAGGTTGGAATCCAGGAGGATTACCATAATTTGGTCTGGTAGTTGGAGGTTGTTGTGGAATGGGATGGTTACTATTGTTGTTGGAATTGTTGCCCCATGAAAAGTTTGGATGATTTCTTAACCCCGGGTGGTAATGAGTGGGAAGGTTAGAGTTTTGTTGCCGCCCGTAGTTGGAAACAAATTGAACTGACTCAGGGCATATCGCACACAGATCCGTAGGGTGGCTCCCTTGGCATAATTCACATTGAACTATGACACTCTGCACGTTCTGAACCACTGAAGATTCCTGGTTATCTAACCTTCTCGTTAGTGCTGCTACCTGAGCCGCTAACGCAGTGATAGAGTCAACTTCATAAACCCCCGCTGGTCTTCTCGGGGCTTGTCTGTCATTTGGCCATTGGTAATTATTGGCCGCCATGGTCTCCACCAGCTCATATCCTGCTATGTGATGTTTGTCCATGAAGGCCCCTCTAGATGCGGCATCAATACTCGAACGAGTTGATCCTGTCAACCCATTGTAAAAAGTTTGGATGGGTAACCATTCGGGCAATCCATGGTGCGGGCATTTCCTTAGAAGATCCTTAAACCGCTCCCACGAGTCGTATAAGGATTCTGATTCGAACTGAATGAAGGAAGTGATCTCATGCCTGAGCCTGGCTGTTTTAGCTGGCGGAAAGAACTTCGCCACAAATTTCTGTGCCATGTCAGTTCATGTGGTAATGGAACCTGACGGTAATGAATGTAGCCAGCTCTTGGCTTTGTCCCTCAAGGTGAAAGGAAACAACCGGAGTCTGATGGCATCGTCAGACACTCCGTTGCATTTAAATGTGTCACAGATCTCTAGAAAATTGAGTAAGTGATCATTAGGATCATCATTCGGTTGTCCCCCAAACTGAATATTGGTGCACATTTGAATGGTGCCCGACTTGATCTCAAAATTATTAGCTTGGATGGCTGGCCTAAGAATGCTCGCCCGGAGATCGTCTGTAACAGGCATAGCATGCTCCCTCAAGGACTTTTGCAGTGGTTCAGCCATAATGATAGGAGCAGGTATGTCCCCGGATTTTTCTCTCCGCAGTCGTCTGAATGTTCTTTCAACCTCGGGATCGAGAGGAATTATATTTCGTCCCTTCCGAGGTGGCATAAACAATGAAGACTACCTGAAAAGAAAAATTAAACAGAAAATTCAGTTTAAAGTAAGATCGTAATGACTTAGTTTTAATATTGTAAAACAATTAATTCTAAGTCCCCGACAACGGAGCCAAAAACTTGTTGGTCGATTTCGTAACCGCAAAACACGCGCAAGTATACGCGGTCTTAACAAGTAATATAAGAAAGTAGAGTGTCGAACCCACGAGGACAAAGATTTAATCGGAAACAAATACTAAGGTAAAATCGTTACTAAACTTATCAAACCAATTGGAAGCAAAGGTTGGTAAAGCTATTTTAATCAGAAAACTATCTGAGAGACGCTGGTTGTGCTAGGAGGGTAAGATAGGATTACAACTCCCCTAATGCTTCGCCTAATCTTCTAACTCTCCGCAATACAAATGAATCAAGGAATGGTCGACCTAGAACAATAATAGGCATAAACTTCTGTCGAATGTCAAATGCACATCCCTAGCAAGCTAGAACACCATATGTCTATGGGTGGAACTAACTGGGTCGAGGTCATTAAGCACATTCACAAGGTCACACAAGGCAAATAAGGATATGTCTATCCTATTGGCACATTAAGCCCCACATTCAAATGTCAAGGTCATAACAGGTGTTGCTGCATTTAAAGACGAACAGTAATATCCATTTATCAATTTCCATTACTATCAGTACCAATTTCTTTATCAAGAAATCAAACAATATAAGCAAAATACAACAACCCATTCCAACATGCTTCATTATATAAAACGAGAGAGAAAGTCGATTAAGCTAATCAAAAGGTTACATTGCAATCCTAAAATGGAGTTAGTTCATAACTATGAGACTAACACAAATTTCTACTGCACTATCCATTATCAGACAAATACAATAAAAACAATATTTGCAATAAGAAAAACCCCTGTAGAAAGAAGTTATCTTCTGCCAAATATTCTCTTCACGCGCACAGTCGGAAAATGTGGAGAGCAATTGATCTCTTTTTTTTTTCAAGCTTCCTTTTTCCTCTCTTGTTATCTCCTTTTTTTCTTTTCTCCAAGCCTCCTCTCTCCTTTCTTTCTTGCCGCCCCCCTCCTCTCCCTTTTTGCTAGGTCAAACAAAGTCCATGTCTGCCTGGGAACCGGAGGTGGCGCTGCGGCGCGGGTCACCAGGTATTGAGCAGCGCTGCGGCGCGGCAGTATGAAATGGGACACGGTGATCGCGCTGCAGCGCGAGACAAAGAGGGATACATGGCGCCGTGGCGCGGCTTACGCAAGCTGGGGGAGGACATGGCGCTGCGGCACGACAATTAAGCCTGGAGATGGCGCCGCGGCGCGAACATTGGCAAAATGATTGCTTCGCCCCTTTAAAGCTGCAAAAACACTGTGAAGCTTTGCAATGCAACGATTAAACACACTAACACTATATTTCTATGATACTACAACAGAAAACTACGAATTCAGGCGAATATTTAAGCCATAAGGTATCCGATTCACGGGTTTAAATCATACTCATCACGTATTATATAAGTTATATATATAATATATCATGTATGTGTCGTGAATGTTTGGTAAGAGATTTTGGTGGAGTATTGATATGATTGGGGGAAGAAAAGTCTAGCCAAAAGTGGCGGAGGATGAATTAATATATATATATATATATATATATATATATATATATATATATATATATATATCTAATAAGTTTTGTTTTTTATGAAAAATAGAATATATTATATTTTATTGATTATTATATTAATAGTTTGAAAAAAAAAGGAACGTCTGTGTTTATTTTTCTTCAGCCGGGATGATTTCGTTTGATTCCTACTGTGCAGTCCGTGAGAATTCTAAATAGTATCCTTTCCATTCCCCTATAAATAGGATGCTTAGTTAAAATTGAAATCACACCAGAAATTCAGAGGTTTTTTTTCTATAATCTTGAGCGTATTTCTTTAGAGTTTAATAAAGCTTTGAGCGCAGTGTAAGTTTTCTTCAAGTATATCTCAGCCCTACCCGTCGAAGTACTCTCCTTTATAAGGTAAGGGGTATTATTTCTTTCGTATTCATGAAGAGAACTTTTGTTATTCCATTCCTTATTATTCTGTTGGAATAACCTGTTCATGCGAAGTACTGCATACATGGTGAAATTCTTCTAATATTCTGTTCTTTATTATTCTGTCGGAATATCCTGTCTATGTGTTTATGCCGGACCTGGTTCCATTATTTATTATTCTGTCAGAATATCCTGTCTGTGCGTTTACACCGGACCTGGTTCCATTATTTATTATTCTGTCAAAATATCATGTATGTGCGTTTACGCCGGACCTGGTTCCATTATTTATTATAATGTCGGAATATCCTGTCGGTGCGTTTACGCATGACCTGGTTCTATTATTTATTTTTCTGTTGGAATAACCTGTCTGTACGGTCTATCGCATGCTTGGTGAATTCTTTTGTTATTCCATTCTTTATTATACTAAGTTGGTTAAAGTTTTGGCTTTTATATTCCATGAAATTAGTGGAATATCTTTGATATTTGCACTTCATCTAGTATCTTTTCATGGAAATATTCTTCTGAGCATTCTTAAATTTTACTCTACAAAGCAGTATCATGTTGACAATTTGGACGTTGTTGGTTCATGGATAAATTAATTCTTGAACTTGTTTTATTGAATTCTTATATCATTGTCATCATCCTCATGTTTATATTTTGTTGAAAGTCATCTGTGGCATGTTGTGCATAGATGGACTTGGTATGATTATAACTAGAGATTATTCGGTGTAATCATGACCGTAATGTTACAAATGATGTGGTAAAAGGCCTCATTGGCCCGTAGTGCATTGATTGATAGTTGTTGGCATGATCATGACCATTGATGAATACACAAATATACTTGGTCGTAGTGCATGGATAATTTGTGGTTGTGATATTAATGAATATCCTTGGCCGTAGTGTAGGGATGATGTGGATTATTTATTAAGCTGAGTCTCAGTGATAAAAGTGATGAAAAATCTTTTAAATCAAAAAGATAGTATATTTTATTCTCTACTTGACTCTTTTAATGGATTGCTTGTTCCACTGCAGTTAAACTTGATGTTTGTTATATTTTATCAGTTTAACACTGTTGAAGGCTAATGATAATTTATTATGCGTTATCTTAGTCCTAATATTTCTTACTGGGCTATTTGAGCTCACCCTTTTGCTTTCATTGTTCTCTTCAGGAAATGAGAACGTAGCGGGGACTAGTCGGGGAACGGAGTGACGGTTCAGAGGATATCATTAGTAGTCCTCACTATTCTATGAAATAATATGAAAATAAATGTATTGAGGACTTATTTTGGGTTTGAATACTGTTTAGAAGATAATGTTGTATTAAAACTCATAGCTTATGTTTTGTCGTATTTTGGACGACAGTTGTATAATTAAGTTTTTATTTGTATTTTGTACCATATATTTGACGACTTAGAATAGGTGATGTACTCCTATTTTGGGGGCGTTACATCTTCTATGATTTAAAAGTATATCATCAATATTTTATCCCTGTAACATCAATCAATATACATCCTGAATCAAATATTCATTTTTGCACTAAGCGCCAAAGATATTCATTTGTATCACCAGTTGGTCATGTTTATCTCAACACATGTCCATCTTTGCACTACGAGCCAAAGATATTCATCAAGTAATCATTCATCTTTGCACTACATGCCAAAGATATTCAGTTATATCACCATTTAGGACTGAGGATGATGAAAAATATTTTAAAGAAAACGAATATAATGAGATAAAAGGGCAAATGTTAGGGATTCGTACTTCAGTTTATCCAAGTTCAAAAATAATTCATAATAATCAATTGTGGAGCAAAATTCAAGAATAAAGATAAAAACATGGATACAATCAAAGATAGTAACCAAAATAGACAACTTGGACACAGAAAAGAAAACTTAATTTTTTTGTGAATAGTGTCGTATTCGTGAATAGTGTCGTATACGTGAATAGTGCCGTATACGTGAATAGTAATCCGGACATAAAAAGGTAAAAAATTCATAATAAAATTCATACCAATATTTCGGTATAATGATATTAAAAGAAATAACATCATTTACGAAAAAAATAACATCTCTTACCTCAAAAGAACAGTACTTCTTACTAGAATATCGGATATAATGTGACAACCCGGAGAATCCGGATTGTCCAGAATTTAAGTTTAAAGAATTAGTTATTAATAAAATGAATTTTATTAATACTATTCTATGTTATGTGTTTATTAATCGTTCTATAACCTAGAATGATTATTAATCGGGAGGATTCTGGCTACGAGCTAGATTGAACGAGTAAGAATTTTCAAGACGAAAATGAAATTTTTTCGGGAAAAAAATATTTTTCGGGGAAAAAGACGAAATAGGCACTATTCATCAGTTTCTGCTCGGAGATTTATTTTGAAATTCCGAGAAGTTATAGATTACGTTTAATTCTGAGACGTGATGGAATATTCAATAATATTTCAGTTATGACAAAAACGAAGTTTTCACCTGCGGACTCAAAATCTAAGGGTTTAGAAAAGTGAGTTCCGAGAATGTTATGATCGCGTATAATAATTAGGGTTATTATGCGCGAGAGATACGAGTATAATACTAGTTATTATACGAGTATAGTATGAAGATTAGTACGACGTATAATACGAATATCGTACGAATGATATACGAAGAAATTACGAGAATACGAGAATGGAATGCGTAGAATACGATTAGTCTTAATGGACTTTGAGTTCATGGACTTTGTAGAATCCAATTGGACTTGGATTATGTCAATCCCACGATTTGTGAAGTTAAGCCCAAGTTAGGCCCAATAAGAATTAGGGTTAAGGCCCAAACCAAGAAAAGAAACCGCGGATCGAACCGGTGGGTAAACGGATGGGTAATAACCAATGGGGCAACCCATGGAGCAAGAGGGGCGGCCACTTGGCCACCAAGTAAGGGTGGTGGCTAAGTAAACTTGGTGGTTAAGTTGTTGAGGAGGTGGGAATAGTAAGGAGGTTAGGGGCGAAATTACTAAATTGCCCTTAGCTTTGAAAATCTATAAATAAAAAGCTAAACTTTCATTTTATGGGATTTTGAAAATCCTACACTTGAGAGAGAGAGAGAGCTCGGTTGGAAGAGGAAGAGGAAGAGAATGAGCATGAATGCTCGGATCAAAAGTGATCGAGAAATAGAAAAGTTCGCAAATCGTTGGCTTTGTTTAACGGAAGAAGAATAAAGAAGAACGGTAATCTGAACCCTAGTTCTTCTATTTATTTTCTTTAAGTTTTTATGTTTAAAAACATAACTTAATGGGAATAAGGAGTAAAAGATATAGAGAAAGATTTCATATGGTTGAAATCGTAAGAAAATGAAGAAATAAGATTTAGAAATTTATTTTATAAATTTCTTAAGGAAGTATAAGATTTGTGAGGATTTTGAGCGATCCGAATGAATTTTATGAATGACTAGGTCAAATAAGTAAGGAATGGTGTTCTATAACATCAAATTCCACGAAAAAGTAGAATCGTAATCCAAAATATCGATTAAAACGAAGAACACGCGAAGAACACGAAGAACGTTGTTGATGGACAAATTTAAAACCATCGTAGTGTAATTGTTGTTGATGGACAAGTTTAAAACCATTGTTTATAAGTTAGATGCTTATTGCTTGGTTAAGAATGTTAGAAACGTTCATGATGAACGGATTAAAACGGAGCTATAACGAAGTTATGGCGAAATTTCGTAAAAGACGAACGAGAATTAGAAAGTTAGTAAATGAACCCGAATGTGTAGGGTTTCATAAGAATGAAAGAGAACGTATAAAACGTGAGTCGTAGACTTAAGAATGAGCGAATTCCGAGTTCGGATGACCGAATTACGGACGAACGAACGAAGAACGTTAAAAACGTTTAAATGAACAAAGAGTGAAGATTAAGCCAATTGAATGGCATGTTAACTGATTCAGAACGAGGTTCTGTTCATGGGTAATCAAAGTACATAAGATAAGGAAGAGAATGGCTTTGGAATGACTTCGTTCCGAGTTATAACGAAGAAGTTATGAGATTTCGAAACCGACGTCTCAAGCTTGTAAAAGACTTAGAAAAAATTTTCTAAGTTTCATGCTCGGCGCCACAGCGCGAGTCGTGCCTTAGAGGCCGGCGCCACAGCGCGAGATCGGCCATAACCTTCTGGAGAGTGGCACCGCAGCGCGAGAGATAACAAAGGACTTGGCGCCGTAGCGCCAGGTCGGGAAAGAGAAGAGAGAGAAGTAGCTAGCGCCGCAGCGCGAGAGGAAAGGAAGGGCACAGCGCCGCAGTGCCAGTGCAGGGCAATGCCCATAAATGAGATTTTTATTTCTCAATTACTGGGGGATGTGCAAGAAAAAAGTATGAACATAAAGTTCACGTAATGTAACACTTAAGTAAGTGTTTTAAACCTTAAATAAAGGTTGAACAAAAAGATTAAATGAGATTAAAAGATAGAGAATGTAAGCCCCTAGTTGATGTTTGTGCTGACGTCTTCATGTTATCATTGTTGTACATTCTCTTTTTAGAATCTCCTCCTGACTTGCTCCTTCTATTGTCACGGCCACGATTACCACCAGAGTGGTTACCGCTTTTGTCTGAATGTTTTCCTCCCTGCTAGTTGTCATTGCTCCATTGACTGCTGCCATCGGTATGACCCTGGTTGTGGTCCCTTTGTTGAACATACTCATTATCTCACTTTAATAATTGAGCCCTGTTTACAACATCTAAATATAACAAAAATTTATGGGAGATAAGATAATGTTGAATCTCGGGTTTTAGACCTCTCAAAAACATCCTCGTCATACGTTCCTCATTTTCCACCAAATGAGGTGCAAACCTAGATAACTCTGCGAACTTCGCCTCGTACTGAGACACAGTTATGTTATTTTGTTCTAATCTGATAAACTCTACCTCCTTCATATGACGAATACTTTCAGGAAAGTACTTATCATTGAACAACTTTTGAAACATTTCCTAAGACATGTTGAGTGCGACAGGCTGGGTACGCTTCACAGCTTCCCACCAGTAATCTGCCTCACCACGGAACATAAAGGTGGTGAATGGAACCTTCTGTTCTTCCGTGCATCCCAAGACATCGAATATCTTAGTAATTTGCTTGACCCACGTTTTCGCCTTAATCGGATCCAGCTTTCCCCAGAATTCTGGTGGTCCCAACTCTTTAAACTGCTTGGCTGTGACAAATCGCGCGTTGCTATCATTTCCACCCGTATTTTGTACACGAGTCTCCCTCGTCCGATTTTGCATGAACTACAAAAAACTTCTAAACATCCCATCATTCATCATTTGTTCAGTAGTGTTGTTTACAGGAGGAATATTGCCTTCTTATTGCACGTTTCCCAGGGTGGTGATCAAAGGTGTCTCCACGGTCTCATTTACTCCATTGTTAACGTTCTCAGCTGCCATTCTTAAATACTGTCATAAAACAAGGGTTAATTAAACAAATTAACATATCACATAATATCTCTATATTATGACCGACCAACAAATAAGCTTAGGTAGGACATACTAGCGAAGGATTTACTCGTCTCTCCCCTCCTAGTTCTATTCCCCGATCTCTGCCAGGGACCATATCCCTAAGCTCTGATACCAACTGTGACCCCCCCAAAATAGGTATACATCACCCATTCTGAGCCGCCAAATACATGGTACAGAAATAAATACAATTTCATTAAAATAATTATCGTGCAAAATACGACAACACAAATAGTGTGAGTTTAAATACAAATATTATCTTCTAGATAATATCCACATTCAAATAAGTCCTCATTACAATTATTGAAATACTATTTTATAAAATAGTGAGGACTGCTAACACAACTAATTGGAAACATCACTCCACACCCCGACTAGTTCCCGCTATATTCTCGCCTCTTGAGAAAAATGGAACAAAAAGGAAAAGGTGAGCTCAACTAGCCCACTAAAGATTATTATGACTAAGATAATATACAACAACTTATCATTAGTCTTCAACAGGAAAAAATCTGATAAAATATAATAGACAACAAGTTTTAGATCAACAACTGCAGCGGAAACAACAATCCATTAGAAGAGTCAAGTAGAGAATAAATTCTACTATCTTCTAAGATTTAAAAGTCCATCAACGATATTTTATCCCTATAACATCAATCAATATACATCTTGAATTAAATATTCATCTTTGCACTACAGGCCAAAGATATTCATTTGTATCACCAGTTGGTCATGTTCATCTAAACATCTTTTCATCTTTGCACTACGGGCCAAAGATATTCATCAGTTAATCATTCATCTTTGTACTGCAGGCCAAAGATATTCAGTAATATCATCATTTAGGACTGAGGATGATGAAAAATATCTTAAAGAAAACGAATCCAATGAGACAAAAGAATAAATATTAACGATTCGTACTACAGTTTATCCAAGTTCAATAATACTCCATAATAACCAATTGTGAATCAGAATTCAAAAATAGAGATCAAAACATAGATACAATTATAGATAGTAACCATAATAGACATCTTGGATAAAAAGGAGAAAATTTCATTTTTCGATGAATAGTGACGTATTCGTGAATAGTAACCCAAACACAAAAAGTTTCAAATTTGATAAAAAGTTCAAATCAATATTTCGGTATAATGATATTGAAGAAAATAATATCATTTAAGAAGAAAATAACATCCCTTACCTCAAAATAACAGTATTTCTAATCGGAATATCGGATGTATAGCCGAAGGAAGCTTGTAATGAATAGCAACTCTCAAAGTATCTAAATACTCAGTAAAATATGCTCGACAATATAGAGAGAAAGAAAACTTGTTTCTGGTATGATTTTCAATTATAACCTAAGCGCCTATTTATAGGAAAATGCTAGAACGCCAAATGAGACTAAAATAATAAAATATAATATATATTTCTTCCTTCCACGCCACCTACCAAGACCAGCCATCAAGCATGCCAAATCTGAAAATTTTTGGCAGCCCACATGTTTAAAACAAAAGTGGGTCCCACCCAATTTTAATAAAAATTATTTTATTTTCTGAAACTTTAGTAATTCATAATAAATAGTCCGTTTATCAGAAAAATACGAATTTTATATCCATTCGACACGAAATCGAATTCTCTACAACTTTGTAGCTTTAAGTTTTTTCAAATTCCAGACAGAAAATATCTGAAACCCACAAATGGATGATTTTCAACACTTCTTAAAATTCATAGCAAATCATGTGTTAATTTGTAACGGTTCAAAATTTGTGGACATATACTCAACTTATATATGTATAACATATGCAAAAATCACAACGATCCAACGGTTAGATTAAAATTATAACTCACGCAATAGAGCTTTAAGAGCACTGATTTATTTTTAAATACCTCTATTTCGACAAAATACTGATAAAACCCCTCAACACTAATTCCTTTATTTATAATCACATAAATAAATCCATCATTTATATCTATATCAAATAAATATTTCTTTATCATATAAATCAATAATTAATTATTCACAAATAATATTACAGAATCGCAATTATGACAACCAGACCGTTTTCAAGAAAGAGGGGGCTTTCCAATAAGGATTTTTCCTTATTGGCGCGCAATTAGATGACCAAATCTCTCCTTAGACAGAACTTTCTAGACATTACCAATAATGCTATCTAATAATATTATTCAAATAATATGAATTATTGATCTGATAATGGAAAATACTGTGCAGTGACAATTATTGAAACAACAATAATATAAAATATCAACGTAGCAATTATTGAATCAATAAAATAAAATATTAAATAGTAATTACTGCAACAATTATTGAGTAATGCCTTCTTACGTAAGAATCAATAATTGGTGCAATACTGTGTGCTACTGTATTTTAACCACCGGGTATTGTAACAATATTAACGGTAACAACTACGCTGTTATTTATAAATAACTTATACTTGTCATTTTCTTCATCCAATCGCTTTCCGTTATGGGGCCCACATAAGGCTGCGCCGTCGTATGAATATTCCCCGATAGTAAGAATATTCCACGACCAAACGAATATTCACCGACAAAAATGAATATTTTATAACTGTGACGCCCCCAAAATTAGGTATACATCACCCATCTTGAGTCGCCAGATACATGGTACAAAATTCAAATACAACTTAATAATAAAGCTGTCGTGTACAATACTATAAAACATAAACTGTGAGTTTGAATACAAATATTATCTTCTAGAGAGTATCCATACTCAAAAGGAGTCCTCATTACATTTATTATCACACTATTACATAGAATAGTGAGGACTACTAATGCTATCATTTGGTCCATCACTCCGTTTCCCGACTCGTCCCAACTATATTCTCATTTCCTGAAGAGAACAGTGAAAGAAAGGGTGAGCTCAATTAGCCCAGTAAGAAATATTATGACTTAGATAATGCAGAATAAATTATCATTAGTCTTCAACAATGTTAAACTGATAAAATACAATAGACATCAAGTTTAGCTACAGCGGAACCAGCAATCCATTAAAAGAGTCAAGTAGAAAATAAAATCTAATGTCTTTTATGATTTAAAAGGTTTTTCATGACTTTTATTGCTGGGACTCAGCTTAATAAATAATCCACATCATCGAATCACCCCTGAACTACGGCCAAGGATATTCTTTAGTATCACGACCACGAATTATCCATGCACTACAGCTAAAGATAATCATGTTTTCATCAACGGTCCCGATCATGTCATAAAACAATTCATCTTTACACTACGGCCAAAGAGAATCTATAGCCATAATCATACCAAAAACTATCCATCAATGCACTACGGGCCAGTGAGGACTTTTTCCAAATTATTTGTAACATTACGGTCATGATTACACCGAATAATCCCTGGTCATAATCATACCAAGTCCATCTATGCACTACAGGCCACAGATGACTTTCAACAAAATATAAACATGAGGATGATGACAATGATATAAGAATTCAATAAATCAAGTTCAAGAATTAATTTATCTAGGAACTGATAACGTCCAAATTGTCAATATGATACTGCTTTGTAGAGTAAAATTCAAGAATGCTCAGAAGAATATTTCTATGAAAAGATACTGGATGAAGCATAAATATCAAGGATATTTCACTAATTACATGGAGTATAGAAGTCAAAGTTTTATCCAACTAGGTGTAATAAAGAATGGAATAACAAAAGAAATCACCATGCATGCGATAGACCGCACATGCAGGTTATTCCAACAGAATAATAAATAACGGAAGCAGGTCCGGCGTAAAACGCACAAACAGGATATTCCAACAGAATAATAAAGAATGGAACCAGGTCTGGCGTAAAACGCACAGACAGGATATTCTGACATAATAATAAAGAATGGAACCAGGTCCGGCGTAAACGCACAGACAGGATATTCCGACAGAATAATAAATAATGGAACCAGGTCCGGTGTAAAGCACAGACTGGATGTTCTAACAGAATAATAAAAATGTAATAACAGAAGAATTTCACCAAGTATAGGGTAGCCCGCGTATACAGGTTATTCCAACAGAATAATAAAGAATGGAATAACAGAAGTTCTCTTCATGAATACAAAAGAAATAATACCCCTTACAGGTACAACAAATAATATCCCTTACCTTGAAAGGAAGAGTACTGGATATAAGAGTAGTGAAGTAGCAGAACACTTTTCTTCTCTCTCTATAATTTTCTCTCTCTAGAGTTTCAGTGAATTCGTAAGAAATAATGAATGAATGAGCTTCTATTTATAGAAAAATGGACTGCATAGTAACTAACTCATGAACGGTCGAGATTGATTTACTTTAATTTGACGGTCCATATTTAAAACAAAATCTTTTAAATAAAATAAAATATATTCTATTTATAATCTAATAAAACGAATAACTTTATAAAACATTTAATATGCAAACACTATGCAGACACTATGCATAATAAAATATAATATATTCTAATTATTGTCTAATAAAATAGATAACTTTATAAAAGTATTTTGTTTTATTTAAAAAGATTTTACTATTAGCCTAATAAAACGAATAACTTTATAAAAGTATTCTGTTTTATATAAAAAGCTTTTCTGTTTTATTACATTAATAATACCAATAAAATAAAACTGAGTGACTTATCACGTAAGCCTCAATAATCAATACAGTATGCTACTATGCAACCACACGTATTACTGTACTTTTACTACCAAGTAGTTTAACAGTATTAACGGTAAAACTTCCGCCGCTATTTTCGTAAAATATTTTTGTCGTTTTCTCAATCCGACAATAATTTCGTTGTGGAGTCCACCTATAATTGTCCCGTCGTATAAATATTCCCCGACAAGAATAATATTTCCCGACCAATCGAATATAATACAACAACTTGCATACTTTACAAAATTTATAAATACTACCCACAACTATAACATTATCTCAAATTCACACCATAATATTAAAAAAAAAAAATTCAAAAAAATTAAATCTTTATTCATAAAATCTGGGGTTTCACAATAACCACTTGCTTATTTGAAATATTTGCGCATTTTACCCATAACTAACCACATTAATCAAATCAACCCTTACTATTTGAAAATAATAAATAGAGAAAATTTAATTTCATTTAATAATAAGTTGAGGTCTTACATTACATCTTTAATATATATATATATATATATATATACATTTCGTCTTGTCTGGAGTTTATTTCGTGGCAGTTGATCACTTTTTCTGCTTTCTTTACGATTCGTCCCGCCTGGAGTTTACTCCATAGCGGTTGATTGCTTTTACAACTTTATTTATATTTTTGATCCCCCATGGAGGTGCTTCATGGTGGTTGATCATGTCTCTCTATATATATATATATATATATATATATATATATATATATTTACCGCTTTTATATATTTACATTTCCGATCCCCCATGGAGGTGCTTCGTGGTGGTTGATCAAGTTTGTATATATATATATATATATATATATATATATATATATATATATATATATATATATATATATATATATATATATATATAAATAACTACTTATAGTTTTCATATAAATTGCGGCATCATGTGAGCCTAGGAATCATGCGATCACATATTCAGTTTACTGAATCTAGATGCGGTTCCCGTGATGGATATTTTCGGCTATAAGCAGTTTATAAATTAACTCATGGTGTTTGGATTTCCTCGGATGGTTTCCATGCCCACGAGGAGTTCGACACTGCTTTGTATATTATTTTCTCGAGGATGCTTCACATCTCAAAAATTAAAAACAATTAAGCCGAACACTTAATAAAAAATGGAAGTGTAAAGGGTCTCAATTACTATTGAGCATAAGGGTTTGAAAAACCTTTTTTACAAAACATTATTGCTATATCATGTTTAAAACTGAATTTTTACATAAATTCAGACCCTGTGTATATAGGTGTGAATGAGGCCTCGCACTACTTCCAAATAACTGCACATTAACCCATACACACACACACATAATAATTTTTTGAAAAATGGCGGTCACCGTGGTAACACGGATGTCGGGGGGTGCCTAACACCTTCCCTCTGCATAATCAAGCCCCC
Source organism: Panax notoginseng (assembly GCA_016801055.1). NCBI lineage: Eukaryota > Viridiplantae > Streptophyta > Magnoliopsida > Apiales > Araliaceae > Panax > Panax notoginseng. Next base: position 241,104,213 of record CM029012.1, read on the forward strand.
GGACCCTAATGAATCTCGGTTTCACAGACCCGTTTAGCAGTGTCACATCACTGGGTCAATGTGCAAACCTTCGATTGTATTGGTACAACCATTTAAAAAACCAACTGGCGACTCATACAGTCAAATCGTCGACATATACATGTTTTCACAACTTATTTTTTAAAACAAATCTCACCTAACATGAGAACACAAAAGAACAAGAACAGAAAAGGGACAAATAAAAATTTTGACGTCGACACTAATCTTGATTGTTGAACCGTCAAGCTTTTGGTGCATTTTGTTCTTTTGATATGCAGGATATTGCTCACTCTCGATTTGGTTAACAAAGAGAGTTTCTAATATAAATCCATGCCAACAACATGCGAAAAGACTGGGGCATTTTTCGATTCCAGGAAAGGGAAGGTGTAACGTCCCCAAAATTCATACAATTTAATTATCGACTTCGGTCTTTAATAACACGTCTAACTTTTGATTTTACATCATTATTCAGTGTTAAACTTAATAAAATGCAGAAAAATTTAAATTTTTATATCTTCTTACTTTAATTTTCTGAATCAAAACATTTATCATCTACATGTCTTTGAATCATATATACTCCATGATTCACTTTATAAAAGTTAATATATATTACTTATATATCAAATCGATATCCTTTATGCATCGGACAACTCAAACTTTAACTTTACAACTCAACATAAAATATACATCATAAAACATTGAGTATAACTCATGAACCTTAATCATGGTTTAAAGAAATAACAACTCTATCTAAAAATAATAATATTCGTGTATTACATCTGATTCATGTCTTTCAAGTATCACATAGTGTTACCTTCAATCCTTAACCTGTAAAGATGGTTATTTGCAAGGTTGAGCTCGACAGCCCAGCAAATCTAACACTTTTCATGCATCACGTAGCACATAATAACATGTTTATCATACATCTCATAAACATTGGACTAACATAACATACATGCTTTAGTTCATATAACAAGTATAGAGATTGAGTTCCTTACTCAATCAGCATTCATTACTCAATCAACGTAGTCATAAGCTAACTTTAACGTTTTAAAATTACAACATATAACATATCATGCTTGCTTACAACACATATAACATATCATGCAATTTAAAATAGGTCATCAAGTCCATGTAGAAAATAGGAACCGAAAGACTTGCCTTGATCATTGTTTACCAATAACAGTATAACAACTTACAGTTATCTGCACTTCACGTGCCCTACACAATTGTATAATCATACACATCAACTATTAGTCACATAGAAATGTATAGTAGTTGTAATGTAAACTTTACTCTACATCCCATAACCCTTCTTATTAATCAATACACAATGTTCAATTTGATTGTATTAACTTTCGACTTATATCTCATTATATTTCATACTCGAAGTTCATTCAAGTGCTTAAGTCTTGCTATGACTACTTATTGGTTTTATATTAACCCCATTCACTATCTTATAATATTCATTTCATTTGATTGAAAACACTTTTTACGTTCATTAACACTTGTCACGGCGTTTCGACATTCATTCGTCACACGCCTGATTAGTCTCTTTTATGTATGCTTATACAACTTATCTAATACATCATTTATTAATGTTAAACATCATTATATTTACTAACATTCATATTTTATAACTTAGAACAACATCTTTTATAGTCAAGAGCACTACACTTTCATACGTGCATGCCCGACGCCTTCCATTTGCCTCTGAAAACACAACAGTCCTAAAGATGATACTTTTGACCCCTATTACCGACCTCGAATTGAAAAACTTAAAGAATAAAAGTTGTAGGTCTATTCGTCTTCGTTCCAGATCATTTTGAATTGCCTCAATCAGAGTTCGTATGAAAAAGTTATGCTCATTTTAGTAAAATATATCCGGTCAATTTTTGTTTCCAAAATTTGTCTAGACAGACTACACCCCCCACCGGGGCGGGGGTTTTTACACTAGGACAGCCCGCCGGGGCGGGGGTCCCTTCTGCTAGTTCGCGAATTTTGATCTCGAACACTTCAGAAAGCCAAATTAGGCCTACAAACTCCTTTCTAACAACCATACCAACCTACCCAAGGTGTAATATGTTTACAGAAACATAAATTAATGTTTCTAACATGTTTCTAATCTTATAAACAACATAAACATCAAGATTACAACCTTTAAATTTTACTATTTCTCTTATTTCCTCTTCTTTAGACATTTATAACGAAATTCTTCAATGTGAATTCATTTTACAACCAAAACAGTTGGTTCTAATTACATTGTTTTCGTTTCTTCATGTATTTTCACAATCAATAGCTAATTTATACATTATACAATGAATTGAGTACCAATTTTGTTGCTAATTTAAACCATATTCAACATATATCAATGGAAACTCAATGTAATATGTTTTCCCCCATAATAACATATATTACATGAATCAATTTACTCTAAATCATCAATAAACCATATGAACACAACTTATATCAACAATTATCATATAAATTCACATAATAAAAAATTACTCCTTCACACCAATTTTACAGAAAACTTTTCATGTATATAAAAACTAGAAATTTATGAGAAAACTGAAAAATAAGAAAGTAAGGTTTTACCTTTCTAGAACATGATTACAACAACCTCTTCTCCTAAATTCTCAATTCACAGAGAATTTTCTTTTCTCCCTTCTCTCTTTTCTTTCTTTCTTTTCTCTTCTTTTTCTTCTTCTCTGTTCTTTCTCCCTTCTCTAACTTATGTACTGAGGAACATATAACGTATAACATAATAGATATAAATTATATAATATAAATATATATGTAACTGATATCAGTTACATCTCTTTGAAAATCAAAAGCCATAAGGCTTGTTTGGCTAAACATTTTTAAAACTTAATGACTTAAAATCCTTATGCTTTGTTTGGTAAAACCTAATTAAATAAAAGACTTAACATTCATTAATCCTTGTTTGGCAAAATTAAATTAAACTCCTTTAATTTATTTTAATAACTCATTTATAGTATAGTTTATGGTCACACTTTATTTAATCAAATTCTAATATTCAATTTAATTAAATCTAATAACAATTACCATCAAATATATTTATATTCATTCATCATTTTAATTAAGTGAATTACTCTCATTATTTACGAAATTTTAATGCATACCACTTTCATTGACATAAAGCATAATAATCGAATTATATTATTTCATAATATAATTTTCAACTTAATTAAATTAACTAATATTATTTAGTTAATTACCTTCTCGTAACAATCTCATTTAATTTCTTTAATAGTTAAATTAACTATTAAACCTTATTTTCCAAACATATGCATCTCTTTTATATTCACACTTAATCTCTTCACACTAAATCACATATTTCAAGATAAATTGCAAATATATATACTTACTTACACTCAAAACACATAATTCAAAATATATACATTTCATAATAAGAATTTTAATTATTAAATTCTTATTTTAATAACTTATAAAAATTCGGGTTGTCACAGAAGGAGTCTAAGGTGGGATCAATCCTCTAATCAAAAGAAAGGGGAGAACTCCGGAAAGAAATCATGGCGACATAAGCTTGCCCCTACAAAAGAAGGGGAAAATTCTCAAGAAAGTCCTTAACTCAAAAGCAGAAGCCCAACGACAAAAGGTCTAGCGAATGAAATCTACACCATCAAACATGTCAACCTGTGCCAAGTCCTGATAAGTCGAGGTCTCTACACCGAAGTTCAAAGCGGGGAAGTGAAATAATGGGTTGCACCCTCAAGGGATGTCAGTGACACCCAAATCATTAATCCAGCTGGGTCGCGAACAAAAAACACACGGAAATGGGGCAAAAGCACCCAACAGCTAAAAGAAACTTCAAATCGCCTCAGAAAGGGTGAGGTATGTTTCTACAATTAGTTAAGATAATTAATTACGTGCATCAACCTAGGACAATAGATTCCTAAGATCATCATTTGGTCTGCACATTTGCAACCGCACTATATCAGTGCACATCTCCATTAAAAAGTTGATCATGCATCCCCAATAGAGTCAAATATACATACATATTAAATGGTCGGACTTGAGAAAAAATTGTGCTGTTGAAAACTCCCTTTCGAGTAGGCATCAAGACAGTCCAGTGATCAACCATTGTCATGTACCAGCAGGGTAGGCACCGTTGTCAAGTACCAGTAGGGTAAGCACTGTTGTAAACTACCAGTGTATACATCTGGAAGGTCTGGTGATTTCATAACATCATCCCCAGCAGAGATGTAGAAAATATCTCAATTTATCTTCATCAAACAAGCATTAGCAACACCGACAAAAATCAAACCATTGAAGTTAACACCATCATAGGCATCAGCAATAACCGATAATGGTAAAGCGATTTATGATGTGCAAAGTGCGATTTACGATTTTCGAAATGAGATGTGCAATTTGCGAAGTGCGATTGACCAAATGCGAAGTGCGAAATGTGATGTACGATTTGGAAAGTGCAATTTGCAAAAGCATTTTCACATTTATCATAACATTTATTGCATTACGGTTTGCATCATTAAATATACATTGTCATATTTCAAATGTCTAGTAATCTTTATCATGTTCATTCCATTACATTGCATAAACATGACAAAGAGGGGCGTCTTTTTCACACTCTAGAGATAACCTTGGAGGACCACAACACCAAATCTAACCAGGGAGACATCCATGTGGAACATTAAATCAACCTTGGAGATCAACCCTAAGGAAAAAAAACGTTGGCATCAATCAAACCGTGGAGACAACCCCAAAGGACAGCCAAAATTCCCATCAACCTTAGAGACAACCCTCAGAAGGGAAAAATAGTCATTTTGACAAGTCAACTTCAACAAACCTAATATAGCTGTAAATAGGGTCACAAAGAGCCATTGCAGCACTTCCAAGCATAAACTACGCAAAATAGCTCAACGGGCTGCTTGTGAAGATCCAAAGATGTTATTTCGGTCATGGACCCATCTTCCCAGATTCAGAAAAAGGCAAGCCCTATGTCATTGCCAGCTCTCAGAAAGAGCTTTTTGAAATGGTATGGCACGCCTCTATCGGACTCCCGAATTGAAAGTTATAAAAGTTCGAGCAGATAATGCGTTGGCCAGAGTATACGTACTTCGAGACGATAGGACCCATGGGGCCCGGGCCCACCTGGGCAGCCACAAGTAGACTCGTGGCTATTTTGGTCTATAAATAAGACCCCCTATCAGCAATAAAATGTAGAGAAAAAGAAAAAAAAAGAGAACACTCTATCCATTTCAGCTCTTAACCTCTCCTATAGTGTTCCAAACTTTAATATTCTTTTTTCTAAACACTTGTACACATATATACTATGACATATCAAATTTTAACTGGTGGAAACTGAGTTTCCAAGCTCCAAAAGTAGTCTGAAGCCTTCTTTGTAGCACACTGTAAGATTTTTTTAAATTTGAAGCTTTCTACTGCTTTGATATATATATATATATATATATATATATATATATATATATATATATATACACACACACACACTAACTGTTTACTGTGCTTAAATATATATTTTATTTCAGTATCCTCGTTATACAAGATATTCATATGATATTATGTGAGCCTAAGAGCCATGGGATCTAAGATCTAACTGATGGATCTAAATCTGGTTCCCATGATGAACCTTTTCAGCTGTGCAGTTAACTTGAAAATCATTTTTATGGTGTTTGGACATCCTTCAATGGCTTTTATGCCCATAAGGAGCCCGACACTTATATGCATATTATTTTGTCGAAGATCCTTTGCATCTCGAGAATAAAATCAAGACCAGCTGAATACGAAATAAAATGAAAGCATCAAAGGCCTCAATTACTATATGAGCATAAGAGTTTAAAAACCAGTTTTCAAAACATTATTGATGTATATATTGCTTAAAATTGAACTTTTATACGAATCAAAACCTTTGTATATAGGTGCAAACGAGGCATAACATTACTTCCAAATAATGCACTTAGGCCCAATAAACACACACAGTTCAAATAAATTAGGGAATTGAAAAGACCTGGTAACCATGTTTTCACGAAAGTTGGGGGGTGCCTAACACCTTCCCCCCCCCCCCCCGCTTAATCAAGCCTCCGAACTCTATGAATCTAGATTTTCAAGGTCTATTAAACAAAGTCCAATAATTGGGCCTTTGTGTAAACCTTTTCCAATTCGGTTGAGTTGGTACAACCATTTCAAAACTACCAACTGGTGACTCTGAATTTTCAAATCATCCACATTTTGTGTCGAACTCTTTTCAAACTCGCCCTTTCAAATACAATTCAACACATAGAAAACATAAATGGTAGACAGAGGAATTGCAAGAAAAAAAGGAAATTTTTTTCGACAGATACATTACCTTTTGACTGCTAATTTCTTGCATTGAAGCAAGAAATTACCTTTTTCGTCAACACTTTTAGTGGCCGAATATGAAAAGAGAGGTTGCAGAATGCGTCAGCAGGTGTTTCACTTGTCAAAGAGTCAAAGCAGAGCATCAACGACCGAGCGGTTTATTACAGCCGTTAGAGATTCCTGAATGAAAATGGGAGCACATCACGATGGATTTTGTGGTGGACTTCCAGCAACACAGAAAGGGCACGAGACCATATGGGTGATTGTAGATCGTCTTACAAAGTCAGCACACTTTTTGCCGATCAAGATCAGATATAATTTGGATCAGTTAGCCAAATTGTATATCAAAGAAATTATTTTGAGACATGGAGTGCCGATATCAATTGTGTCTGATAGGGATTCGCGCTTCACATCAAACTTTTAGAGGAGTCTTTAAGAAAGAATGGGGACACAACTAAGGTTGAGTACCGCGTATCATCCGCAGACCGCTGGGCAAAGCGAGAGAACAATTCAAACATTACAAGATTTGCTTAGAGCATGTGTGATGGACTTCAGGGGAGGCTGGGAAGATCATCTTCCATTAGTAGAGTTTGTATATAGCAATAGTTATCATGCAAGCATTGGTATGCCACCATACGAAGCACTGTGTGGGAGGAAATGCAGAACGCCCTTGTGTTGGGATAAAGTTAGTGAACAGAGACTGTTGGGGCCAGAATTGATGAAGCTAACCGTGGAGATCATCAAGGTGATAAGAACTCTACTGGTAGCAGCTCAAGACCGTCAAAAGAAGTATACAGATTTGCATCGCAAGAAAAGAGACTTCGAAGTGAGGAGTTATGCATTTTTAAAAGTATCTCCCTAGAAAGGGAAGATAAGATTTGGAAAGAAAGGTACACTGAGTCTGAGATTTATTAGACCATTCGAGATACTGAAGAAGATAAGTGAAGTGGCGTACGAGGTAGCTTTACCTCCTGAACTGGAATATATTCATAATGTGTTTCATTTGTCAGTGTTGCGACCATATAAGCTTGACTACAAGCACGTGATATCGTATGAACCAATTCAAGTCGAGAAAGACCTATCATACGAAGAAATTTCTGTAAAAATTTGAGACAGGAAAGAATAGAAGTTAAGAAATAAGGTTATACATTCTGTAAAAGTACTTTGGAGGACACAATGCTAAATAAGCTATGTGGGAACTGAGGAAAAGATGAGGAAGATTTATCCAAATCTTTTTAGCATCCTTATGTGTAATTCCGGGGTCGAAATTCTTATAAGGAGGGGATGATGTAATAACCAAGAATTTTAAGTCACTTTATAAGTAAATATATTATTAATATTGAAAAATTTGTGGCATATAGTAATTAAATATGTATGATGACTATGTGATAGAAGACTATGGCTAAATACATATATATTATGTGCATGGATATGTGAAATTGCTAGTTATGTAATTAGAATTAAAAAGGAAAGCTACATAACCTAATTATAAATTAGGTGTGGTAATTAAATAACCTAAGGGTTATGGTATTTGGGAAATGTTAGTATTTAAAATTTATACTAACCTAAGAGATTAATTTTATTATCTCATGTGAATATTTAATTTAAACCTAATTAAAGTAAGTCTATTTGGGTTATAAGATTAATTAGACATGAGTAAGTATTTAAATTCCAAAAGATTGGGGATAAAAATCCTAAATAAATAATTAGGGTAAGAGAGATTAAAACTAATGAACTATGTTACTCACATGACCCACATAATTAAATTAGAAAGCCCAAAAAATTAAATTGAAAGTCCAAACTTTAGCCCATTTGATTAGGGACTTTTTGGACATTTGGTTAATCAAATTTGGCATTAAAAATAAAGCCAAAATGGGGCAAAAATGGGAGAGAGGACCGGCCCCTTATGGCCATATTTGGCCTTGTGATGTGATGCTTAAGTTATCATTTATATTAAGTAATCTCCTTATCTTCTTAAGCCCCTTATGTGTCAAGCTCCCATTGGTCCAAAATCTCTAAAGTAGATTACATATAATCCTAAATGATTAGATAAGGGTAATTACCCAAAGGTTAAAGGAAGTATGGGGGATAATAGTATAGATATAGATTTTATATCTATACTAATTCACTAATACCCCCATTTCATCTCATTTCCGTTTCATTCCATCTCATTCTCTTCTAAGTTAAAAGAAAGAAAAACAAAGAGAGAAAAGAGAGAGTGTGGTTGGGGCTGAGGGAGGAAAAAAAGAGAGGAGGGTTCAAGTTCATGCATCCAAAGTTCATCCATTACTTTGGAAAGGCAAGGAGGATAGCAAATAAATCAAGGTGAAGTCCTATTCTAGTTCCTTTCCTTTTATTTTGTTTTATTTTCAAAGTTATTGAGAGGTTATGTTCTAAGACTCGAGAATCCTTAGATCTTTATTTTTCATGTAAGGATCTAACCCTCTTGAGTGCTAGAATGAGGATCCAAAGGAAGAAAATGGACTTAGGTTCCTTAAGGGTGAAAAACCCTAGCTTTTCTTCACTTGGATCACCCATAACTTGATATCTACACCTCCGATTTGTGATCCGTAAAAGGGTGGTGCTCGATATATAAGTTACATAGTAAACCCAAGTGGTAGAACCTCAAACCATTAATTTTTCCAGCCATGGTGGCTGGTGGAGCACAAACAGTCCACTATGGAATAAAACTAGTGGACAATTCATGTCAACTTGCTACCAAGGGCTGTTTTGTCCAGTTTTTGTATTTTAAAAATTTTGGAAAAAATCAGGAAGGTACTTTTAAGAGTTATCTACATATACGAAAGAAGAATGGACTGTTTTGGATGTGTAGAATGAGGGACATGGTCTTTACAAGAAATGACTCTTTTAAAAGTAAACAATAATAACGCTTTGTGTGTAACTCCTAAAGTGGTGAAATATTTACTGAAAGTACATATATATAACAATAAAATACCATAAATATTTCATGATTTGTGGACAAATACTCGATTTATTAAAAACGTGGCAACATCCAGATGTTTTAGGCTCTTTACAAATAGTAAACCAAGTTTTAAAATTCTAGAAAAATTTGGGAATCATCAAGAGACTAATTTCTGTCTATTTCCAGAAAAGAAACATTTTTTGGAAAAGTTTTTGTATTTTTCTTGTAAATAGTTGTGTAATGAATAAATGGAAATAAATAACTATATGATGCCATAAATGGTAAAAATGTGATGTTAAAGCTTGAAAACCCTAAATATATTGTATTCTAATTTTGGGAGGGTATTTCGGTAATTTTTTATGACGACTAATATGTATGACCTTTCATGGTTATTAAATAAAGGTATTATTAAAGGGTAAACCATTAAAATAAATTGTTAATTAGTTTGATAAATGATTAAAATATTATTATGATATTAATAATATTAGAATAAGATATTTTTAATTAATCAATAATATTTAGATCAAGATTGAATTTAAAATATTATTAAATGATTAATAATATTAGATTAAAGCATTTATAAATGATTAAGATATTATTAAATGACTAATAATATTAGATTAAAATATTATAAATGTAATTAAAAATATTAGATTAAAAGATTAATAATATTAAACTAAAGTATTATAAACATTAGGAATGCGAAACCTAGGTTATAACTTTAGAAGAAAACTCTTATCGAGAATGTTAGGAGATGGATTGTGAAAATTCATCAAGTATGTGTTGTACTTAATAAAATATCATTTCTGTAAGACCCCAACTTTTTATGAATAAAGATTTAATTTCTCTAATTATTATTTTGGATAATAAGGTGTTGATTTGATATAATGCTTTTGTGACGCTCCCAAAATAGGTATACATCACTCATTTTGAGTCGCCAAATACATGGTACAGAAAATAACTACAACTTCATTATTGCAATTATCGTGCAAAATACAACAACACATATACTGCGAGTTTAAATACAAATATTGTCTAATAGACAATATTCAAACTTAAAAGGAGTCCTCATTACAATTATTATCACACTATTTTACAAAATAGTGAGGACTGCTAAAACAACTGACTGGAAACATTACTCTACACCCCGACTAGTTCCCACTATATTCTCGCCTAAATAAGTCCTCATTACAATATTCACACCCAAATAAGTCCTCATTACAATTATTGGTACATTATTTTATAAAAATGGTGAGGACTACTAAGACCACTTTCTAAAACCATCATTCCACACCCCGACTAGAACTCGCTACATTCTCACCTCCTAAGAAGAAAAATGGAATAAAAAGGAAAAGGGTGAGCTCAACTAGCCCAGTAAAGAATATTATGACTAAGATAATATAGAACAAATTATCGTTAGACTTCAATAAATAAGATAAAATATAATAGACAACCAGTTTTAGATCAATATTCGCAACAGAAATAATAATTCATTAGAAGAGTTAAGTAGAGAATGAAATGTACTATCATCTATGAATTTAAAAGTCCATCATCAATATTTTATCCCTGTAATATACATCTTGAATCAAATATTCATATTTGCACTACGGGTCAAAGATATTCATTTGTATCACCAGTTGGTCATGTTCATCTCAACACCTGTTCATCTTTGCACTATAGGCCAAAGATATTCATCAGCTAATCATTCATCTGTGCACTACAGGCCAAAGATATTCAGTTATATCATCATTTAGGACTAAGGATGATAAAATATATTTTAAAGAAACGAATCCAGTGAGATAAAAGAACAAAGATTAGGGATTCGTACTTTAGATAATCCCAGTTTAAAAATACTCCATAATAAACCATAGTGGAGTGAAATTCAAGAATGAAGATCAAAATATGGATACAGTCAAAGACAGTAACCATAATAGACATATTGGATAAAGAAGAGAAAATTTTATTTTTATGTGAATAATATCGTATTTGTGAATAGTGCCGTATACGTGAATTGTAACCCCGACACGAAAATGTAGAAATTCCACAAGAAAAATCATACTTCGTGAATAGTACTATATTCGTGAATAGTGTCGTATTCGTGAATAGTGTCGTATACCTGAATAGTGCCGTATACGTGAATAGTAACCTCGACATAAAAAAGTAAAACTTTCATAATAAAATTCATACCAATATTTTGACATAATGATATTAAAAGGAAAACATCGTTTACGAAGAAAATAACATCACTTACCTCAAAAGAACAGTACTTTTGTCTGAAATATCGGATATAAAGCTGACGGAACCTTGCATTGATTAACAAATCTCAAAGTATCTAAATACTCACAAAATATGCTCGATAATATAAAGAGAGAGAGCTTATGATTGTGGTGTGATTTTTAATTCTAACTAAGCACCCTATTTATAGGAAAATACTTAGAACGCCAAAACAGACTAACCTGCTACCTGATGGTTTTACTTGCTACTCTTCGCGCACACCACTTTTGAAATAAAATTTTAGCACATTTTTCACAAACCAAAAGTGGGGCCCACCCATTCTAGAAAATTTCCAAAATATTTTAAATTTAAACAATAATCAGCAACTTCAATAATTCATAATAAATAGTCATTTTATCAGAAAAATACGAATTTTATGTCCATTCAATAGGAAATTTAATTATCTACAACTTTGTAGAAGAAAGTTTTCCCAAATTTTAAATAGAAAATGCACGAAATCTGCATACATACGATTTTTAATACCTTCATTCCGACAAAATACTGATAAAATACCTCAGCATTAATTCCTTCATTTATATCCACATAAAAATAAATATTTTCTTATCATATAAATTAATAATTAATTATTCACAAATAATATTACATAATCACAATTATGGCAACTAGGTCGTTCCCAGAAAAGAGGGGGCTTTCCGATAAGGATTTCTCCTTACTAGCGTGCAATTAAGTGACCAAACCCCTTTCCTAGACAGAACTTCCTTAGATATTACCAATAATGTTATCTAATAATATTATTCAAATAATATGAATTATTGATCTGATAATGGAAAATATTGTGCAGTGACAATTATTGAAACAACAATAATATAAAATATCAACGTAGCAATTATTGAATCAATAAAATAAAATATTAAACAATAATTATTGTAACAATTATTGAGTAGTGCCTTCTTATGTAAAAATTAATAATTCAAAAATACTGTGCAATACCATGTGCTACTGTGCAACCACGCGTATTACTGTATTTTAACCACCGGGTATTCCAATAGTGTTAACGGTAACAACTACGCCGTTATTTATAAAAACTCAAACTTGCCATTTTCTTCATCCGACTGTTTTCCATTATGGGGCCCACAAATGGTTGCGCCATCGTACGAATATTTCCCGACAGCAAGAATATTCCATGACCAAACGAATATTCCCTGATAACAATGAATATTTTATAACCACTTGCTTATTTTGTAAAATTTGCACATTTCACTCATAACCAAAGCATTTTATCAAATTAAAACTTTATTATTCAAAATAATAATTAGAGAAAATTCGATTTTATTTATAAAAAGTTGGGGTCTTACACTTTAGTTATGGGTGAAATGTGCAAATGTTGCAAAGTAAGCAAGTAGTCATAAAATATTCGTTTTATCGGGGAATATTCATTTTGGTCGGGGGAGATTCTTTTTGTTAGGGAATATCCGTACGACGGAGCAATCATTAGTGGACCACATAACGAAATAACTGTCGGATATAGAAAGTGACATAAATAACTTTTTTATAAAAATAATGACAAAACTTTTACCGTTAAAACTGTTGAAATACCCGGTGATAAAAGTACAGTAATACGCGTGGTTGGACAGCGACACACAGTATTGCACAGTATCTCTGATTATTGATTCTTACGTAAAAAATCACTCAATAATTGATACAGTAAAATTACACAGTCTTTCATATTATTGATGCAATAATTACTATAGTGATAATTGAATAATAATTTACATTATTGATTCAATAATTGTCACAACACAGTAACTCATATTATTGAATTAATATTATTGGATAGTATTATTGATAATGCCTAGAAAGTTCTGTCGAGGAAAGGGGTTAGGTTATATAATTGTGAGCCAGTAAGGAGAAATCCTTATCGGAAAGCCTCCTCTTTTATGGGAACGATCTGATTGTCAGTATTGTGGATCTATAATATTAATTAGAAATAACTACTGAAGAATTATAAATAATTGATGAATATGCTAAGTAAATATTTCTTTAAATTTTGATATAAATGGAGGAATTTTAGAATGAGACATTTGTCGAAAGTTTGTTATATTTTATATGAACCATAATTATCTTATTCGATAAGATATTTATTCAAATATATTATTAAAATATTACATTATAATAGTATAATGTGATAATATAATAGTATAATTTTTATAATTTAAATGGTAATATTACTATAATAAATTTATGGTATAAGAATAAAATGAAGTGGAAGAGAGCAAATTGAATTTGGATTTCTTTTTAATAATTGTTACATTTTTTAAACATGTGAAATAAATGAGGGAGTCCTCATTTTGAATTTGAACTCTTTATTTTCAAAAAGTGTGCTGCATGTTTTCAAAACTAATTCATCCGTATGTGAATTTGTCAAAAGTGGTGTGCTACCACTTTCCTATAAATAGGCCGCTTAGTTAAACAATAAAACTCACACCAGAGTCTAAAAATTCTCTCTCTATAATATTGAGCGTATTTCTTGTGAGTATAAGGATATTTTGAGTGGTGATAGCAGTGCAAGATTTCCTCAACATAATCTCCGTTATTCCAGTCAGAATTACTTTCCTATTAAGGTAAAGGATATTATTTTTTTTTCGTAAAGGAGGTTATTTTCTTTCAACACTCGTAAATGATATTATTGCCTTCCATACTCGTAAGGGATATCATTTTCTTTCACACTTCATATTACGTAAGCGATATTATTTTATCTCGTATTCCTAAATTTAAACTTACTATGGTAAGTATTGCATCTATAATTCCTGAAATGATTAGAAATTTCTTAAGGATTGCGCTTCATCTAATATCATTTCACTAGAATATTAGTCCGAAATTTCTTATTAAATTTTATTCTTTTCATGTCTGGGTACTATTCATACAGTACTATTCATAGTCACTATTCATACGATACTATTCATGAGTATTATTCACAATAAAATTTAATTTATTTTCTGTGTCCAAGTTATCTTTTATGAATCTTATTCTTGAAATTGAATCCATGTTATGATCTCACTTGATTTATTCTTTATGTCATTATCATAATTCTCGGACTTAAATTATGTTGAAAGTTATCTTTGGCCCGTAGTGCAAAGATGAACTATTGATTGATAAATATCTTTGGTCCGTAGTGTAAAGATGAACTGTTGATTGATATCTTTGGCCCATAATGCAAAGATGGACATGTGTTTGGCATGATCATGAACACTAGTGAAATAAACAATTATCTTTGGCCCGTGGTGCATTGATAATTCGTTGATTGGAAATAATTATTGATTGATGTTACAGGGATAAAATATTGATGATGAACTTTTAAATCATGGAAGATAGTAGACATCATACTCTACTGGACTCTTCAAATGGATTGTTATTTCCACTACAGTTGTTGATCTAAAACTTATTGTCTATTGTATTCTATCAGATTTTTTCCTGTCGAGGACTAATGATAATTTGTTCTACATTATCTTAGTCATAATATTTTGAGCTCACCCTTTTCCTTTTTGTTCCATTGTTCTTCTCAGGAGGCGAGAATATAGCTGGGACTAGTCGGGGTGTGGAGTGGTGGTTCAAGACGGTTATTATAGCAGTCCTCACTATTGTGTAAAATAGTGTATCAATAATTATAATGAGAATTTTATTTAAGTTTAGATATTGTCTACAAGACAATATTTGAATTAAAACTCACATCACAGGTGTTATCGTATTTTGCACGACAATTGTATTAATGAAGTTTGTATTTGGTTTCTGTTCCATGTATTTGGCGACTCAGAATGTGTTGTGTGGACCTATTTTAGGGGCGTCACAGTTGGTATTAGAGCTTAGGGATATGATTTCTGGTGAAGATATGGGATTAGAACTAGGAGGGGAGAGACGAGTAAAACCTTCGCTAGTGTATCCTACCTAAGTTTAATTGTTATTTTATTGGTCGGTCGGAATATAGAGATGTTATGTGGCATGTTAATTTCTTTAATTAACCCTTGTTTTGTGGCAGTATTTGAGAATGACATCTGAAAATTTTGAGATGAGCAATGGAACACATGCAACCATTGAAACACCGCTAATCAATAACCAGGATAATGTGTATTAGGAAGGCAATAATCCTCATGTAAACAATAACACCGACCAAATGATGAACGATGGCATGTGATAAGTACATTTTATACCTACTTATCCGGTATCTGTTACTTGAATTAGTTGCTTGAACTCATATTTTTTAGTTACTTTTCATACATTTTGTGTTCATTTTGTAGATTATATGCTTGGGACCTGTGTGAGCGATAATTGGTATGAAATCGCAAAGAATTGGTATGAAATTACACAAAAAAGTAATCCGGACATCGTTTGGGCTATCATATTTATTTTATGTTCTTGGATTGAAACTTGGATTATATTGTAGAACTTCTTCTTAGCTTTCCGAAACATCTTGAATCATTCCAATCGGAGTTCGGATACAAGAGTTATGACTTTTGTACCAACGGACGTTGAACTTCGTTGTTTTGGGTGGCCATTTGCATAGTAGTCACTTCCAATCGAATTTCGACCTTCATCCGTCCGTTATTTTTTAATTCTCAAAGAATAAAAGTTGTAGAGCTCGTTGAGATCTTCTATTTGGTAGGTGGCAGGCCTCGCAACTCCTCCCAGATCAAAAGTTATGGCCATTTTACCAGAGGACACTGCAGCAAAAAAAGGACCCCAGCCAGGGCGGGCTTTTACTAAGGAAAACCCCCGCCAGGGTGGGGCTGCAAGCTGAAAAACACAAGCCTAGCCTTTCGGGGAGGGCCTAGTTAGTGAAAAAACCCCCCGCCGGGGCGGGGGTACGCGCAGAAAAAGTAGTTTTTGTCCGAATTTAAGTTGAAGAAGGATTTGTTCAAGCTAATTGACTCATAGACTTCCAAGAAGACTTAAAGACATATAAAAAGGCATATAAAAGGAGGAGAATCATAAGGATGAAAGAGAGAGAGGATTCCATTAGATTAGAATATAGTAGATTAGGACCAAAACCCTAGTTCTAATGAGTTTTGGAGAACGAAGCGACTTGGAAACCATTAAAGATCAAGAGCAGGAGCTTGAGGAACAAGGAGATTTGCTGACAACAGATTTATTCTTCACTCTAATCTTATTCTTATTTTTTAATATGTATTCAAGTGTGGATTCTTAGTTTTAATTAAATGAACTAATTCTTTGTTTGAGATTACAATGGATCTTATTGTGTAGTTTATTTTAATATGATTCGCTATCAATTATTACGTTCTATTGTGAGGATTGTCTATTGTGATTTGAACTTAATTGTTTAATTGATTGACCATCAATTACCGTGATAATTTATATGAACTCGAGAGATGAAGTTTAGATTTAGATCTGATCATGATAGCATGTGTTTGTGATTTCTGCATAGATGGAATTCATGATTCATGTTTAGGATAGATATATACCTTTAAGCCATATGTAATCTTATAGAGAACTTGTGCTTTAAATCCTTTTTAATTGTAATTCACATAGAGATATAGTGAATTAGTTAATTAGGGTATCTTGCTTAATTCTATCATCTGTGTATTATGCATCGAGAGGTGATTTTATTTGCTTTAGTGTTCTTGATTAACAATTCAGGATAGAAAATAATTGATGGGAAGTGTGTTAACTTAAATGAAGCAATAAGTAAAGTTGTGATCTTAAATCTCCATAATCTGATTTTTAATTAGTGGTAATTAGAATTAGTTTAGTTAAATAATTTAATTTATAACATTAAATTGATTGTTTAAATAAAATTGGTTTGGTTAAGAGTTAGTATTTTGTAATTTGTATTAATAATCCCTCGTGGGAACGATACTCTACTTTTACTTTATTACATGTAAACCATATATACTTGTGCGTTGTGCGTTGTGCGTAATTAGATTTTACCCAATAAGTTTTTGGCGCCGTTACCGAGGAATTAGTTTAATATTTTTTTTGCCAATATTAACTTCAATCAAATTAGTTTTAATTTAAACATTTTTTTAATTTTATATTCTTCATATTTTTCTCTCGTTTCAGGTACCATTGTTGGATGCAATTATCAAAGGCCATATACAAATGTGACTCCACCAAGAGACACAAGAATTGATGGACTCAATGCATTTTTTGCATTATCAGCACAACTTGAGACAATTTTGAGAAGGTTAGATGTTGTTGCAGCCCAACATATTTGGAGGAAAGCACTAGTTTATAAATATTGTGCTGGTAATCATCCGAGTTATCAATGCACCGTCAGTTTTGAGCTGAAACAACATGGTGGTGAATACCTCAACCTGTAACGATCAAGAAATTTATAATTTAATTTAAATATTTATTGAATTAAATAAATATTTTAAAATAATTTATTTATTGAGAAAAATAAATAATTAATGAATTGTGGTGAATTAATTTAATAACTAAATTTATTAATGTTAATTAAGTTGAGTAATGATAATTTTATCTGAAGGTTTTAATTTAAGGAAATAATTAAATTAAATCAATTGCTTAATATTTAAGAAAATAATTAAACTAAATGAATTATTTAATATTAAAGGAAATAAATAAATTAAATAAAGTGATGTGTCTAATTTATTAATTAAATTAGATATATAATTATTTATTATTCATAAATATAATTATAATAGAAATTATTTTAATTACCATTACAAGTTATTTAAATTAATTAAGCTAAAGTTATTTGGTTAACTAGAGTGTGACACACTAAATCATATAATATAATATTATTAAAATAATTTAGTTTAGAAAATAGGTGCTTAGCCAAACAAGGCCGTGTGGCCTTTGGCTTGTTTCTAACTGACGCCTTTTTCTTTTTTTAACTGACGTACTTGGGATTGTGGCCAGTTTATATTTCCTACGCGTCTTATATTTTTCCCTAAGGCTAGTTATCAGTGAAGAGCAGAGAGGGCTTGGAGAGAGATAAGAGAGAAAAACACATAGGATATTGAGAGTGGGAGCTTGAGAGAATTTTCTGTGATTATCAAGTGGAAGAGAAGGGTTGGCTAATTGTTTTGCTAATCAAGGTATAAACTATCCTTATTTTAACTTTTAGTTTTGGTATATATATATTCTATGTTACTGAAAATCACGTGAATTGTAGTGTGTGTGTGTGTGTGTGTATATATATATATATATATATATATATATATATATATATATATATATATATATATATATATGTTCAATTAGTTTTGCAAAATCTGTTAATCATCATATATGGTTGATGCTTGTTTGTTAAATACATGAAATTTGGGTTTGTAGGGAGAAAAATATATAATAGTGGTTATACATAAAAATTGGCTTTAGAAAGTACCAAATTTTGTGCCTTATATGTGTTGAAATCTACAAATTGAAGTTGGATTGTGTTAATATGCAAAGAAACGAAGGCGGCATAGTTTAAATCGTGTCAAATGATTTAGAAACGAATTCATGGCGATCGAATTCGCTAAAGGTGTCAAAAATAAAGTTTTCAAGAGAAAACATAAATTTAAGGAATTAAATTAGTTTAAATTGATGTTTAATTGTTCTAAGTTGATGAATATGTGAGGAAACATGTTTTTGTTAGTTTTATATCAATTGCATGTGTTAATTTCACTGTTTTGTGGGTGAAATTCGTGTTAGTTGGGCTAAAAACGGAACACTGTTTCTGCGTTTTCTGGTTCTGTCTGTGCACTAGCGCAGCTGCGCCGGTGCCAAGGCCAGAAACGGCGCAGCTGCGCCATACTCTAGTCTGAGGCAGTGAAGTCTGCTCATTTGCAGGTCATGTGTAATGGACTTATGTTGGTTAAGCATGCATGTTAATGATGTTAGGACATAATATAAACTATAATAACAGATTGTAAGGTGTTGTAATGCAAAGTGTAAAGATTTTTAATAATTATTTAAATAAGTTATAAAATGAAACCAAACGTGATGTTTTCAAAGTTAGAGATGAATGATTAAGTTGTGTTGGATCGTAATGAGATTTCAGATTCGTTAAGTATGTTAATCTACATGGTTAGGTTCTAGATTAGGGTTATGACCTGAATGATGGTTTAAACCCTAAAGCTAATGTTCATACAACTAATTGTTGTTGCAATTTCAATGATATATGTAGGGTAATTGGAGATTATTTTACACTTGTGTAGCTTTCATACAAGGCAAGTTTCTGAACCTTAACTCTTTACATTGAGCAAGCTTTTTAACTTCATTCTTTTCATATTGAATGCAAGTTCCCATTCCTAAATTATTATTGTGCAAGTTTCTGAACCTTAACTCTTTACATTGAGCAAGCCTAATCTATCTTGCGTATGTTTGTACAAGCCCTTGTAACCTAATTCATTATCTCGAGCGAGTTTTATTTTTTAAATCCTGATATTATTATTCAAAGCATATATTGTTCTAATACATTGATTCAAATGAGATTGTTCTAACTCTTTTGGATATAGCACTTTGCATTTGTATCATGTTTACTCAATTATATTGTTGATATCCGATCTTTGACTTTGACAGCCTTGTTCAGTTACACACTCTTGTATTAAACCTTCAAGTAGTAAGTAAACTCTTATTAATTGAGTTAATCTATAATTGAATAGTGTTCTAAAATTCTAGAAACACTGACAAGCTAGTTCCAAATTAAACTTTCTTTAGTGCGGAAATTCTAAATTCAAACTGAGACGAACAACTCTAACATAGGGGATTTTGTACGTGTAACGTTTAGATGTTTGTGCACAATACATGGTACAAAGGGCTGATCCCCCTAAGTACGTTAAGAAGAGTCTGTATAGTCTAATGACTGTTAAGGTTAAGGTAATAATACCTAAATACCGGAGACATAGTTTGTGGTCCTATGACCCTCAGACATTAAAGATCGAACTTGCTTTCTATTTCTGATTCGTAGAACAAGTTCATTATTATTCAGCATTCGTTGTTCAATCTCATGTTGTTATTACTACTCTTTATATCAGTGAGCAATTGTTTGCTCACTCTTGCATTTAACACTGCAGCTAAAGCTGAGAAAGTTGATGAGCCATCTACTAGCAAAGGAAAGGGCAAAATGTCCAAGTATTGAAGACTTATGAGAATTTTATTTTAATTGATTATGTTAAAGACTTTTTTTATTTTTTATGATGTATTCCGCAAACTTTTGTAATAATTTTAAGGTTAGATTACCTAGGATTATTTATGAGATGATGTAACCCTTTGATGGGAAAGATTATTGTTTAAGTTATTTAATGTGTTATCCTTTATTATGTGTAGTTAGATGTAATTATTTTGATAGTGAGCACCAAATTCGGTGGAAATAAAGTACCCGTATTTGGGGGTGTTGATAAGTGAGTTTTATACACATGAATTGGATACATTCGGGCTTAATTCATTGTTGTTCTCAAGTCTTTTAGAATAGTTTTTAAGTGTTTGTGTCCATTCATGCATTTTTTACATTGTTTTGTAGGAATTGGGACAAAAGTTACTTGGATCGACGTTTGGGGTGGCTAGATTCGCGTTTTCGGCTTGCCATTTACAAAGCAGTCACTTCAGAGCCAATTTGAGTATTTCTACGGACCTTATTTCGAACAACTTAAAGAATAGAAGTTGTATATCTACTTCTCCTATTTCCGGAACATCTTGAATCGTCGAAATCGGAGTTCGGACGAAGAAGTTATGGCTATTTTCCCAAAGGACGTCGGAGCAAAAAATTTCCAAAAAAAGCACTAGCGCCGGGGAGCCCATTTCAAGGAAATTTCCAGCGCCGGGGTGCTATAAGGCAGTGTTTGAGAGTTAAGCCCAGCGCTGGGGCGCTGGGGCGCTGGGGGAAGAGGTTGGTGCGGCCTGGATGCGTTTTGGGTGAATTTTGACACCTTTTTAGACTCCAAATTGGATTGGGTTTGTTCCTAACCTAAAAATTTGACTTGTAACCTATAAATATATGATGGGAGGCATAAAATAAAGGGGGATTACATAGATTAGACTAAACTAAACACTCCATTAGATTAAACATTAACTCTAGTTCTTAATTAGCCATTGAAGATTGAAGCAAATTGAAGAACACTAAAGATCAAGAGCAGGAGTAAGAGGGGAGCATCAGATTTACTAACAACAGATCCTACTATCTTCTCTTATCATACTTTTATCTTTTAATGTTTATTCAATTGTGAATTCTTGGTTTTAATTCATTAATTATGAACTAACTCTTTTATTAAGATTTTAATTAAACTTTTTATGGCTATAAATTAATTATTTAATTTATTCCAATTATTTGTGTTGAAGTGAATTGTTCATCTTGCTTTGAGCTTATTGATTAATTATCTGATCAATAATTACCTTGTTACTCTAGAAGGAATTGAAAAAGGAATTCTAGGGTTAGAACTGGGCTTGGTGACATGTAACTTAGTTATTTGCACAGTGAATAATTAGGTTTGCGAATAGACTGAGAATATCTATTTACCGCATGTAACATAAGAGGAATTGGATTTGCAGCGAGTTTAATTTAATTGTTTTGCATAGAGATATAGTAAAATTAATCTGGGTTAAATAGAAGGCAATTGATCACTCGAGAGAGGGCTTTTGGCATTTGAGAATTCCTGTTAACAATTCAGTAGATATAATAATTGGGATAGTTGAATAATTGATTTATAATTTATAATTGGGGATATTGGAGTCTTAATTCTTATTTATCTGAATTCCATCAATTCTTAGTTGTTTATTTGCTTTCTTTTAGAATAATCTTTTTGTTTTGTTTAATTTAGTTTTCTTAAATCTAGAAATCAAAATTATTGGTTGTTTAAATAAAATTGATTTGGTTAAGAATTAGTACTTGGTGATTTTTATTAAATAATTCCTCGTGGGAACGATACTCTACTTTTACTTTATTACTTGTTGACCGTGTATACTTGCACGTATTCATTGATTGCGAAATCAATCAATATGTTTTTGGCGCCGCTGCCGGGGAATTAATTTAATAATTATTTACCAATATTAATTTCAATCAAATTAGTCTAAATTTAAACATTTTTATTTTTATTTTTATTTCTCATTCTCTTCCTATATTTCTCTCTTTTTAGGTACCATGGATGACTTTGCGTATCAATGGCCATACACGAACATGACTCAACCACAGGGAGCGGAGATTGACAGACTCAAGAAACTTTCTGCATTGTCAGCACAGATGGAGACACTTTCGAGGATGCTTGAAGCTTTTGAAGCTCAACGTCGTCAAAGTGTGGCGGTTACTTGTGATTATTATGCTGGAAATCATATGAGTCATCAATGTGCCATCAGTTTCGAGCCGCTACAGTATAGTGGTGATTACCCCAACAGTTATGTCTATCCCAACAACTATCATCAGGATTGGGGGTATCACCCGAATTTTTCATGGAGTAACAATCAAGATCAATTTTATGCTCCAAGTCCAACATACCCACCGAATTTCTCGTGTCCACCTCCACTACAACAGGAAGAACATTTAAATTGGGAGGAAGCCTTGGAAAAATTCATTAGAGCTTCTGACAAAAGGAACGAGAAACAAGACAAAAGATTTAATCAAATAGAGTTGCATTTGCAAAGCCAAGGAGCATCGTTAAAGAATCTGGAAAATCAATTGGGGCAGATAGCACATACGTTGAACAACCGTCCTCAATACACTTGGCTCTATGACATGGATTACGAGACTGATGATGAGCCTGAACCAAATCTGCAATTGGATGTGCCAAATGATATAGATGTTGAAAGAGAGGAAAGACTTGGAGACCAACAAAAAGAGATCGGCGAAGATCTAACTTTGAGTACCAACGAAGATGAGCCAATTTTGATAGTGTCCCATGTACCTTCTCTACCAAAGTTCAATAATCCGGTTAGATTTGCAAAACCATGTTCGCTAGGTAGTCATGTCGTCGGCAATACTCTTTGTGACGTAAAAGTGAGTACAACTTCGAAGCCATGATTCAATGAGTTGGAGAAGATAGAAGAAGAGATTGTTATGTCTGACAAGCCTCAATGCCAGAATCTATTCGCAGACACAATGGAAAAAACACCTAGATGTTGGACGTTCTTTAATGTGATCTTATCTAAACAAAGCATGCTAGGTTACTTTAATACAATGGCTATCGTAAATGGGAACCTACCAAAAGCTATATTATTTCTGATGGATGGAGGGTTCCTCAACTTTCGAAGAGGAATTGGATAGAGAATTGAAGAAGTCAGGCTGAGACTATAAAACAAGCGCTTATTGGGGGAGGTAACCCAAGTTTAATTTTTATTTTTAGTTTTTATTAGGTTTTATATTAGTAGTTTTGAATTTGCATTTATTTAGGATTTAATAAAATTGATTCTATCATGGTTTACAGGTTAGTCAAGTCAAATTCAAGTGATGCCCAATTTGTTCCATGTGCCTAGCATATTCTCCAAACTTAGTGGACAATGAGGAAGATTGTTATATTTTCAGGGAAGTCCTCTGCTTTACTTTTTTATATTTCATCCATTGAGGACAATGTCTAGTTTAAGTTTGGGGGCATTTTAGTGCCGTATTGCATATAGTTAGTTATCTGCATAGTAGTTCATTTTTTTTGTGTTAGCATTGTGTTTTTTTTAGGTTGCATATAGTACATGGTAGTTATTTGCATATTCATATATATGTTGCATTAGTATGTGTTCATGTAGTTTAATTGTATTTTTTTTAAATTTATTTTTTATTTTTTTTTTGCATGAATCTGTGTGATTAGTTGGTGTGGTCTTAGCTCGGCTTATGATAAGATTGGTATTAATTGTTAAATTAAACAATGTTGATAATTGATGATGAGTTCTAATTTTAATCATGATGACAATCTGAGCCTGTCTGAAACTTATGTAACCGGTTAGCACTTAAAGTTTAACTGTTTTAATCCACTTGGTTCAAGGGTTTCATAATTCGTTTCTGAGGGAAAATCTTGGTTAAAATTTAAGGAAATTAGTGAACTGACGGTAAAGGTTAGAATGACGTAAAAGCTTGAGTTTTGGGGAATCTATGAGATATATATATTACAAAAAGAAAAAAAAAGAGAAAAAATGATGAAAAGAAAAAAAAAATAGAAAATCCAGAAAAAGAAAAAAAATGAATAAACACCGTGGCATGCTTGTCTAGTTTTGTGGCCTTTGTTACTTGAGTAAGTAAGCCCGAGGGGATTGTCTTTACACCTAGCGCCCTAATGTCTTAATGACTTGAGAGTCGTTGGTCGAAAGCTCGTTAAGGTAGCACTGAAAAGCCTAATGGAATAAGATGTAACAACCCGATATTTTCTATGTAAATAAATAAGAAATTTTGCGAATAATTTTTTTTTTTTTTTTTGTATATTAAGGATGAGGATTTGTACAAGATTATGTGTATATGTATTTATGTGGTAAGTAAAAATATATTTATTACATAATTATTTACAAATGAATTTATTTTAAAATTATTGATTATTAAAAAGTATATAATTATAATAATTAATTTATGGTAGAAATATTTTAATAATTATTTTCCATGAAAATATATAATCATATATTATCTAAATAATATATGAACTGATTTTTTTAGAATAATTATAATAATTATTTTATTATATGAATTTTAGTACAGGTTATTAAGTTAATTATTTTACCTTAATTATTAAGGTTAAATAGGAAGAATAAATCAAATATGGTATCTAAACCCTAATTTTGGATTTTTATCAATGGATAAGAATAATAATATAATAATATTATATTTTGATTTTTCAGTGCTATAATTACGTACTGTATGTTGTGAACTGTTAATGGTTGGTCAATTGTGGGGTATTATGATAAAACCATAATTTTTACTGTTAAACCCTAATTTCAAAGTCATATGAGACTTTAAAATCTGTTAAGAAGCTATGTTATGTGGTGTATGATGTGTATTATAAATATTGGATGATATTAGGAAAACCCTAATTATAAGAGATATTAATTGTAAATTAAAACCCTAATTTCGTAAATTAGAAACCTTAAATCAATAATTAACTTATTGATAAATGAAAACCCTAATTTAAAACTCAGGATGAGTTCGACACTGTTATATAACTGTGTTATATGGTGCATGCATGTTATGTATTATATGACTTTTTGATTAATTAAGTATACCCTAATTAATATTTAGAAATATTAATTTCTAGAAACCCTAATATTTATTTTATAAATCCTAATTTATTTAAATTGTAAACCCTAATTGTTGATTTGGAAAGCTTAATACTAATTAGTGTATCTTAAACCTAATTACTAAGGTGTTATGTAATTAAAAACCTAATTAATTAAGAAACCTTAATTTTGTATCTTAGAAACTAAAATTTATTATTTTATTTTATTTTTACAAACCCTAAATTAGAAAATTATTTTTTTTAAACTTTAAAATGGTCCAAACCCTAGATTGGCCAAACCCTAAACCTTAAGGGTTTGCAACTAATGGAAATTCTAGAAATAAAAGTGAAATGACGATTATACCCTTATTGCATAATTGAAGCTAACTTGTCCAAATTGCTAAGATGGGAGTTGGTGACCTACTATACCAAACCCATGTGACTTAAAGCAACTGAAATCAGCCTTATATTGACAGCAATATCAGATCATTCATTGCACCAAATGATTATATAAGTTATAAGAAAGAGAAAGTAGCTAAACTTGGTCCATTTCTTTCCAAATCTCTCACAAACTCTCTCTATCTCAAAATCCACGAATTTATATAGTAAAATCAGTCACAAAACAAGCCCCACGATTTCCCTTAACAGATCATGAGGTCAGAATCAAGAATTGAGGCATAAAGGTATAAAATTCTAAGTCAAAATTTTGATCTTGTATGCTATGATAGATTTGTTGTTTTTATGTTTAAACATGTCATATGTTGTGTTAATCCATGATCTGGGTTGGTACATAGGTGACCCATAACATCTAGATACTCGAAATAAGAGTTTTCAAAAATCTGGGATTTTAAATTTTTGTGGTCTGACAACGAATGTCAGACCCTGTAAATCTTTGTATGTTATGTATTTTTGTTGTTTAAAGGTTTAATCTTGTAGTATGTTGTGAGCTCTTTAATCTAGAACTTGATTCAGAGTTAGATCTGTTGTAGATTGTAAGTTATTCATGG
This sequence comes from Panax notoginseng, assembly GCA_016801055.1. Taxonomy (NCBI): domain Eukaryota; kingdom Viridiplantae; phylum Streptophyta; class Magnoliopsida; order Apiales; family Araliaceae; genus Panax; species Panax notoginseng. Next base: position 241,130,897 of record CM029012.1, read on the forward strand.
TCAAAGGTCGTTGACCGACCATGACTTTCTAAAATCTGGGTAACCCAGATTACCAAGAACACTCTGACAATGTTTTTCAGAGCTTCGATCTCGCTGGTTTTAGTTAGTTATGTTATGTTATTGTTTTGATGTTGTAAACTGGTATATGGAGTACACATGAAAGTCATTATAAAACCTAGATTGTGGCCAGGATGAAAGATAATCACAGTCAAACTTGGGTTGACCACCTGTTTTGGCGATTTTCTGTAAAACCCAGATGGCTGATGAACAAAGTTTCTGACATGGTTTGACCATGCCAGATTTTGTTCATTTTTTTGTTGTTAGAGTAATATAGTGTTATACGAATGGACCCTGACATTGTGGCTACATGGTTGAACAAATATATCTCACAAACAAGAACCAGAACGTAAGTTAGAAGGATCAAAATATAGAACCATCAACTGTTCTTCATTTTCTGGAAAACCCAGAAATGAAGAACAGCCTTGTCAGACTTTTTGAAGATCTATAATTATCCGATCTATTGTTCTACGACCATGAAACCCGTTTGTATATGTAGTATTACATGTGTACTACATGTGTAATAACATTAGATACCCAGAAAATATTAGATCATGCATTCAAATTATGGTCAAAGTAGCTCACTCGTTCGCTGATTATGATGTTCTGGGTTTCATCAAGAACACCAAGAACACCTATAGCGATGGTTCTGTCGCTATAGGGCACTTTTAGCGACAATTTATCTAAGAAATTAATATATTAATTAAATAAATAAAAATAAATGATTTTTAATTATTAAAAATAAAAAATAAATTATTAAAAATTATTTTAAATTCTAAAAATTAGTTTTTAATTATTTCATAAATATTTAATATTTTTGGAATATTAAAAATATTTAATTTATTTAATTATAATATTAAATAAATTATTTTAAAATAATTTTAATACATGAAAAATCATTTAAAATTATATTATTGTATAAGAAAATAATTTAAGTTATTTTTGATAACTTTCAATATTTTGTGATGAAATTTCATTAATTAATTAATATTAATGGTAATTAAGTTATTTAATAAATGTATTTAAATAGAATTGATTGGTATTTAAATCATTTAAATATGATTCCAATGTTTGAAAATTCATGATAAATTATAATAAATGTTTTAAAATTATACTGAGTCATTTAAAAATAATATGACTGATACGTACTGATGTTAAGTTATAAAATAGAGTCTTAGACTCGATAATTACCCAATAAAGTTGTCGGTAGACCGACATGTTTCAGAAATTGATCTGGACTTAGATATTTTGATTGTATAAGTGATTATTTGTGATTCAATGGTTATTAAACATAGGTGCTAATGTGATTAGGTTATGTGTTGACTATAATAAGCAGTGTTATGTGTTATAGTATGTTGTTCTAATCGAACGAACTATCTTATTAATGATAGGTCGTGAGATAAGCGATAGATCTTAATTACAAGTTGTAAGCAGCGCTTCAGGCAAGTATCTAACCTTTGCATTTTCTTTATGCAATGGATGTGAGTAAGAATGTTTCTAAACTATATTATTATTGTACAGATTATGAACTTTATATTATATAAGCTCATTGAATATCAACATATTAGTATATGATAATTCAGACATATATATTCTGTTCGTTAATTTCTAGAAGTGGTTAAACAAGTGTCCCCACTTGGATAATCATTGTATTTAATCACATGTTGATATACCTTTGTCAATTACCCGTATACAGATATATTGAATTATAGATTATTGTTGAACAAGATAAAACCTTTGATTTAGAACCCAGACAGGTATGAACATCCCTACACGGGAAAATTTTTATGCGCTCTGGCGGACAAAGGATGAACGATAATATCGTTCTAGCAATGTAGTATTGATCAATGCAGGGCATAACGGGCTGATCACCCCCGTGCCCGTAAGTTATGACGGTTTACAGATGAATTTCTGTTTAACCTTTTCGAAAATGAAAACAATGTTCATGGCATGTCACCATAACCCCAGATATAGTCATTATGTAGTTTCAAAAATTTGAAAGAGAGTTGTTATGTTATTATTATCGGTTCAGAATACTTCACAACTATTGACTTGTTGTAGAAGAATAGTACAAAGAAAATATTTAAATCCTTTCAGCTTATATATATATATATATATATATATATATATATATATATAATTACTATTGCTTGCTGGGCACTCAAATGCTCATCCTTGCTTAAATTTAAATGTTTTCAGCTAAGTGCGAACGACCAGAGAACTCTGCTAAGAACAAAGGAAAAGGGAAGGTTGCTGAATGAACGAATTACTATGTTATGTAATAGTTTAATGTTATTAAGACAATTATGATATATATTATCTATCATGGGTTGTAATGAATGTTTAAATGTTACGTACTTGGGAGCTAGACTCTGATAATTATGTAAATTAAGTTGATCTTTTATATTATTGTTATTATTATTAGTATTATTCCGCTCATAGAAATGGTATCGTGAAGAACCAAGTTCGGGTTTCAAGTATCCGAGTTTGGGGTCCTCACATAAGACATTGCACAGCCATGAGAAAATAAAAAAAAATAAAAAAAACACGAGAAAGAGCAAAAATGCCCTCGTGGTTAAATAAAAGTATAAATAAATCTTGTATTTACCCTTAGACTTGGTAATTGCTTAGTTTTAACCGGAGTTATCATGTTCACAAAAGTAATTGAATTGGATCTAAAATTTTCCTTCTAAGAAGTTTGTTATGTGATTATCTTGAATTGTGGTTGGTTAGAATGGTTAACAAGCACACACACACAACATGGGTGATCACAGGTGAGGATTGACTAATTGGTTAGAGTTATGAATTTTGATTTGATCGGATATATTATTTGAGTACCAATAGTATCTTTGAGGCCTGTTGTTATATATCATACTGATTTATTACTGGGTTCGTAGGTATATTATAAAGTAGATCATGCATATGCATTCATATAGTTGAGTTAGTTTGTTTATTTTTAGTTCTTTTGTATTTTTTCTTGAGGACAAACAAATGTTTAAGTTTGGGGGTATTTGATAAATGAGTTTTATACACATGAATTGGATACATTCGGGTTTAATTCATTGTTGTTCTCAAGTCTTTTAGAATAGTTTTTAAGTGTTTGTGTCTATTCATGCATGTTTTACATTGTTTTGTAGGAATTGGGACAAAAGTTACTTGGATCGACGTTTGGGGTGGCTAGATTCGCGTTTTCGGCTTGCCATTTACATAGCAGTCATTTCAGAGCCAATTTGAGTATTTCTACGGACCTTATTTCAAAAAACTTAAAAAATGAAAGTTGTAGATCTACTTCTCCTCTTTCCGGAACATCTTGAATCGTCGAAATCGGAGTTCAGACAAAGACGTTATGACTATTTTCCCAAAGGACGTCGGAGCAGAAAATTTCCAAAAAAAGCACTAGCGCCGGGGAGCCCATTTCAAGGCAATTTCCAGCGCCGGGGCGCTATAATGCAGTGTCTGAGTGTTAAGCCCAGCGCTGGGGCGCTGGGGGAAGAGGTTGGTGTGGCCTGGACGCGTTTTGGGTGAATTTTGACACCTTTTTAGACTCCAAATTGGATTGGGTTTGTTCCTAACCTAAAAATTTGACTTATAACCTATAAATACATGATGGGAGACATAAAATAAAGGGGGATTATATAAATTAGACTAGATTAAACACTCCATTAGATTAAACATTAACCCTAGTTCTTAATTAGCCATTGAAGATTGAAGTAAATTGAAGAACACTGAAGATCAAGAGCAGGAGAAAGAGGGGAGCATCAGATTTACTGACAACAGATCCTATTATCTTCTCTTATCATACTTTTATCTTTTAATGTTTATTCAATTGTGAATTCTTGATTTTAATTCATTAATTATGAACTAACTCTTTTATTAAGATTTCAATTAAACTTTTTATGGCTATAAATTAGTTATTTGATTTATTTCAATTATTTGTGTTGAAGTGAATTATTCATCTTGCTTTGAGCTTATTGATTAATTATCTGATCAATAATTACCTTGTTACTCTAGAAGGAATTGGGGAAGGAATTCTAGGGTTAGAACTGGGCTTGGTGACATGTGACTTAGTTATTTGCACAGTGAATAATTAGATTTATGAATAGAATGAGAATATCTATTTGCCGCATGTAACATAAGAGGAATTGGGTTTGTAGCGAGTTTAATTCAATTGTTTTGCATAGAGATATAGCAAAATTAATCTGGGTTAAATAGAAGGCGATTGATAACTCGAGAGAGGGCTTTTGGCATTTGAGAATTCCTGTTAACAATTCAGTAGATATAATAATTGGGATAGTTGAATAATTGATTTATAATTTATAATTGGGGATATTGGAGTCTTAATTCTTATTTATCTGAATTCCATCAATTCTTAGTTGTTTATTTGCTTTCTTTTAGAATAATCCTTTTGTTTTGTTTAATTTAGTTTTCTTAAATCTAGAAATCACAATTATTGGTTGTTTAAATAAAATTGATTTGGTTAAGAATTAGTACTTGATGATTTTTATTAAATAATTCCTCGTGGGAACGATACTCTACTTTCACTTTATTACTTGTTGACCGTGTATACTTGCACGTATTCATTGATTGCAAAATCAATCAACAGGTGTCACACAACCAGTATACATATGCTAATTATCATCAAGTTTTGGGGTATCACCCGGATTCTTCATGGAGCTACAATTATGAGGACCAATACTACGCTTCAAATCCAACATACATACCGGAATTCTCATGTCCACCTCCATTGCCACAAGAAGAAAAGTTAAATTTGGAGAAATTACTGTCGAAGCTCATAGCAAATCAAGAGGAGAGGATGATGAGTCAGAAAATATCGAGCCATAATTTTCAGAACCAGATGGAACAACTCATCATTACTTCAACCCATGATCCTCAATACATGGATTCCAAATCTGAGACAAATAATTCAAGGTTAGAGGAATTGTTGTCCAAGTTCTTAGCATCAAATGAGGAGAGGAGGATTACTCAAGAGATATCATTTCAAAATCTATAGAATCAGTTAGATCAAATGCTCAAAGCCTTGAACAATTGTCCTCAAAATAATTGGTGTTATGACGAGGATTCTGAGATTAATGAAGCGCCCGAACTAAATATACAACTGGATGAACCACAGGATGTTGGAAAGGAGGAGACACATGGGAATAATGAAAACAAGGTCGGTGAGGAACTAACTGTGTGTACCAACGAGGATGAGTCGATGCTATTAGTGCCCCAAGTTCCTTCTCCGCCAAAGATCAAGGGTCCAGTTAGATTTGCAAAACCTTATCTGATTGGTAGTCATGTCGTCGATAAGGCTCTTCATGACATGAGAGCTAGTAAAAATGTGAAGCCATGGTGGGATGAGGAGGAGAAGATAGAAGAAGAGTCTGTTGTGCTTGCCAAGCCTCAAAGCCCCAATCGAATCATAGGCTCAACGGACGGAAAAGCACCTAGTTATTCAACATTCTCAATTAGGCACTTATTTAAACAAAGCATGCTAGGTGACTTTAATTCGATAGCCGTCACAAATGGGAACCTACCAAAAGTTACATTATTTTTGACGGATGAAGGGTTCCTCAACTATCGTAGAGGAATTGGATAGCGTTGACCAGACAAAGTCAGGCTGAAAGATTGTAATTCAAGTGCTAACTGAGAGGCAACCCAGGAATTTTTTTTTTATATGCTTTACTAGTTTATTTAGTAGATAGGAATTAATTTGCTTATTAAGTTCTCTTAGCAATCCAAAGTGTTATTCTAATCCATGTTGTATCTCTTCATTGCAGGTATTGGAGGTTCAATGGACAGGCAAAAGATTATGAAAAGGTTATTCAAGTCAAATTCAAGTGTGGTGCCCAATTTGTTCTATGTGCCTAACTTATTCTCCAAATTTAGCAGACAAGGAAGAGGATTGCTATATTTTTAGGGAAGCCATCTGCTTTACTTTTTTCTATTTCAGTCATTAAGGACAATGTCTAGTTTAAGTTTGGGGGCATTTTAGTGTCGTATTACTTATAGTTAGTTATTTACATTGTAGTTCGTTATGTTTACGCGGGTTATTTACATTTAGTTTTTGCATTTAATTTTTTGTTATATATAAAAAAAATTGAAAATCTTAAAATTTTCAAAAATAGTATTTAGTTTACTATGTTTATATAGCATTTAGTACATCTTGCATGAGTCCAGCTGTTTGATATTTACAGTTTGTTTTGACTAATGATGAGATTGGAATTGGGTAGACAAGTATAGTACTGACTATTAGAGCTTTGATGTGATTTCTTGTTATGAATTGAGTCTTTTTCTGTTTGAAACTGGTATAATAAGGATAGCACAGTAAAAATAATTTATTGATTGATTGAGTCTAAATTAATACATAATGGGACTCTAAAGGATAATGCTAGTTTGAATAAAAGAATAACAAGAATAAGTTTTGATGGCTAAAGCTTGACAAGAACCTAAGTTTGGGGGAATATTTGGGGTATATAAGCTATAAAAAATATTAAAAAATAAATAAACACCGTTGCATGCTTGTCTAATTTTGTGGCCTTTGTTACTTGAATAAGTAAGCCCGAGGGGATTGTCTTTACACCTAGCGCCCTAAGGTCTTAATGGTCTGGGAGTCGTTGATCGAAAGCTCGTTAAGGTAGCACTGAAAAGCCTAAGAGAATAAGACATTGCATAGATATGTGTATATAAACCAAAAGAAAAAAAATATGAATAAAATGGGAAATAAGTGCAAAAAGCCCCCGTAAGTGAAAAATAAAGCATAAGTATCCCATGCTGACCCTCGATATTAGTAATCATTTGATTTTAGTCGGATCTAGTTCATTTGTGTATTTCTTGAGTTTACACTATATGATGCCTTCGAATAGACTTGTTATGTGTTAAATTTGATTTTATATCAGTTAACATTGTTGTGGAGCACACACGTACTATATTAGTGATAACAGTCTAAGATTTGATGATTGATTGAGAAGTTAATGATTTGTTTTGATATGATGTATTATCATGTTTACTTGATTTCTCTAAGGTCGGTTAAATAGACTTGTTTATGTCATTACTGCTAGATTCGTAGGCATGTAGATTAGTTGCATTGCATAGCATTATTTTTTTTGTGTTTTTGCTTGAGGACAAGCAATGGTTTAAGTTTGGGGGTATTTGATAAGTAGATTTTATACCTACTTATCCGGCATCTGTTACTTAAATTAGTTGCTTAAACTCATGTTTCTTAGTTACTTTTCATGTATTTTGTGTTCATTTTGTAGATTATATGCTTGGGAGCAGTGTGAGCGAAAATTGGTATGAAATCGCAAAGAATTGGTATGAAATCGCAAAGAAATATAATTCGGACATCGTTTGGGCTTTCATGTTTATTTTATGTTCTTGGCTTGGAACTTGGATTATATTGTGGAGCTTCTTCTTAGCTTTCCGGAACATCTTGAATCATTCCAAATGGAGTTCGGATGCAAGAGTTATGACCTTTGTACCAACGGACGTTGAACTTCATTGTTTTGGGTGGCCATTTGCATAGTAGTCACTTCCAATCGAATTTTGACCTTCATCCGTCTGTTATTTCTCAATTCTCAAAGAATGAAATGGTAGAGCTCGTCGAGATCTTCTATTTGATAGGTGGCAGGCCTTGTAACTCCTCCCGGATCGAAGGTTATGGCTTTTTTACCAGAGGACACTGCAGCAAAAAAAGGACCCCAGCCAGGGCGGGGGTACAAACTGAAAAACACAAGCCTAGCCCGCCGGGGCGGGCCTAGTTAGTGAAAAAAACCCCTGTCGGGGCGGGGGTACGCGCAGAAAAAGCAGTTTTTGTCCGAATTTGAGTTGAAGAAGGATTTGTTCAAGCTGATTGACTCTTAGACTTCCAAGAGAACTTAAAGACATATAAAAAGGTATATAAAAGGAGGAGAATCACAAGGATGATAGAGAGGGAGGATTCCATTGGATTAGAATATAGTAGATTAGGACCAAAACCCTAGTTCTAATGAGTTTTGGAGAACGAAACAACTTGGAAACCATTAAAGATCAAGAGCAGGAGCTTGAGGAAGATGGAGATTTGCTGACAACAGATTTATTCTTCACTCTAATCTTATTCTTATCTTTTAATATGTATTCAAGTGTGGATTCTTAGTTTTAATTCAATGAACTAATTCTTTGTTTGAGATTACAATAGATCTTATTGTGTAGTTTATTTTAATATGCTTCGCTATCAATTATTATGTTCTATTGTGAGGATTGTCTATTGTGATTTGGACTTAATTCTTTATTTGATTGGCCATCAATTACCGTGATAATCTATATGAACTTGAGAGATGAAATTTAGATTTAGATCTGATCATGATAGCATGTGTTTGTGATTTCTGCATTGATGGAATTCATGATTTGTGTTTAGGATAGAGATATGCCTTTACACCATATGTAATCTTATAGAGAACTTGTGCCTTAAATCCTTTTTAATTGTAATTCACATAGAGATATAGTGGATTAGTTAATTAGGGTGTCTTGCTTAATTCTATCATCTGTGGATTTAAGTGAGTATAAGTATTATGCATCGAGAGGTGGTTTTATTTGCTTTAGTGTTCTTGATTAACAATTCAGGATAGAAAATAATTGATGAGAAGTGTGTTAACTTAAATAAAGCAATAAGTGAAGTTGTGATCTTAAATCTTCATAATCTGATTTTTAATTAGTGGTAATTAGAATTAGTTTAGTTAAATAATTTAATTTATAACACTAAATTGATTGTTTAAATAAAATTGGTTTGGTTAAGAGTTAGTATTTGGTAATTTGTATTAATAATTTCTCGTGGGAACGATACTCTACTTTCACTTTATTACATGTTGACCACATATACTTGCGTGTTGTGCGTAATTAGATTTTACCCAATAGGATGTTTAGGAGCTTTCTACAATTCATGCAAAACCAAACGAGAGAGACTCATGTTTAAAATACAGGTGGAAGCAATGACAACTCATGACTGGTCACTGCTAAGCAATTGAAGGAGTTGAGACCGCCAGAGTTTTTGGGAAAGCCAGAGCCACTTAAGGCAGAGGCATGGATTAAGCAGATTACCAAGATATTTGATGTCTTGGGATGCACTGAAAAGCAAAAGGTTCCTTTCGCCACCTTCATGTTGCGCGGAGAGGCAGATTACTGGTGGGAACCTATAAAATGTAACCATCTGTTCGCACTTAAGATGTCTTGGGAGAAGTTCTAAGAATTGTTTAACGACAAGTACTTTCCAGAAAGTATTCTTCACATGAAGGAGGCAGAATTCATCAAATTGGAGTAAAACAATTTGATTGTATTGCAATACGAGGCTAAGTTTGCGGAGTTATCCTAGTTTTCATCCCATTTGGTATATAATGAGGAGCGAATAACAGGAATATTTCTGAGAGGTTTGAAACCCGAAATTCGTCAACATTTTATCTCTCATAAACTTTGCTTGTATTCAAATGTAGCGAATATGGCTCAGTTATTATAGCGAGATTATGAGTCAGCTCAACCAAAAGACAGCAACTGATAGCACGATAATAGTCATACCAGTGGCAACAATCATCGAAGTAGTGATAACCAATGTGCCAGAAATGGTAACCACTTCGGTGGTAATCATGGCCAAGATAATAGGAGAGGTGAGTCAAGTGAAAATTTCAAAAAGAGAATATTCAACAATGACGGGAAGACATCGACAGTAGCACCAACAACAAATTCTAGGGGAAGAGAACGACCGCCAGTTAGATGTTACAGATGCAGAGAGGAGGAACACATAAGTCTAAACTGTTCACAGTCTTCCAAGGTGTGCTTCAGTTGTGGAAAGGACGGTCACATAGCCCAATTTTATCCTATAGCAAAGTCAAGTCTAGCTGGGACGATGGCACCAAAGGCGGCTACAGAAAAAATAAAGTCGGTGGTTCAAGGGAGAGCGTTTGTCGTAACGTCCCAAAAGGCGAGGAATCCGAACGAAGTTGTCATGGGTAAGCTAATTATAAAATCTTACGAAGTTTATACCTTATTAGATACCGGTTCTACCCATTCTTTTATCTCACCTTCGTGTGCTCAACGTTTGAACTTGACCCCTGAGAAATTAGACTTTGATTTATCTGTTGAAAATCTATTAGGAGAAACCTTCATTATATTCACTGTTTATAAATCTTGCTTGATTCAAATTGGCACCATCACATTACTGAAAGTAGTATACACACAAGCCAATCATGTTTGATGATAAAACATATACTTTGTAACAATCTTATTCATTTATTAATAAAAGTATTAATTTATTAAAGGCTTTTAATTGTCTACATGATGCTGTTTTATAATATGTGATAAACCCATAGTTTTAAGTAATGCTTTTAGAACAATGATGATGATCATTTTAATGAGATCTAAATTCTTAGAAAGCTTAAAACTAAAATAGTTCCCAATCGTTGGATTACTAAATTGGGGATTAGTGAATTCAGATAGATTAGTACATAAGTTGCTTGCTCATTGGATGAGGATGATTAATCCCATGATCATTTGTGTGGAGACACTAAAGCAAGTATGTATGTGCTTATTAGAGAATAAGTTCACTGAACGTGGCTCGCTAAGGAATACCTAATTGAGTTTTACTTGCATGTCAATAGAAATTCCTGTAGTGATAGTAGTACAAGTGATCCTTGAACTTGAGATCATCATAGTATCTTGTGTATGATGAATTATATTTTAACTTATTCCTTAAGACCCTTAGGGTATATCAAAGGGTATGCTTGGGTATAATAGGTTGTACATGGAGATAATGTATGATCAATAAAGAATCTACTGCTTCTAGTAAAAGAAGAGAAATGTCCTATGTGATTCGATAAATGACAACCCAGTAGTCCTTGGTCAAGACAGAATGAAATTAGAAAGGAGTTTCTAATTTGCATTATTTGGAGTTGTGCATTTAAGAATCAAAATACATATAATTAAATAAAATAAGACTTGACAGTAATTCCATATCTTATATTTAATTGGGACATTGTATAGTGGGTGGATTGAATTGTACGGTAACTATTTACTCAAAGGTTCTTTTATGATTAATGTTGAAATCTATATTATCTGGAAAGTCGTTGATCGCTAGGGAGGCTTATCCCTATTGTAGAATAAATATTATTTATTTAAATAAATTAATATTTTAATTTATTTATTTAAATAAGATTAGAATTGTACTAATTGATTTATTCACAACTAGTTTAATATGGAGAACCTAAAGGGTCACACCATAAAAGGAAGAATAATTATTTAAGAAGTTAATGGCATAATCGTAATAATAAGTTAAGTATATTTAATTTAATATATGGTGATAGAATAAATTAAATAACTTAATATTTATTATTTAATATTTTAGAAATATTAAATATAAATTAATAAGAGGAGTCTTATTATTATTATTATTATTACTATTATTATTATTTAAATCCTAAAGGAGTTTGAGGATTAATTAATAAAAGTACTCTCATATAATCCTAATAAGATTAGGAGGTTAAATTAATTAAAAGATTTTAATTAATTATTCTTAATAAGATTGGGAGCATAATTAATTAAAGGAATTTAATTAATTAAAATAAAAATCCAATTCCTTAATTGTTAAGGAGAGTTGCCCACATCTATAAATAAGAGGAGTATTATTATGGGTGAGAGTGGTTGTTGACTTTTTCACAACAGACGTAATTCTAATAGTTGGGAGAGTACGCGGGTTTTGCCAAACACCCATCTTCTTGAATCTTTCTTCTTCCTTGGTGGATCACCTTTAGAGGCTAAACATTTACGTGGCTAACGTTGATCAAAGGAAGGAACCAAACCCGGGGGATTCAAGTTGTACGCGAAAGGGATTTGAAGGTGAACTTGTACCTGAGGAAGCTCAGATCTTCAAGGGTATGATTCTTGTTCTTTATCTTTTCGTTTAATAAATAATTGTGCATAAATGATGATCTGGGTATATGATTTGTAAAATTTTAAAACTCTGATTTTCCACGTTTCCGCTTATTTTATGCAATTTGATTGTGTTCATAAATATTACAAACTTAACAGTGGCATCAGAGCCAAACTTTTATGCGAATTATTAATTGTTCAATTTGATATGTATATTGATATGTGTTTAGAACAATTTAATTGGGCATAATTTTGTTGTATAAAATTTATTTAAAAAAAAATCACAAAGTTTGTTTTAAAATAAGGTAATATGATTCGTTGAATCCGTGGATTTTTTTTAATTAATCAATACTTAGCATTGATTTCGTTATACAAGGGGAACTAGCATATTCGTCCTTCGGTTAATATTTAAATATTGGTTCCGCAGAACCCAGATTTTCGTAAATTCATTGAATATTGCCTTGGTTCTACTACACGAGATATTATATTATATTATATATATATATATATATATATATATATATATATAATATTCTTAATAATTTTATAATTAAAATAAAATATTATTTTAATTTTAAAATAAAAGGTTTATTTTAATTTTGAAACAAAAAGTTTATTTTAACTTTAAAATTAGATTTCATGCAAACTAATTAGAGTTGGAATTGGATTCCATGATAACTAATTGGAGATAAAATTGGATTTCATGTTTCCTTAAATAAATGAGTTTATTTAGATATGAAATAAGATTTCATACTATTCAAAATAAAGAAGTTTGTTTGTGAATAGGAAAGCGAATCCATGTTTCTTTAAATAAAGGAGTTTATTTAGATATGGAATAAGATTTCTTATTATTCAAAATAAAGGAGTTTATTTGTGAATAGGAAAGAGAATCTGTTTTTTTTTAATAAAGAAGTTTTTTTACTTGGAATTGGATTTCATAATTAATTAAAATAAGGAGTTTATTTTGATTAAAAATTTTGATTAAAATAAAATAGTTTATTTTATTCAAAATTAGATAAATTAAAATAAAAGAGTTTATTTTGATTCAAAATTAGATTTTATACTAACTAAATTTGTCAATTAAATGATATCGATATATATATATATATATATATATATATATATATATATATATATATATATATATATATATTGAATTTTTATTTTTCATAAGATGAATGTTATTTATTGATGCATATGGCGATGTGTATGATAATAAATGGAATTGATTATGGACTATTGACCAATGTGATTGGATTTTATTTTAGTTGGATGCATGAATGTATGTATTTTATTAAATGGGGTCTGCGTACCTTGTCTTCTCTAATTTTTCTTAATGTAAATTCTAACTCCCTCCTATGTACTTCCCCTTGACTGCTGATCAAGGTTTCTATTTTTTTTAAATAGTTTTGTAATAGGAATAGTTATAATTAATTTTGAAGAATTGGAGATCAAGGAACAAGGAGCGCTTGAAGACCCGTTTGTAATGGAGCCCGGGTTTAAATGTAATAGTTATATTTAAATATTAATTCTTGCACCCCTAAGGTTTGACCTTTTGGTTCACTTGGTGGCTCTAGTGAACCAAACTAGAATTAAAGTCCATAATCAATCCAGGTAGAATATAGTATTCTATATGTGCATGCTTATACTATATATATTATATATTATGCAAACATGCTTCGCATGTTCATTAATATGACACGTATTTTATATATATATGTGCATGCGCGCTAAACAAGATGAGACAAATTAATAACATGAAAACCCCTCAAATTTTTAATATTAAGTCCTAACCGTTCAAAGATATTTGGAATATCGAGCGTCGCCTTCTAGCATGATAAAAATAATAGAGTATCAACTAATTATTATAAATTTGTTGTGTCTCACCACAAGGCTTATCTTAATTCTTTGAGATGTTAATTTTATCACATTTAATGTTTATAAAGAAAATTGAATAATATTGTTTTATTGTGTCACCACAAGGATAATATTTTTCTTTTTTGAATATATGGAGTGCTAGATTGGAATTAACTTAAATCATTTTAGTTCGGATGTCCACACACTTGACCATTATGATCTAAGAGGCAAAATACAAGGAGTTGCATAGTTGATGTAATTGACAAGAGTTGTCTACCTATTTATTTATATATAGTTTGTTGTGTCACCACAAGGCTATATACATTTGAAATGGGATCCTTATTCTCACTAGCATATCTTTAATTAGATATTGTCGAACTATATAAATTGATGGTAATATAGTTTGATGAAAATAGTGAGAGATACCAATTTAAAACAAGACCTAATTTATTTTGGTAAGTAATAAAAGAATGTATGCTAAAATGTTGTTAATTATAAATTCATTTACAGAATTATATAATGTCTAAATTACTATCACTGTGAAGCATATTAGATGCTATTTAACCGAACTGAATTAAATGGATTGGTTAAGGAATTTGAGAATAGTTCTCGTGACTTAAAAGCTATCTTATGTCCTTAATACGCCTATCCCTGCAATGGTTGCAGACAATGCCTCTGAGGAAGATATTGCTACTTTTAGAAAGTGGCAAGATGGTGCACAGTTGGCTCAATGCATCGTGCTCGCATCCATAAGTAACGAGCTTCAGCATCTGCATGAAACTATGGCTGCTCTTACTATACTATTGCATATCAAGTAGTTGATGATGAGGAAAGTAGGACTAATAGATATCATATATCTAAGGAACTCTTTCGATCTAGAATGACCAACGACACTACAGTACGGACATAGGTCCTAAACATGATCAATTTGATTGAACAATTAGGACAACATGTTTTGTCATGGATGGATTGTTGAGCCAAGATTTGATCTTGCACTCACTCCCGAACTCCTTTCTCAATTGTTGTGAATTTTTCATATGAACAAGCTAGATATTAGCCTCGCTGATTTGCTTTACATGTTGAAAAATGTTGAGAGTCACTTTCCAACCAAGAAAGACCATGTCTTACTGGTAGGGGCCAAAGGATCTTCTGGAAAGAAGAACGATTCAAATAAGGTAAATAGAAAGGCAAAAATAAAGGATAATAAGAACAAAACTGATACGGATAGCAAAGGAGTTTGCTTCCACTGCAATAAGCCTGGACACTGGAAAGAAACTACGAGAAGCATCTTGCAGAGGCTAACCAAAGAAGCTTAGTGAAGTTTCAGTTACAAATACAAATTTGTTCATGATTTAAAATAAATTTTTCTTTAAGTCAAGGTTTTACTTGGGTATTGGATACCGACTTTGGTTATCATAAATATAGATTTATGAAGGGACTAAGTAGAAGCAGAAAGCTAAACAAAGATAACTAATCATATGTGTGGGAAATGAAGTAAAGGTTGCCACATTAGCCATAGAAACTTAAAGTTTAGCATTGCCTACAGGCAAATCTATTAAGTCAATAAGTTGTTATTGTATTTCAGTTCGCGATTAGAAACATTATTTCTATTTTATTGTTGGACAATAAAATCTTTGGTATTATAATTAAGAACAATTGTTGTTCTATTTATAATAATAATATTTTGTATAGAACTAAAATATTATTTAATAGATTTTGTATACTTGACTTACGTGAAAATAATTTTATAAATTGAACAAACTAGTATAAGAAAAGGAGATGATCATTCAAAGAGTTGAATGTGTGTATTTACTGAAATACAAGTGTGAATTAGTTGAAAGGTTCAAAGAATTCAGAAGTGAAACAAATTGGCAAAGTATTAGGATTCTTTGATCGGATCAAGGAAGGAATACTTATGCAATAAGTTTCTAGATCATCTCAAATGGTTTTCTCATAATGGACGTCTCCTGATACATAATAATTGATTGATGTATCTGAAAAGAAAAATCATACCTTATTGGACATGGTGCGGCCCATAATGATTTTACCGACATTCCAGTATCCTTCTGGGGTCATGCCCTAGAAATGACTGCATATCTACGGAAAAGGTAACCTCAAAATCCGACCCCAAGACTCCATAAAAGTTATGGACCGGGAGGATTCCTAATCTTAAGTATGTTAAGATAAGGGATTGTCCAACTTATGTGACAAGGTTTCAAAGGATAAGCTTGGGAAAAGATTTGACAAGTACAGATTTGTGGGACATCTTAAAGTAAGTTTAGGGTATATGTTCTATAATCCTACTTAGCAAATTGTGTTTGTTGCGAAACACGCTTCCTTCTAAGATAAAGGTATTTATCATTAAAGGAGCTAGTGGGAGGATAATAGTTCTTAAAGAGTTCAAGAACCACAAAATTCTATAAGTCAAATAAGAGGAACCTGTAGATAGACCTATTCTACCACAACCGAATCGTAAATCTAGAATAGTACCGAAGATACCTTGGAGGTATGGATTCGTTATAGATGATGATGATGAGGTACATGTCGTAGAAGATGATGATCCAGTTACATACGATGAGGTAAGAGTTGTAGACACTCAGAGAAATGGATTGAAGCAAGCTTCTCAAAAATGGAACATTCGTTTTGATGAAATAAATCAAAAGAGTTTGATTTTATCAAAAACAAGAATGAACCTAGTGCATACAAAAGGGTTAGTGGGAGCGTCGTGACATTCCTAGTATTATATGTTGATATACTACGGATAAAGAATGACATACTAATGCTACAATCAGTAAAAATAAAGTTGTCTAAACATTCCTCCATGAATAATTTGGGAAGAGTATCTTAATTGGGGATATAAATCTATATAGATAGATTCAAGAGGATGCTCGACTTAACCCAAAGAACGTATATTCATTTGATGCAAAAGTCTTTTAGCATGACAAACTCCAAGAGATGTCTCATACTGATGAGCCATGGAGTGTATCTCTCTTAATAGTCCCCATAGACTCCTAAAAAGAGAGATCGCATGAGTAACTATCATGTATGCAATAAAATATATGAGATTTGATGTTGATCAGTCATATTCTGGAAAAGTTCACTACGAGTCAGTGAAAAATATCTTAAAGTACTTAACCGACATTAAGGATGTGATAAAATTATATGGTGGGTCTAAATTAAAACTAGAGGGCTTAACAGACTCAAGTTTTTCAGACAGACCAAGACGACAGAAAATCTATTTTAAGGTAAAGGGTTACCTTGAAAGGTGGTGCAGTAAATTGAAAAGGTTTCAAATAGCAAAGAGTTGCTAGTTTAGTGATAAAGACAAAGTATATAGCTATAAATGAAGCTACAAGTTGATTATTTGGATGAAAAGTTCATTACTTAACTAGGAATAGTTCCTAAGTCTCATCTTGGATCTAAACATGTGTTGTGGCACTTTCATTTGATTATGGAATCATTGAAAGATGGAAAATCACTATAGAGATAGTGGACTCTCAGGAACAACATTATATATCCATTTACTGAAGCTTATCCAACAGCAGGATAATCGTCACTTACAGAAGTATAGTATGAGATACCATGACGATTGACTTTAGTGCAAGTGAGAGATTGAAAGTAGTATGCACACTGTGACGTCCCCAAATCCGGGTCCCAAATCACCACAGATTCGGTTCAATCATTCTAACACTATTACTATATTTGCGAAAGATATAAACATAAATTGTTTATACAATACATTTAACACACTATTCCCCAATGTCGAGTAACCTTAACTTAATACACAATACATAACTTATTTGACTTACAATAACATTGAGTTACAACACTGTTACAAATTTAACTGCACACGTATACTAAAGCTGGAACCGATCTTTAACCTTTCCTTGTATCCAAAGCATTCGCCTTAATCTGCAATGTTTATCATGATATAGCAAGGGTGAGCATAAAAGTTGCCTAGCAAGTTTAAGTTCAATAATATAACGATATATCATGATTGAAAGAGTCTGAATAATAAGCTGGCTATAATTCAACAATATAATTGTGAACTAGTAGGAACAAACTTTTGACTGAACAAGTATTGAACATGAACAAATATATCTGAACCAACTGGTAATGAAGGTGATCAGCCTTTCATACCTGACTTATACATGCAATATGTATAAAGTACAATTCATGGCAACCAGCAATGACTAACCATAAGCTTATCCGAATGAAACAAATCTTAGTAGAGTTAAGTAAAAACAAACTTGCCTGAACCGTTGATTACCGCTACACAATTTATATCGCTTTTTCTGAAGACCTAATATTAGTAATGTAGATCTCCAATATTAGAATAATATCATCACAATATAATACCATTATATATACATACATAGAATAACCTAAACACAAATCACATAACACATAACCCTATCAATCTATAACACATATAAGAATCAGTATCAGGTCAAACTATTTCAGTCTAACTTGAACCTGACACAAAACTGACATCCCGACGGTCTAGTCGGGCAATTCACGAGTTTAAGTTCAATTAAACTCTGATTAAACTCTTAACCATTATCTCAGATACTTTTAATATCAGTCAAAATAATTTTCATAAACTCGCAATAATTTTTAAATAATTGTTACTATTTATCTTGATTTTTCAATCATTAAAATTGTATTTAAATGAATTAAATACCTCTTAACTCCATTATCATTAATATTTATTTAATATCAAATATTAATGAAATACATGTCATAATATTATAATATACTTATAATATCACAAAGTATTTTTAATACTTTAAAATCATATTTATATGATTTTTAAACACTTAAACTCATTATCCGATAATTGCTATTAATATTAAAATATTAATATTTTCATGACAAAATATCAAAAGTTATATTTTATAACTCAAAATATTTTTCTAACCCTTAAATCATTTTTATATAATTTATAAAATATTAATTCTATTTTTTCATAATTTATTTAATATATTTATTAAATAAACTAATTATCATTAATATTGATCAATTAATGAATTTCATCACAAAGTATTAAAATTCACTGAAATATCTTTAAATTTTTTCTTATATCTTAATATTATTTTTCATGATTTTTCATGATTTTTAAATCATTTATTTAATATTATAATTAAATAAATTAAATACCATTTATATTTCAAAAATATTAAATATTTATGAAATATACTCTAAATAATGAAAAACTATTTTTCAGAATTTAAAATAATTTTTCGAAATTTATTTAGTATTTTTAATAATTAAAAACTATTTTTTTCTATTTATTTAATTAAAATATGTATTTTCCGAAAATAAGTGTCACTAAAGGGCCCTATTGCGACAGAACCGTCGCTATAGGTGTTCTTGAGCTTGCCTAGAAAACCATGTCAGTGCACAAAGTGGGTAGTTTGACCGGTTCTAGATTCTAGGTTATCAAGCTTCTGAGTTTGTAATTTTGTTAGAATTGTAGTATTCATGCAACACTACAATCTAGATTCAATTCCATGCCCAAACAACAACAGATCTATGAGATAAAGGCCTTACAAAATCATGTCAGAGCTGTTCTTCATTTCTGGGTTTTCCAGAAATGAAGAACAGTTCGTATTACCTTCTTTGAAGCTTCATAAGTTGGATTACATGCTTATTCAGTGTAATCTAAAGGTTTGATCTTGAAGACCACATGGCAGGGTACAACAACATGCCATCAGATCTGACTAACAACACGAAATGAAGATTTGATCCAGTCAAACTACATGTCAGGGACTTGTTCTTGAAGATTCTTGGTTTTCCAGAATCTTCATCGAGGCAGATCGGTCAAGCTAGTTTGACCAAGATTAAAAACGATTCTATTAGGGACTTGAGTGAAATAAAGGCTTAAGCATGTAGTCTTCATGTCATACTTCAACCATAAAACAACAACCGGACCAAATACATTACCAGATGCAAGATCAATGGACTTGAAAATCACTGTCAGACGAGATCTGGGTTTCTGGGTTGCCCAGAAACCCATTTCCGTGACTGGTCAACGCAGTTTGACTGCTTATAAAAGGAAATCTAGACATGTTTCAACCTTGATTCAAGTTGTAGAACAAAGATTACATAACATACTACCAGTAAAAACATTTAACACACTAAAACCATTACAAGACACCGATCTATGAAGCCTGACATTTGCTTGTCAGACGAAAATTTCTAACTTTTCCAGATTTAAGAAATCTTCAATTTCGAGCATCAAAATGATATGGATCTAAGTTTTAGCAACCCAGATCATCAAATGACACCCTATAACATGACTCTAAACAACAAATTACAAAATCAAATATCAGATCTAAGGATTTCTATGTTATGGTTTTTTTATACCTTCTTTGAGCTTTGATCTAGAATCTGATCATCATGCTCTGTTCTTGGTGCGTTATTACATGACCTTGGCTTTGTTTCTCACACTTTCTCACTCTAAGATCCGAAAATATAGAGAGAGAAGGGACTTGGCTATTTTGAAGAGTAAAGTAAGTTTTCTTTACTTTATATCTTTGATCCATTTGATTCAATGTATCTAGTTGGCAATTTATGACTGGTAATTGACACATATCTAAGGCTAGTGCTAGGTTTTGGTGAACAACTTCACCTAAAGTCAAAACCTATACATCAACTTAATAAAATACAAAAAGGGTATTATGGTCATTTGGTATTTAATTTTAATGGCATTTTAGTGAATGGCCAAACTCTTAGGGTTTAGGGTTTAGGATATGAACTATTTTAGGATTTAGGGTTTAACCCTTAACTTTGCAATTTAATTTCTAACATTTTTGAATTTCGGTTTTCAAAATAGAAAATTAATACTTCTAAATTATAATTAGAATTTTCTAATTATATTAAAATTTCTTAATCATACATTAAATTTTGCTAATTAGGATTAATAATTCCTAACCAAAATTGCTAAGTTAGCAATTAGGGTCAAAATTGGTCATTAGGGTTTATAACCCACGAATTAGGGTTTCTAATAGAAAAATAATTTTTCTAAATTAAAAATTAGGTTTCGTAATTAGATTAGGGTTTCCTAATTACTTATAACTTAAAAAATTAGGATTAACATTTCCTAATTATCATTACAATTATTAAATTAACAATTAGGTGTTCCCTATTTATAATTTAGGGTTCCTAATCCAGAAATTAGGATTTTCTAAATTTGAAATTAGGGTTTTCTAACTAATTTGTTAGGATTAACCCTAATTAATCTTATAATTATTTACACTTACGCCATTAAGTTCCCAATTTAGGGTTTCTAACTTCCAAATTAGGGTTTCAAATTTCCAGAACCGAAATTAGGGTTTCCGAATCGATTTTTAGGGTTTCTTGCTAATCGCTTGGGTTTTCTAACCGAACATTGACGTTCTTAATATATACCTAGGGATTTTCACATATATCGTTTATCTGGTCAACCCTTGACCCTTTACCACATTATGTACACATATACGACCATATACACATAACATATTCACGTATACCCTTAATCCTGAATAATTCACTTAAATTCTTCACATAATTTTAAAATCCTCAAAATTCCTTCTCAAAAATATCAAACACATATACTTATTTTCTGTCTAGGTTCTAATTTTGAACCTTAAATCAATTAATAAAAATTTTAAAAATATTCAAAATTCTCGGGTTGTCACACACACAAGCTAATCATGTTTGATGATAAAGCATATACTTTGTAACAATCTTATTCATTTATTAATAAAAAGTATTAATTTATTAAAGGCTTTTAATTATCTACATGATGTTATTTATAATATGTAATAAACCCATAGTTTTAAGCAATGCTTTTAGAATGATGATGATGATCATTTTAATGATATCTAAATTCTTAGAAAGCTTAAAACTAAAATAGTTTCCAATCGTTGGATTACTAAATTGGGGATTAGTGAATCCAAATAGATTAGTACATATGTTGCTTGCTCATTGGATGAGGATGATTAATCTCATGATCATTTGTGTGGAGACACTAAAGCAAGTATGTAGGTGCTTATTAGAGAATAAGTTCACTAAATGTGGCTCGTTAAGGAATACCTAATGGAGTTTTATTTGCCTGTCAATAGAAATTCCTGTAGTGATAGTAGTACAAGTGATCCTTGGACTTGAGATCATCATAGTATCTTGTGTATGATGAATTATACTTTAACTTATTCCTTCAGACCCTTAGGGTATATCAAAAGGTATGCTTGAGTATAATAAGTTGTACATGGAGATAATGTATGATCAATAAAGAATCTACCGCTTCTAGTAAAAGAAGAGAAATTTCCTATGTGATTCGATAAATGACAACCCAGTAGTCCTTGGCCAAAGTAGAATGAAATTAGAAAGGAGTTTCTAATTTGTATTATTTAGAGTTGTGCATTTAAGAATTGAAATACATATAATTGAATAAAATAAGACTTGGCAGTAATTCCATGTCTTATATTTAATTGGGACATTGTATGGTGAAAAGATTGATTTGTACGGTAACTATTTACTCAAAGGTTCTTTTATGATTAATGTTGAAATCTATATTATCTGAAAAGTCGTTGATCGCTAGGGAGGCTTATCCTTATTGTAGAATAAATATTATTTATTTAAATAAATTAATATTTTAATTTATTTATTTAAATAAGATTAGAATTGTTCTAATTGATTTATTCACAACTGGTTTAATATGGAGAACCTAAAAGGTTACACCATAAAAGGAAGAATAATTATTTAAGAAGTTAATGGAATAATTGTAATAATAAGTTAAGTATATTTAATTTAATCTATGGTGATAGAATAAATTAAATAACTTAATATTTAATATTTAATATTTTGGAAATATTAAATATAAATTAATAAGAGGAGTCTTATTATTATTATTATTACTATTATTATTATTTAATTCCTAAAGGAGTTTAGAAATTAATTAATAAAAGTACTCTCATATAATCCTAATAAGATTAGGAGGTTAAATTAATTAAAAGATTTTAATTAATTATTCCTAATAAGATTGGTAGCATAATTAATTAAAGGAATTTAATTAATTAAAATAAAAATCCAATTCCTTAATTGTTAAGAAGAGTTGCCCACATCTATAAATAAGAGGAGTCTTATTATGGGTGAGAGTGGGTGTTGACTTTTTCACAACAGACGTAATTCTAATAGTTGGGAGAGTACGCGGGTTTTGCCAAACACCTATCTTCTTGAATCTTTCTTCTTCCTTGGTGGATCACCTCTAGAGGCCAAATATTTGGGTGGATAACGTTGATCAAAGGAAGGAATCAAACCCGGTGGATTTAAGTTGAACGCGAAAGGGATTTGAAGGTGAACTTGTACCTGAGGAAGCTCGGATCTTCAAGGGTATGATTCTTGTTCTTTATCTTTTCGTTTAATTAATAATTGTGCATAAAGGATAATCCGGGTATATGGTTTGTAAAATTTTAAAACTCTGATTTTCCACGTTTCCGCATATTTTATGCAATTTGATTGCGTTCATGAATATTACAAACCTAACAATTACCTGTTGATCTCATCTCTTTGAAAATACTTGCATTTGATGTGATTTTAGGGATTGATTGGTTAACTACTCATCATGCTAAAATTGATTATTTTCGTAAGGTCATTAGTGTAATACCCGAGAATTTTCACGTCTTATTAAATGAATATATAAATGAAAATGAATATTTATTTGAATAAAAATGATTTTTGTGTTATAAGATGAGTTAACTCAATTATATTGAATAATTGAAAATGTATGGAGTTGCGATGAACTCGTTGAAAGCCTTGTGTGGCACAGTGATGGAAACTATTAATGATAATATTAATCAACGAAAGAATTATCAAGTGAACAATTAATTAATATTAATTGTTAATTATTATTAATTAATTATTAATGGTGATTAATTAATAATAAGTGATTATTAAATGTTATTGTAAGTAAAGTAAATTGCATGATTAGAATTGTATTATTCAATTAATTTATATGTGTAAGACATGTGATATTATATAGTTCTTACATTAAAAAGAAAATGTGTTGTGACACATTAATATAACTATGTAAAATATATAAACTATAAAGTGTAGGGAATTATAAGTTACTTAAACAATTGTTTATGTGACAATAAGTATGTGTGAAAACATTAAAAGATGTACTATGTCAATGAATTTTAAACTATTCCAATAAGTGAGTATAACTGGAATAATAAAGTTTTAAGGGGATATTAATTACTAGTGGGTAATTAAATGGAGTCCATACATATTATAAATAATAATTAGACTGGAATAATGTACATGAATTATATGATGTGAGTACATAAATAATCCATAACTTTCCATTATGTAGTAGTATTAACGCATTAAAATTACATTTTGAGAATTAAAAGAAACAAACTAAGCATTTTAATCACTTTGCTAGGATTTAAAACCCGTGTCCCAAAATCAGTGACCTTCTCAGTACATAAACAGTGGCCTACTCCTTCATTGCGTAAACTCCAGCAAAACCAAAAGGTTACAATCCATGGTGATGATGGCTATGGAATGGTGGTTGGCCAACTCCCTTCTACCCATTATTCTATTTTAATTTCCAGTAAATCAAACCATGGTGTAAGGCCATGAACTGGGCAATAAATTCTCTATTTATAGTACCCTCCTCTTCTCATTCTTGGTTGCTAAGATTGTCTGGTAAGTATACATTGAGAGGGAGAGTAGCTGAGCATTTGATTAGTGCCTTGAGGAATTCAATTAAGCATCAAGAGGTATAATTTCCGTTTATGTTCTTAATTTTGAAGTTTTGTCAAATTCTAGTGATTGTTGAATTCTCTGTTAATTGGTATGGCTTAGCAGGCCATTGTGTTATTTGAGCTTGTATACATGTTTAAGAGCTTTGTAGTTGTCTGGTTACATGTTTGGCATAGGTTGGGATGAAGCTCTGCAGAAGCAGAGCCTTCATTTCTTTGTTCTGCTCAAAGTGGCGCGGCCGCGCCACTTCTATAGTACATGATCGCGCGGCCGCGCCTGCTGCCAGTCATATGCACTACTTTTATAGTCTTGTATCATTCTGAGCATGTTACTTTGGTTAGAATACTCTTATAAACAACCTTAAAACATGGAATGAGATTGCTAGGTATATAGAAGTCATGTTAGTTATTTTAATATGAACATTCAAAGAAAACTTTAAGATTTGGAAAACTAGAAATTGTGAACTTGGGATAATGTATCTTCTGATCTTGCAAGCATGTTAGTAGGGTTTTGAAATGTATGTCAGACATACTAACTTACGTATATGGATTTCATATTGAAGCATGATCATGTTGGACTTAGTAGTAATCTTTGCTAATGAAAATGCAAACTTTGAGCGTAAATGTTAACGTGCTACGTTGAGAGTTAGAATCTGATATTTGTGAACATGTTTGATGATACTCTTAGATTCACTTAGGTATCATAAATGTATATATACCATGCTTAGGTATCGTAATTTAAGTAAAGCATAAACGAAGCATATTTTCAAACCAAATTGATGCTAATTACACATATGTGATATGAATACTCACAAGAATGTCTAATATGAGTTATATGACTACCTTGTATGTTTAAGAAGCAAGCATGTTAGACTTTATTGTTTCAAAAACCTTGAATGGCCTTAACTTGTTGAGATGTTCAACTTAGAACCATATTATGAAAGAAGGGACCTAGACTGAACTTAAAAGTTACGAAATGACCCTTGTCATGTTAATATATGTTATGTGTGTAAGGATGGGCAAGCAAGTGATTGCTCAGCCCTGGTTTGAACTGGGAGCTGCGCGTCTCCTTAGTACAAATCAGGCGCGGCTGCGCCACCCTAGTAGGATCAGATTTCTATAGTTGTTCTATGGTTTCATAAATGCCTAAGTTGTTACTCTAATCTGTAATACATGTCCAGTGTAGTATTCATGTGTTAATAAGCATGTTGTTGATAGGATCCTATGATGAATAAGTGTTTACCACTTTAAAGTCAAATTATGATTTCAACTATGACATAGTCTATTACAAACTAATATTCATGTGATGACATACGTATAAGATTATACGACTAGAAGACTAGCACTATATGTTAGCATTGATAAATTTCACTTGTGTATGATAGTATATTAAGATAATAAGTGTACATGATGAACTTATATAACTAATGTGATTATACATAAATAGGGTATCAAAGTGCATTGGATTGATATTAAGCTTTACTTTGGTAAACTACGCTTGAGGCAAGTATCTGAACTATCCTTTACATTGTGCAAGTATCTTAACTCTTGCATTACTTTATTCAACGGATATCGTAAGAAAACCTTGTGTTATATTACTTTCTCGTTCAAATGAGCTAGTATGTAAACTCTTGAGAAAGAAACTATTATTCATGTTGAACTTGGTATTGTTCTTGAATATTGTGAAAGGGTCTATGCCATTGATTCGGCTAGACTATATGCATGTTTATAAAAATGTCCAAACTAATTGATTGGTGCAGAAATCTTAAAAATTGAGTTGAACAACCCTTATGGTAAGGGGAGTGTATGTTGTTGAAAACCCCAACACATGAATGGTTTATTATTGTGGTGTTATGCATAACTTAGAGTATTGTAGACTGATCATCTATAGTACTTGATTCTTTTAAGTTATCAGTTTAATATTGGCAATCCTAGTAGATGTTCAATAATCCTTAGTGACTGCTTAGTATAAATTGTTTATCCAGTTGGATACGTTGATAGTCTTGAATTCATATATATCTGTTGATTTATATTGAATTATCGTTCTTATTCCAAGAATTGTTGAAATTCATTATTCATGATATTAATCTGAAACTCAGAACTATCTTAGAGATGATACTTCGATATTTCAAACTCGTGTTACAAAACTCTTTACCTTTGTTGTATATTACTTGCTGGGCAATTTGTGCTCATCCTTGCTTATTTAAAACCTTTCAGTTAAAGCGGAACTGGGAAGTGTCTCTGGAAAAGACAAGGGAAAGGGCAAGGCTACCGACTAGCTTATCCCATTATGTTTAAGACTATTATGTTATATTGAGACTATTTTCAGACTATGTTTAAGCTTAAGTAGGATTATGTAATAAGTCTTTATTCGATATTATTATGTAATCTATTAAGTACTGTAGGTTGCGAGACTTGGGGGAATAATTATAATAAATCATTGTATATTATTCTAAATTAGATCTTTCGTTGTGAATGTGTGATTTTAGTTATTATGGTATTACTTTGACTGTGACGAACCGAATTCGAGTGACCAAGTGTTGGTCTGAATTTGGGGGTGTCACAATTAATTTTCATATTCCTAACCAATCTATTATGCAAATTCAAGGAACCAAGCCACTAAAGTCAATCACTGTCATATCAAGCTATAAAGCCATTCGTTTATTGAAAAACGGATGTTAAGCTTTCTTAGCCCATGTCATTGATTTAAACAAAAATACGTCAGATTTGAATTATATTTCTTTTGTTAATGAATTTCCTGAAGAAATTTCTGGCCTACCCCAGAGCGTGATATCGAATTTTGTATTGACCTTGAACCTGGTACAAAATCTATTTATAAAACCCCATATCAAATGGCTCCTATTGAACTTCAGGAGTTAAAAACCCAACTACATGAACTATTAGACATTGGTTTCATTCGTCCTAGTACATCTCCTTGGGGTGCTCCTATTTTATTCGTAAAGAAGAAAGATGGGAGTATGCGACTTTGCATTGACTATCGGGAGTTGAATCATGTCACCATCAAAAATAAGTACCCGTTACCTCTCATTGATGACCTGTTTGACCAGTTGCAAGGGGTTAAATTCTTCTCAAAGATCGATCTTCGTTCCGGATATCATCAGTTAAAGATTAAAACTGATGACATTCTAAATCCTGGGCATTACGAATTCCTAGTCATATCTTTTGGATTGACTAATTCTCCTGTTGCTTTCATGGATATGATGAACCGAGTATTCAAGAAATATTTGGATCATTTTGTGGTTGTCTTTATTGATGACATCCTCATCTATTCCAAAAGTCGTGAAGATCATGAGCAACACTTGAGGCTAATACTCCAAAAGCTTTGTGAAAACAAGCTATATGCCAAGTTGAAGAAATGCGAGTTCTGGCTTGAGGAAGTAGCATTCCTTGGGCACGTGATATCAAAGTATGGAATATCAGTTGACCCAACAAAGATTGAAGCAATACAAAGTTGGGAGCAACCTAAGTCAGTAACCGAAGTACGTAGCTTTTTGGGCTTAGCTGGTTATTATCGGAGATTCGTGGAAGGATTTTCTTGAATCGCTACTCCATTAACTAAGCTGACTCGAAAATATACAAAATTCTTGAGTGCAATGTTGTTAACACAAAGACCCATTTTGTATGACTTACAAAGGATGGAGATAGAGTTAAAGACTCCAAGTACCCATGTGATGATGTTAAATATACGAGTAGAACCGACTTTAATTGACAAAGTTAAAGTTGTTCAAGCTACAGACCCGGAGTTGATACGTATGAAGAAAAAAGTACAAGAATGTTCTATTCCAAAAGTAAGAATCGACGAAGAAGGAATACTTCGAGTCAACGCTAGACTTTGTGTTCCTAACGACTCTGATTTGAAGTATAAAATCATGATGGAGGCACACAACACATTGTTTGCAATCCATCTTGGAATTACTAAAATGTATCATTATCTTTGACAAACATTTTGGTGGAGCAATATGAAGAAAGAGATCGCGGAGTTTATTTCAAGGTGTTTAACTTGTCAACGTGTCAAGGCAGAGCATCAAGTACCGAAAGGTCCATTGCAACCACTTGAAATTCTAGAATGGAAGTGGGAGCACATTAACATGGATTGTGTTGCTGGTCTTCCCAAGGTTTCTCAAGGCATAGATGCAATTTGGGTCATTGTCGATAGATTAACCATGTCTGCTCATTTCTTGTCTATACAAGAAACTTACTCACTTGAAAGTCTTGCTCGTATGTACATAAATGAGATTGCGAGATTACATGGTATTCCAGTATCCGTAGTTTCTGATCGAGACCCAAGATTTACTTCACGATTTCGGGTTAACTTGCAGAAAGCCATCGGCACTGATCTACGATTAAGTTCTGCATATCATCCTCAGACGAACATGCAATCGGAGAAGACTATTCAAACTCTTGAAGATCTATTAAGACTTTATGTCCTAGACTATTGGTGGAATTCTCCTACAACAATATTTATCAAGCAAGTATAGACATTGCTCCATTTGAGGCGTTGTATGGACGAAAGTGTCGTTCTCCAGTATACTGGGATGAGGTGGGTGAAGCAACGTTGTTGGGACCAAAAATGGTACGCATGACTACTGAAAAGATTCAAATGATCCGGCAACTTATACAATCCTCACAAGATCGACAAAAGAGTTATGCCGAACTTCATCGAAGGGAAATAGAGTTCAATGTTGGAGATCATGTATTGTTACGTGTTGCTCCATGGAAAAGAGTAACGAGATTCAGAAAGAAAGGAAAGTTCAATCCTCGATTCATTGGTCCATTTGAAATCCTCGATCGAGTAGGAACTGTGGCCTATAAACTCGCTTTACCGCCAAGTATGTCTCGTGTTCATAACATTTTTCACATATCCATGCTACGTAAATATGTGAAAGACTGGAACCACATTATTAAATTAGAACCAGACGAGGTAGCAGAAGATTTAACGTATGAAGATGTACCAGTTAAAATCTTGGATAAGAAGGAACATATTTTACGCTCAAAGGTTATACCTCAAGTCAAAGTTTTATGGAGAAATCACGATATTGAGAAAATGACCTGGGAGTTAGAATCTGAAATGAAAACAAGGTATCCTCACCTTTTCGATATTCCAGGTATGTACATCAATTTAGAGGATGAAATTTCATAAGGAGGGGAGGTTGTAAGACCCCAACTTTTTATGAATAAAGATTTAATTTCTCTAATTATTATTTTGGATAATAAGGTGTTGATTTGATATAATGCTTTAGTTATGAGTGAAATGTGCAAATTTTACAAAGTAAGCAAGTGATCATAAAATATTCGTTTTGTCGGGGAATATTTGTTTTGGTCAAGAGAGATTCTTTTTGTCAGGAAATATTTGTATGACGACGCAATCATTGGTGGACCACATAACAAAATAATTGTCGGATATAGAAAGTGACAGAAATAATCGTTTTATAAAAATTACGGTAAAACTTTTACCATTAAAACTGTTAAAATACTCGATGATAAAAGTACAGTAATATATGTGGTTGCTCAGTGGCACACGGTATTGCACAGTATCTCTAATTATTGATTCTTAGGTAAGAAGTCACTCAATAATTGATATAGTAAAATTGTACAGTCTTTCATATTATTGATGCGATAATTGCTACAGTGATAATTGAATAGTAATTTACATTATTGATTCAATAATTGTCACGACACAGTAACTCATATTATTGAATTAATATTATTGGATAGCATTATTGATAATGTCTAGAAAGTTCTATCGAGGAAAGGGGTTAGGTTATATAATTATGAGCCAATAAGGAGGAGACTGTACCAGAGGTGATGGTGGATACCTCACAGGATGAGATGATAGGTGACTTGCTAGTGAAGAACTATGAGCTTGAGCAGAGGATTTTAGAGTTAGAGTAGCAGAATATGACACATCAGTATATGGAGTAACAGTATAAGGATGTTGCTAATTAGGCACAGATCAAGTTATCAGATGTGCGAGTGCAACTAGAGCAGGAGAAGGCAAAGTTTGGAGTATTGAGTATAGAGCATCAGGAGATGCAGAATGAGTTTGATCTAGAGATTAAAGATAAGATACGTGTGGATGATGCATTTTATGAGTCAACCAAGCTGGTGGACCAGTTAGAGACAGCACTGCAGGCCATGGAGGTTGACCTTGGGGTTGGTTCTAGACTCATCATATGAGGGCCAATGTAGTTGGAATAGGAGGCCGTGTATCTAGATAGGGGAGTTGAGCCGATCGGTTTGACACCGAGTCATGGAGGGATTGTTTCCCCAAGAGCCTGTTTAGGTGACCCAACAGGGCCACCAGTGATGTTATGCTATGAACTAGTTGTAGATAGATGTATTAGTACCCCTTTTGTTTAATAGGGTTTTATGTTGATGTAAACCTCGGTATGTGTGAGGTAGTAGGTAGTTTTGTGGTATCCCCATTTGTGTATGTAGGGGAGTATCATTTTGAGTAGATCCCATCTTTTGTTTCTAAAATGGGATAGTAGCATTCATAGTAATATGTCAGGTATAAAAGTGTAAGACTCAAAGATTTAGTATATGAATATAAATGTAGTATTATGTTATGTGTTTTAAGAAAATTAAGATAGTAATTTGTCTATCTGATAATATATTTAATTCAACAAATTAAATTGGTAATTTAGCAAACTAAATCCATTAATCCGGTAAGCTAAATTTCAATAGTCCAGTAAACTAAATTTATCACATCATGAGTATGTGATTATTTGAGTTTAAATCATGTGTTTCATACTAAACACTAATAAGATGTGGCATAAGATGTAAAACAAGGAAGCGTCCAACTGAAGAAATTGTGTGGAGGTTACGGAAGGACCCGCTCGAGAGAGTGTATGAAGAGAAAGAATGTATGCTACAACTGTGGGTAAGAAGGACATATTTCACCCAATTGTCCTAAGCCAAAGAAGGGGGGTTGTTTTTCTAGTGGAGGGATAGGGCATCGATTCAAAGATTGTCCACTAAAGAAGAACACTAACGGAGGAAGCGGCATAAGGGGCAGTAATACCAAGTTAACCATCGGAGGAACAGATCAGCCCCACAAGTCGACAACTAGAACCTTCAATATGACTGTGCAAGATGCAGTGGCATCTAGGGAGGTGGTGTTAGGTATAATTCTGATCAATAATATAAATGCATATGTGTTATTTGATTCGGGAGTCACCTACTCTTTTGTATTTATTGAATTTGCTAAAAGGTTAGATTTAGCTCGTGAAAAGTTAGAAAATCCCATGAATATAGAAGTTGTAAACAAATAAGTGATCCTTACAGAGTTTATCCATAGAAACTGTTGTGTAGAAATAAGGGGACATAAGTTAAGTGTGAATTTGATTCCGATATGCTTAGGAGAATTTGATGTGATACTAGGAATGGATTGGTTGTTTAACCATGAGGCAGTTATTGACTGTCAGAAGAAAAATATTCGCCTTAAGACATCGAAAAAATCTAAGGTTGTATTTTATAGTAGCAAGTCACCATGACAAACGAGTTGTCTAACGACGATGTAGGCCAGGAGAGTGTTAAAGAAATGATGTGAAGGTTATTTGGCTCATGTAGTGGATATACGGATGGTAAATTTTGACATGGGACAGAAACCTATAGTTAATAAGTTTGGGGATGTCTTTCCAGAGGAATTGTCGAGACATTCACTAGAAAGAGAGATAGAGTTTGTGATCAATTTAGTGCCGGGGACAGCGCCGATATCGAAAGCACTGTATAGGACGGCTATGGTATAAATGAAAGAGTTAATGGTCCAACTGTAGGATTTGTTAGACAAAAAGTACATCCAACTTAGTGTATCTTCGTGGGGAGCACCTGTGTTATTTGTAAAGAAGAAGGATGGATCGATGAGGTTGTGTATGAATTATAAAGAGTTGAATAAGGTGATAATCAAGAATAAGTATCCGCTACCAAGAATAGACGATCTGTTTGATCAACTTAAAGGAGCGAGATGTTTTTCAAAGATTGATTTGAGGACTAGTTATCATCAGTTGAAGGTGAGAACGGAGTATGCACCAAAGATAACATTTAGGACTCGTTATGGCCATTATGAGTTCTTAGTGATGTCGTTTGAACTAACGAATGCGCCACCTGCTTTATGGACTTGATGAACCGAGTGTTCAAGCAATACTTGGACAAGTTTGTGGTTGTATTCATTAACAACATTATGGTGTATTCAAAGACAGAGGAGGATCATGCCGAGCATTTAAGAATAGTACTGGAGATGTAACGACCCCAAAATTCACACAATTTAATTATTAACTTCGGTCGTTAATAACACATTTACCTTCTGATTTTACATCATTATTCGATGTTAAACTTTATATAATTCTCTCAAGTTCTCTCAACTCTCTGTAATCTCTAGGCTAGCAAACTCGAATGCGAAAAAAAAAACACTAATAGCTTTAAGGCATAAAACCAAAACTGTTAAACCTTAATACGCTAACTTAATAAAATATCAGTTACTAACTAACGTATATAAATATGTTATATTTATTATTTTAATTTATTTTATTTATATTCAAAAATTAGTAAATCAAAAGCCATAAGGCTTTGCTTGGCAAAACCCTTTAAATATTAAAGACATAATATTTTAAGCCTTGGTTGGGTAAACTCAATTAAAACTACTTTAATTTATTTTAATACTCCTTATAATATAGTTATTTGTCACACTATATTTAATCAAGCTTTCATAATTAATTTAATTAATCCAAATAACAATTAATTAAATAAATCATTTAATCACTTAACTCAATACAAATAATTAACCATTAAATTAAAATATCAATATAATAATAATTTTCTTAATTCATTATTTATTTATTTAACAAATAATTAACCAAATAAAATCAAATCAATTAAACTAATATTTATTCAACGATAAACAAATCCATTAAATATTTATATAATTCAATAAATATTTAATATTATAATTAAAATTCTGGAATATTACAGGAGACAATGAGGAAGGAAAAGCTTAATGTGAACCTTTCAAAGTGTGAATTCTGGTTGAAGAGAGTTCAATTTTTGGTGCATGTTATCGACAACTGTAACGATTGAGAATTTTGTAATTAATTTAAATATTTATTGAATTAAATAAATATTTTAAATAATCTATTTATTGAGAAAAATAAATAATTGATAAAATTATGGTGCAATAATTTAGTTAAGTGTGTACGATAACTAAATTGATTAATGATAATTTTATTATTTGAAATTTGATTTAATAAAATAATTAAATTAAATGAATTGTTTGATATTTAAGGAAATAATTAAATTAAATAAAATGATGTTTTAGTCTAATTTAATAATAAATTAGATGTATAATAATTTACTAATCATAAGTATAATTATAATAAACATTATTATTATTATTATTATAGTTGTAAGTAATTTAAATTAATTAAATTAAAAGTGGGACACATGAAATCATATAATATAAGTATTATCAAAATAAATTGAAAGTGGGGGAAATTTTATAAACCAAACACAGCCTTATGGCTTTTGGCCTAACGTAACCGATAGACGCTTTGTTTTGTTAACTGACGTACGTGGGAGTCAGTTTAGCCAGTTTATATCTACGCAAGTTTTCTAAGGCTAGGTTCAGAGAGCTTGGAGAGGAAAGGAAAACACAGTGGTTTGAGAGAGAAATCTCTGTGAATTGGTCAAGAGGAAGTGAAGGGTTTGGTAATCATTTTGCTAATCAAGGTATAATCTATTCCTAATTTTAACTCTTAATTTTGGTAGTATTTATTCTATATGATTTGGAAATTTCGTTGGATTGTTGTATATATATATATATATATATATATATATATATATATATATATGTACACATAGTTGATAGAAACTGTTAATCATCATATATGAGTGATATTTGATTATCAAGTACGTAATATTGAGTTTGAAGAAGAAAAGTAAACAACAGTGATATTTTTATGTGATATGGCTTAGTAAGTCCAAAATTCGATGTCCAATACTTGCTATAATCTACAAATTAGTGTTATATTGTGATAATATGTCAAGAAACGAAAACAACATAATTTGAATCATGACAATTGGTTAAGAAATGAAGTGTTGGTAATCGAATTCGATAAAAGTTTTAAAAGTGAAGAACTTGGAAAAAAGTGTGGTTTTGATCCTTCAAAAATTGATTATATATAATGTTATGTAGTAAGAATGATGAATTGCATGCTTATTGATGTTCTTACAAAGTTTGAGCTGTTAGGCTTTGAGAATTTCTATAGAAATTAAGAAATTGGAATTTTTGGCTTAGACTAGAGTCTAAACTCGTATTCTGCAAAACTGTTTCTGGTGCCTAGCGCGGGCGCGCTGCCATGCGCGCAGCGCGCCCGCCGGATACAAAGGGTGTCATGGCGCGGCCGCGCTAGTGGTCAGTCAGACCCAGTGTTGAGTTGTTAACAGCATAGCTTTGGAAATAATAACTTAACTTATTTTAATGACCCTAAAACATGTTATTAGACATAACAACATGTTGTAATCACAACGTTGAAACTATAAATTATGAACTAATAAGTTGTGAGAGTTTGGAATGTGATGTCATGAGAATTAGAATTTGTTTTGCAATCACCATGTTGTGTACTGCAGTATAATTGAGAGTTCAGTTTCATGGTATGTAAATGATTAGGATAATCAGACCCTAAGATAAAATTATAGACTTGGCTAAAATGAGAAATAAACCAATGAAGTTAGTTTTGATATAACTAATTGGTATTGTGATCTTAATGGTATATGTAGGGTATTTGGCGAATGTAATTATACTTGTGTAGCTTACACATGAGGCAAGTTCTCTAACTTTATTCTTTTTATAATGAATGCAAGTTTCATAGCTACGTTATCCTTTTATGTCAAGCAAGCTTTCTATTTTTAATTTATCATTTTGCAAGTTCTTAAATTCCATATTAACGTTGAGCAAGCCTATTGATTCTATCATGTGTATGATTATACAAGATCTTGTAATTTGATTCGTTATATCGAGCGAGTTTCACTTTCCTAAGTTTTGTTATTTCTATTCAAAGCATATATTGTTTTAATTCATTGTTTCAAACGAGAATTTCCTAACTCTTTTGGTTGTAGTACCTTGCATATATATATATATATATATATATATATATATATATATATATATATATATATATATATATATATATATATATATACCATGTCTACTCAAATGTATAAAGTTGTTATTCAATCCTTGACTTAAATAAATTTGTTCAATTCTATATCAATGCGTTGAACCTTCAAATAGCAAGCAAATTCTTATTGATTGAATTAATTTATAATTGAATAGTGTTCTAAAATTCTAGAACCACTGATAAGCTAGTTCCAAACTAAACTTTCTTTAGTACAGAAATTCTAAATTCAAACTGAGATGAACAACCCTAATATAGGGGATTTTGTATGCATTAGCGTTCAGATGTTTGTGCACAATACATGGTACAAAGGGTTGATCCCCCTAAGTACGTAAGGAAGGGTCTGTATAGTCTAAATGATTGTTAAGGTTGAGGTAATAATAATACCAAATTATCGAGGACATAGTTCGTGGTCTTAAGACCCTCAGATATAAATCTTAAACTGTTCTCTATTCTTGATTCGCTGAACGAGTTCCCTATTATCTAGTAACCATTGTTTTATCTTCTGTTGTTACTAGTTTTATTCTTTATATTAGTGAGCAATTGTTTGCTCCTTCTTGCATTTAAACACTGCAGCTAAAGTCGAGAAAGTCGATGAGCCATCTTCCAGCAAGGGAAAATGGCAAGATATCCAAGTGTTTAAGATTTATGTGAATTTATTATGTTATAAGACTTAATTTATTTTGAGATTTATTCCGCAAACTTATGTAATAGTTTAAGGTTAAATTATCTGGGATTATTTTTATTGATGTAACCCTTTAATGGGGAAGATTATTGTTTAAGTTATTTAAGTTATCTTTTATCCTTTATTATGGGTAGTTAGATGTAATTGTTTTGGATAGTGAGCACCGAATCCTGTGGGAATGGAGTACTTGGATTTGGGGGTGTCATCGGTTGGTATCAAAGCTTTAGGTTATGAACCTTAGGTGGGGAACCTTAGGAAGTAACCTTTAAGGAGACAAAAAATATAGTGGTGACAAACTCTTATCGAGTTCTAAGGAATGAATTGAGAAAATTCATTAAAGATAAATAATAAATGACATTATGTTATATGTGTTAATAACTTATGTGCTCGCGAGTATCGAAGAATGTCCTAAAAGTACTTTGTTGTCAGGATGTCTAGTGTTGGAGGATCCAGTCAAGCTAGGGAGGTGATACCTAGAGATGAGGAACCCCGAGATATCTACGTTGTGCGGAAATAGTTAATTCAGAGGGAGCCTTCTCTGTTGATTGCTGAGGAAGAACAGGAAGATGAACCTATGTCTGATCTTGAGGAGGAGGACTCTGAGGAGATAGAGGTGGAGGATGAGGAAGAGGATCCTATGGAGTTTTCACTAAACTCCATATCCACTGAGATGTATTGTGAGGACCCCAAACTCGGGTACTTGAAACCCGAACTCGGTTGTTCACGATATCATTTCTATGAGCGGAATAATACTAATAATAATAACAACAATATAAAATTCAAACTTAATTTACATAATTATCAGAGTCTAGCTCCCAAGTACGTAACCTTTAAATATTCATTACAAACCATGATAGATAATATATATCATACTTGTCTTAATAGTATTAAACTATTACATAAGATAGTAATTCGTTCACTCAGCAACCTTCCCTTTTCCTTTGTTCTTAGCAGAGCTCTCTGGTCGTTCAGACTTAGCTGAAAACATTTAAATTAAGCAAGGATGAGCATTTGAGTGCCCAGCAAGTAATAACAATTATATATATATAAGCTGAAAGAATTTATATATTTTCTTTGTACTATTCTTCTACAATAAGTCGATAGTTGTGAAGTATTCTGAACCGATAATAATAACATAACAACTCTCTTTCAAATTTTTGAAACTACATAATGACTATAACTGGGGTTATGGTGACATGCCATGAACATTGTTTTCATTTTCGAAAAGGTTAAACAGAAATTCATCTATAAACCGACATAACTTACGGGCACGGGGGGTGATCAGCCCGTTATGCCCTACATTGATCAATACTGCATTACAAGAACGATAGGATCGTTCACTCTGTTCCGCCTTGGGCACATAACAGTTTTCCCGTGTAGGGATGTTCATACTTGTCTGGGTTCCAAATCAAAGGTTTTATCTTGTTCAATAATAATCTATAATTCAACATATATGTATACGGGTAATTGACGAAGGTATATCAACATGTGATTAAATACAATGATTATCCAAGTGGGGACACTTGTTTAACCATTTCTAGAAATTAACGAACAGAATATATATATCTGAGTTACCATATACTAACATGTTTATAATTAATGAGCTTATATAATATAAGGTTAATAATCTGTACAGTAATAATATCGTTTAGAAATATTCTTACTCATGTCCATTGCATAAAGAAAATGCAAAGGTAAGATACTTGCCTGAAGCGCTGCTTACAGTTTGCAATTTAGATTTATCGCTTATCTCACGACCTATCATTAATAAGATCGTTCGTTCTATTAGAACAACATACTATAACACATAACACTGCTTATTGCAGTCATCACATACCCTAATCACATTGGCACATAGATTTAACAACCATTGAATCACAAATAATCACTTATCTAATCACATTATCTAAGTCCAGGTCAATTTTTGAAACATGTCGGTGTACCGACAACTTTATCGGGTAATTATCGAGTTTGAGACTCTTTTCTGTAACTCAATATCCGTACGTATCAGTCATATTATTTTTAAATGACTTAATATAATTTTAAAACATTTATTATAATTTATCACGAAATTTCAAACATCGGAATCACATGAAAATGATTTAAATACTAATCAATTTTATTATCATTAATATTTAATTAGTATTAAACTATTAATGAAATCATTTCTAAAATATTAAAGTTATTTATAATAACTTGAAATATTTTTAAAGTATTTAAAATTACCCTTAAATGATTTTTAAAACATTTAAAATCATTTCTAAATAATTACCATTATTATTAAAGTATTAATGTTCTATTTATAAAAATATTAAAAGTCATTATTCATAACTTAAAATATTTTTAATTCATTTATATCCCTTTTAAATTATTTTTAAATTAATAAAACTATTTTTAAACTATTTATTTAATATAATTATTAAATAAATTTACTATTTTTAATAATAAGTTAATAATCATTAATATTAAACTAATAATGAAATTATGCTTTAAATATTAAAAGTTATATTTTATAACTTAAAATATTTTTAAACACTTTATTTTTATTTAAAATGATTTTTTTATAATAGTAAAATCATTTCTTAAACTAAATTATTAAATAACTTTAATATCATTGATAATAATTAATTAATAAAATTTATCTTTAAATATTAAAAGTTATATTTTATAACTTAAAATATTTTTAAATACCTGATTATTATTTAAAATTATTTTTAATATAATAAAATCATTTTTAATTAATTTATTTAATTCATTTAGTAAATAAATTAATTATCATTAATATTAATTTATTAATGAAATTTATCAAAAAATATTAAAAGTCATTAAAAATAACTTAAAATATTTTCATATATCATAATATAATTTTTAATGATTTTTTCAATATTAAAATCATTTTTAAATAATTTATTTAATATTATAATTAAATAAATTAAATACTTTTAATATTCCAAAAATATTAAATATTTATGAAATATATTAAAAATAATTAAAAACTAATTTTTGAAATTTTAAATAATTTTTAATAATTTATTTTGTATTTTTAATAATTAAAATCTATTTTTTTCTATTTTTAATTAATTTCCAAAAAATAATAATAATAAACTGTCGCTAAAGGGCCCTATAGCGACAGAACCGTCGCTATTGGTGTTCTTGAGCCTATTCTTGAGCCAACCCAGATTTCTTGTCAGTCATTAAGGGGCTCGGTTTGACCAGATTTTAAGCTATGATCCAAATGTTTTCTGGGCTGTTAATGATATCAATCACGTAGTATAAATGTAATATTACAAGATAATGCAACATTCATGGCCATAACATATAATCACAGAGAGATTCAAGCGACCAAAATTTCTGACAACGTTGTTTTTCATTTTTTGGGTTTCCAGAAAATGAAGAACAGATGAGGGTACTAGGCTTAGATCATAATGGTTTGCATTATGGGCTTGGTATGTGTTATACAAAGGTTGATACATGTAGACGAGACATCAGGGTACATTTATATATCATTAGATCATCATAACAACAAAACAATAACCGGATCTAGCTCGGTAAAACAAGGTCAGAAAAGTTGTTCATACACTTTCTAGAAATTCCAGAAAAGTGCTCCCGTGATCATAGAGTATAGTTTGACCAGCCACTACATTAATTATGTTCATTATATAAATGATCTAAAGCCATAAATGTAAATTACATATGTCAGGCTATAACATTTATACAATAACATCAACCAACAACAAACAAATTGATAGATCTGGACGTTACAAAACCTGTCAGACGCTATTCATGGCCTTTCTGGGTTACCCAGATTAGGCTCGGTCATGCACGATCAACGGGTTTTGACCGGTTATATCTCACGATATAAACACCCAATGGACATACTACCACTAACAGATGAAAGACCATATGACAAACTACAGATTCCAACCTTAAAACAACAAAACGCAAAAACAGAAACGAATCTAAGGCCACTGACATTTGGTTGTCAGACCACCTTTTGAATTTTTTTCCAGACTTCAAAAATGCTTTATTCGTGGACTTTGATGTTATGGATCTGGGATTTAACAACCCAGATAACTAAAAGACACCTTCTAACACATCTTTAAACAACAAACAACAACATTAACACAAGATCACATGATTTTCAAAATTTAGGGTTTATACCTTTTTCTATCTTTGATCCTTAATCTGACTTCTGATTTTGATCTTGTTAAGCTAGAGACTGATATTGGCTTAGTATATAACACTCTCTCACTCTAACTCCCGAATTTCTAGAGAGAAAAAGTGTTGGACAAGAATGAGAAAAATGAGCATCCTCTCTCTCTTTAATCTTTCAAATATTTGATACAATGCATCTAATGTTGCAAGTTGGCATTTAAAAATCTGATTTTGGTAGATTTAATCACATGGCTAGGGCTAGGTTTTGGTGAACCACTCCTCCTAAAGTCAATACCTATACACCAACTTAATAAAATATAAAATGGGCAAAATAGTCATTTCTTTTTATTTCCATAATGGTCATTTTGGACAATTGACCAAACCTTTAGGGTTTAGGGTTTGGGAAAATTTAGGGTTTAGGGTTTAACCCTTAATTTTGCAATTAAATTTCTAACATTTTCGAATTTCGGTTTTTCAAAAATAGAAAATTAATATTTCTAAATTATAATTAGAATTTTCTAATTATATTAAAATTTCTTAATCACTAATTAAATCTTACTAATTAGGATTAGTATTTCCTAATTATAATCGCTAACTACGCAATTAGGGTCAAAATCATATATTAGGGTTTCTAGAAATTAATATTTCTAAATATTAATTAGGGTTGACCTAATTAATCATAGAATTATATAATACACACATAATTCGCATAACACATTCTTGAATCTCCCATCTGAACTTCAAAATAGGGTGAAATAAATTAATGCTAGGGTTTTGACATTAAACACCATAATTGACCAACTATTTTCTATACACACATACCGTACGTAAGTATAGCACTGAAAAATCAAAATATAATTAATATAATATTTTTATTTTCATACCTGGACAATAATCCAAAATTAAGGTTTGGATTTCATATCTGATTTATTCTTCATATTTAACCTTATTAATTAAGGTAAAATAATTAACTTAATAATTTGTACTAAAATTCATATAATAAAATAATTATTATAATTATTCTAAAAATCACTCCATATATTATTTAAATAATATATGATTATATTTTTATGGAAAATAATTAATAAACATATTTCTACTATAAAATTAATTATTATAAGAATGTACTTTATAATAATCAATAATTCTAAAATAAAATTATTTGTAAATATTTATGTAATAAATATATTTTTATTTACCACATAAATACACATACACATTATCTTATACAAATCCTCATCCTTAAATATATAAATAAAAAATTATACGCAAAATTTCTTATTTATTTATGTAGAAAATATCAGGTTGTTACATTCACCCTCCCTTATAAAGATTCTGTCCCCGGAATTACCGTTTTAAAACCTATACATACACGGCACATAGCATACATAATCATTGCAAGTAGATCTCGATCAACTTTGATCGAACTGATCTTTAACTATTCACATAAAGCTTGTCTTTCTGATTAAACAGAAATTTAATTTCTAAAAGAACTCAAATTCCTCCTCAAAATTTCTTTATAAACTAATTTACTAAAAATAGGAAAATCATGTATAATAAAATAAAAGTTATACGAATAATACCTGGAGTTGCATTGTCAGCTGCTGCCGTGTCCTGGGCTGTCATGTTATAGACCCTTGCAGTAGATTTTGTTGGATTGCTTGACGAAGTCGGTCTGGTGATTGCTAAAGTCCCACTGCCAGTGCCCATGTTCACACTTTCTGTCTCCACCCTCCTCTTCAGACAATCTTTCACCCTGTGCTCTGTCGATCCACATATAAAACATCCACTATTCATCCTAGGATTGGGGCAGTTGGGAGAGATATGATCCTCCTGCCCGCACTTGTAGCAAACAAATTTTCCTTTCAAACACTCCCCCGAGTGATTCTTCCCACATGTCTTACATGGCACTATATGTTTCTTAATACCTTCCTATTTCACTTGTACACTTGCAAAACTGCTTAACTTCCTCTTGCTATCTCCACTCCTGCTCCCACTATTAACTCCTACTTTTCTAGCTCCTTCAGTCTTACCCTTATTCTTCATCTCCTTATTGTAAACGCTCATGGCCTCACTTCCCTCCTTAGTTATGATCGCTTTCTCCATGAGTGCTGCAAATGTAGGAATTTGCAACCCCGCCACTTTGTTGTAGAGCCAGGGTTTCAATCCCAGCTCAAACCTTCTCGCTTTCCTAGTCTTCGTATCGACTTGATGCGTGGCAAACCTAGCTAACTCATTGAATTTGGCGGCGTATTCAGACACCGTCATATTCTCATGCTTCAACTCTAAAAATTTCACCTCCATCCTATCCTGCATACTAGGGGAAAAATAATTCTCGAAAAACAAAGTTTTAAATCTATCTCATGTGACTAAACCTTCTCCTGCCCTTGCCTGATTTGCTTCCCACCAAAAGTTTGCCTCACCCTTCATCATGTAGGTGGCAAAAGCAGTCTTCTGCCCTTCATCTACCCTAGCTACCACAAACATTTTTTCAATTTCCTTAACCCAAGTTTGGGCTTCAACAGGGTCAGTTGTACCTTTGAATTTCGGTGGTCCTACAGCCTTAAAGTCTTTAAAGTTCGCTAAGCGGTTGTCCGGCAGGTTTCCAGCGACTGGAATTCCCTGTTGCATAGCCTGAGCTAACATGTTTGCAAATTGCTGCATTGGATCAGCTTGATGTTGTCCCTCAACATTATTGACAGACTTTTCTGCCCTTTGGTTGCGAGTTCGACGTCTTGGCGGCATTATCTGATTAAATAAAATCACAATTTAACTTACATTATAAACCTTATCAAATAAGTTTAATATTCTAAACTTGTTTTATTTCTCAAACCTAAATTCATGTTCATTCAACGAATATTTTACATAGCATAACATATAATGCTTTAAACATCATTCATCCCTTTGTGACTACAAAAGTCGGGATTTACAGACTTGACCAACACAAAAGTTTAAGAATATTACATTACACAGACATACTAAGCACACATATTAAACACACCTACATCACAACAGAACCTATACTACTTATTTATTATTCTTTTTTCATTGGACAACTTTTCGCCTGATGACCTTCCATCCCACAGATAAAACATGCTCCTTTTTTTGTAGTCAGGACAATACAGAGTAGTATGTCCCTCATAGCTGCAAAGATAACATATTCTTTTCCATTTCTTCTTATTGGATTTTCCTAAGTCATGGTCTTCTATCTTTCTTTTCCCCTTCTTGTCCGGAGCTGCACACGATGTGTTGCTTGTCGCTCCCATATGACTAATTTAGATTTTAAGCTTATCTTGTCCTTCCATTGTTTCTATTAACGCTTGACGTAACTGACTATTCAATAGCTTTTCTATCTCCCACAGCCTTTCCAGAGAAGAAACCTTGTTCTTCAGATTCTGCACCTCTGTTGATGCTTGATCAGCTTCAACTTTAGTGTCTGAATCGCTATCTGTCAGCTCCACCATCTCCGGATCTAGTACTATGTTTTCCACAATAACCACATCTTCTAAGTTATTTTCACTGTGAGCCTCTATGTCAGTTATTAGCTTTGATATTGGCTCCTTCTTTACGATCCGAGGGTAATCGAATCCTTTTTCACCTGACATCTACACACATAAATTATCCTGATTAGTATATAGTATATACATACAACAAATAAGAGTTTTATACAAGTTATCTTTTATTTAGTTTGACGATGAATTTAGTCAATTCATCTCTTTTTAAACTCTATATGAGTTATTTATATTTTCAATGTTTCTCTCTGTTATAAGGTTATAGCCTAAGGTCTAAACCACCTAAGGTTTTTAACCCCTAAGCTCTGATACCAACCTGTGAGGACCCCAAACTCGGGTACTTGAAACCCGAACTCGGTTCTTCACGATATCATTTCTATGAGTGGAATAATACTAATAATAATAACAATAATATAAAAGTCAAACATAATTTACATAATTATCAGAGTCTAGCTCCTAAGTACGTAACCTTTAAACATTCATTACAAACCATTATAGATAATATATATATCATACTTATCTTAATAGTATTAAACTATTACATAAGATAGTAATTCATTTACTCAGCAACCTTCCCTTTTCCTTTGTTCTTA
This sequence comes from Panax notoginseng, assembly GCA_016801055.1. Classification (NCBI taxonomy): domain Eukaryota; kingdom Viridiplantae; phylum Streptophyta; class Magnoliopsida; order Apiales; family Araliaceae; genus Panax; species Panax notoginseng. The sequence continues at coordinate 241,175,591 of CM029012.1, forward strand.
ACAGAGCTCTCTGGTCGTTCACACTTAGCTGAAAATATTTAAATTAAGCAAGGATGAGCATTTGAGTGCCCAGCAAGTAATAGCAATTATATATATATATATATATATATATATATATATATATATATATATATATATATATATATATATAAGCTGAAAGAATTTAAATGTTTCCTTTGTACTATTCTTCTACAACAAGTCAATAGTTGTGAAGTATTCTGAACCGATAATAATAACATAACAAGTCTCTTTCAATTTTTTGAAACTACATAATGACTATAACTGGGGTTATGGTGACATGCCATGACTATTGTTTTCATTTTCGAAAAGGTTAAACAGAAATTCATCTATAAACCGATATAACTTACGGGCACGGGGGGTGATCAGCCCGTTATGCCCTGCATTGATCAATACTACATTACAAGAACGATAAGATTGTTCACTCTGTTCTGCCTTGGGCGCATAAAAGTTTTCCCGTGTAGGGATGTTCATACTTGTCTGGGTTCCAAATCAAAGGTTTTATCTTGTTCAACAATAATCTATAATTCAACATATATGTATACGGGTAATTGACGAAGTTATATCAACATGTGATTAAATACAATGATTATCCAAGTGGGAACACTAGTTTAACCATTTCTAGAAATTAACGAACAGAATATATATATAGCTGAGTTACCATATACTAACATGTTGATAATTAATGAGCTTATATAATATAAGGTTAATAATTTGTACAGTAATAATATAGTTTAGAAATATTCTTACTCATGTCCACTGCATAAAGAAAATGCAAAGGTAAGATACTTGCCTGAAGCGCTCCTTACAGTTTGCAATTTAGATTTATCGCTTATCTCACGACCTATCATTAATAAGATCGTTCGTTCTATTAGAACAACATACTATAACACATAACACTGCTTATTGCAGTCATCACATACCCTAATCACATTGGCACATAGATTTAACAACCATTGAATCACAAATAATCACTTATCTAATCACATTATCTAAGTCCAGATCAATTTCTGAAACATGTCGGTGTACCGACAACTTTATCGGGTAATTATCGAGTCTGAGACTCTTTTCTGTAACTCAATATCCGTACGTATCAGTCATATTATTTTTAAATGACTTAATATAATTTTAAAACATTTATTATAATTTATCACGAAATTTCAAACATCGGAATCACATTAAAATGATTTAAATACTAATCAATTCTATTATAATTAATATTTAATTAGTATTAAACTATTAATGAAATCATTTCTAAAATATTAAAGTTATTTATAATAACTTGAAATATTTTTAAAGTATTTAAAATTACCCTTAAATGATTTTTAAAACATTTAAAATCATTTCTAAATAATTACCATTATTATTAAAGTATTAATGTTCTATTTATCAAAATATTAAAAGTCATTATTCATAACTTAAAATATTTTTAATTCATTTATATCCCTTTTAAATGATTTTTAAATTAATAAAACCATTTTAAACTATTTATTTAATATAATTATTAAATAAATTTACTATTTTTAATAATAAGTTAATAATCATTAATATTAAACTATTAATGAAATTATGCTTTAAATACTAAAAGTTATATTTTATAACTTAAAATATTTTTAAACACTTTATTTTCATTTAAAATAATTTTTTTATAATAGTAAAATCATTTCTTAAACTAAATTATTAAATAACTTTAATATCATTAATAATAATTATTTAATGAAATTTATCTTTAAATATTAAAAGTTATATTTTATAACTTAAAATATTTTTAAATACCTTATTATTATTTAAAATGATTTTTAATATAATAAAATCATTTTTAATTAATTTATTTAATTCATTTAGTAAATAAATTAATTACCATTAATATCAATTTATTAATAAAATTTATCACAAAATATTAAAAGTCATTAAAAATTACTTAAAATATTTTCATATATCATAATATAATTTTTTAATAATTTTTCCAATATTAAAATCATTTTTAAATAATTTATTTAATATTATAATTAAATAAATTAAATACTTTTAATATTTCAAAACTATTAAATATTTATGAAATATATTAAAAATAATTAAAAACTAATTTTCAGAATTTTAAATAATTTTTAATAATTTATTTTGTATTTTTAATAATTAAAATCTATTTTTTTTTATTTTTAATTAATTTCCAAAAAATAATAATAATAAACTGTCGCTAAAGGGCCCTATAGCGACAGAACCGTCGCTATAGGTGTTCTTGAGCCTGTTCTTGAGCCAACCCAGATTTCTTGTCAGTCATTAAGGGGCTCGGTTTGACCAGATTTTAGGCTATGATCCTAATGTTTTCTGGGCTGTTAATGATATCAATCACGTAGTATAAATGTAATACTACAAGATAATGCAACATTCATGGCCATAACATATAATCACAGAGAGATTCAAGCGTCCAAAATTTCTGACAACGCTGTTTTTCATTTTTTGGGTTTCCAGAAAATGAATAACAGATGAGGGTACTAGGCTTAGATCATAATGGTTTGCATTATGGGCTTGGTATGTGTTATACAAAGGTTGATACCTGTAGACGAGACATCAGGGTACATTTATATATCATTAGATCATCATAACAACAAAATAATAACCGGATCTAGCTCGGTCAAACAAGGTCAGAAAAGTTGTTCATACACTTTCTAGAAATTCCAGAAAAGTGCTCCCGTGATCATAGAGTATAGTTTGACCAGCCACTACATTAATTATGTTCATTATATAAACGATCTAAAGCCATAAATGTAAATTACATATGTCAGGCTATAATATTTATATAATAACATCAACCAACAACAAACAAATTGATAGATCTGGACGTTACAAAACCTGTCAGACGCTATTCATGGCCTTTCTGGGTTACCCAGATTAGGCTCGGTCATGCCCGATCAACGGGTTTTGACCGGTTATATCTCACGATATAAACACCCAATGGACATACTACCACTAACAGATGAAAGACCATATGACAAACTACAGATTCCAACCTTAAAACAACAAAACGCAAAAACAAAAACGAATCTAAGGCCACTGACATTTGGTTGTCAGACTACCTTTTGAATTTTTTTCCAGACTTCAAAAATGCTTTATTAGTGGACTTTGATGTTATGAATCTGGGATTTAACAACCCAGATCACTAAAAGACACCTTCTAACACATCTTTAAACAACAAACAACAACATTAACACAAGATCACATGATTTTCAAAATTTAGGGTTTATACCTTTTTCTAGCTTTGATCCTTAATCTGACTTCTGATTTTGATCTTGTTAAGCTAGAGACTGATATTGGCTTAGTATATAACACTCTCTCACTCTAACTCCCGAATTTCTAGAGAGTAAAAGTGTTGGACAAGAATGAGAAAAATGAGCATCCTCTCTCTCTTTAATCTTTCTAATATTTGATACAATGCATCTAATGTTGCAAGTTGGCACTTAAAAATCTGATCTTGGTAGATTTAATCACATGACTAGGGCTAGGTTTTGGTGAACCACTCCTCCTAAAGTCAATACCTATACACCAACTTAATAAAATATAAAAAGGGCAAAATAGTCATTTCTTTTTATTTCTAGAATGGTCATTTTGGATAATTGACCAAACCCTTAGGGTTAAGGGTTTGGGAAAATTTAGGGTTTAGGGTTTAACCCTTAATTTTGCAATTAAATTTCTAACATTTCCGAATTTCGATTTTTCAAAAATAGAAAATTAATATTTCTAAATTATAATTAGAATTTTCTAATTATATTAAAATTTCTTAATCACTAATTAAATCTTACTAATTAGGATTAGTATTTCCTAATTATAATCGCTAACTACGCAATTAGGGTCAAAATCATATATTAGGGTTTCTAGAAATTAATATTTCTAAATATTAATTAGGGTTTACCTAATTAATCATAGAATTATATAATACACACATAATTCGCATAACACAGTCTTGAATCTCCCATCTGAACTTCAAAATAGGGTGAAATAAATTAATGCTAGGGTTTTGACATTAAACACCATAATTGACCAACCATTTTCTATACACCCATACCGTACGTAAGTATAGCACTGAAAAATCAAAATGTAATTAATATAATATTTTTATTTTCATACCTTGATAATAATCCAAAATTAAGGTTTGGATTCCATATCTGATTTATTCTTCATATTTAACCTTATTAATTAAGGTAAAATAATTAACTTAATAATTTGTACTAAAATTCATATAATAAAATAATTATTATAATTATTCTAAAAATCACTCCATATATTATTTAAATAATATATGATTATATTTTTATGGAAAATAATTAATAAACATATTTCTACTATAAAATTAATTATTATAAGAATGTACTTTATAATAATCAATAATTCTAAAATAAAATTATTTGTAAATATTTATGTAATAAATATATTTTTATTTACCACATAAATACACATACACATTATCTTATACAAATCCTCATCCTTAAATAAATAAATAAAAATTATACGCAAAATTTCTTATTTATTTATGTAGAAAATATCGGGTTGTTACATGTATGATGCACTGTATGATCAAAACATAGAATTACATAATAATGATGAGGAGTTGAAGGAGTTGGCTGAGATGCTTCAAGCTACTATAGAGCAGAAGGATGAGGAGATTCAAGAACTCGACTCACGCCTTGGAGACACGGAGTGGGACCTAGTTCATACGAAGGGTCATCAAGTGGATCCGTTGGCTAAGAACGAGAAGATGAAGACTGATGTGGAGAAGTTAAAAGATGACTTGAAGGAGGAGTCAGCTAAGCATGCGAGGGTAGAAGATGCTTGGATGAAGGCGACTCAATGTGTAGACCGTGCTAAAGCTAAGGTCCAAACGAAGAAGGCTAAGATGAACGAAATGGATCATGCCTTTCATTCTGCGATTGATAGGGCCCAGGATCAAGTCTTTTATTACCCACCTCAATTTGAAGACTCGTCGTGGTTCGTGATGGATCAAAAAATCGCATATCGTATTATAGAGGAAGAGCGTAGAGAAGCCTCTCGACGTCTTAATATGCCCAGATAGAAAGAATAAGAATAATAATGATATGTGGTTAAGTATATGAATAAATAAATTGTAAATCTCTTATTATGAGATAAACAAAGGGGTAGTATGAGGATGTAATCTTGAAACTTGTCTAGTTCAGGAAAGTGAATGTTAATAGCAGATATGCTATCCTTATTATGTTTTGAAACGTTATGGATGAATAAAATAATATCAAAGTTTATTGAGATGTTATGTGTAATAGCTTAAATCTTAGAATGTTTAAAGTTAAACTTTAAAATATTCAAGGAATTGAATAGTGAACTAATAAGCGTATATTTTAACAGAAAATGCCTCCTAGAAGAAGACAATCACGCCAACAACCACCTCCTGAGGGGTCTACTAACAATAATAATGAGGACAATGCTAACCCAGTTTAGCAGTTGGTGACCTTGTTAACTAGAGCTCTTGCAAATCAACTGCAAGCTCAAGCTACGACTTTCAAGGACTTCAAAGCAGTTGGACCACCGGTGTTTCAAGGGTCTATGAATCCAGTTGAAACCCAAACCTAGATCATGAAAATGGAGAAGGTGTTCGACGTTGCCAGAGTCAATGAGCATCAGAAGACTACTTTTGCAACGTTTATGTTAAAGTATGAGGCTAGTTACTAGTGGCAGGTGAATAAAGTTCATGGCGGACAGGGGATAGTAGCGTAGGATAGGTTCAAAGAAATATTTTTTGAAATGTACTTTTCAACTAATTCTCGAAATTAGTTGGAAGTTCAGTTTTTAGAGCTAAAGCAAGGAACCATGACTGTGCCAGAATATGCTGCGAAGTTTAATGAGTTGGCAAGCTTTTCCACTTATCAAGTTAATACTGATGAGCATAAGATAAGAAGGTTCGAACAAGGGTTGAAGCCCTGGCTTTATAGCAAGGTTTTAATGTTCTAGTTAAACACGTTTGTGGCAGTACTAGAAAAGGCAATTATCGTAGAAGGTGGAAGCGATGCCTTAACCAAGTACAACCAAGAACAGAAGAAAAGAAAGAATGAGAATGAAAACAAGGCTAGTGGAAGCAATGGTGGAAATAACAATCAGAAAAGGAGATGGAGTGAGAATTCGAGTACGGGAGGACAACAAGGAAGTCAACAAAAGAAAAAGTTTAAAACTTGTGCTACTTGCGAAAAGAACCAAACTGGGGTGTGTTTGAAGGGTAAGAGGGTATGTTTCAATTGTGGCCAAGAGGGACACATTGCACCGAACTGTTTTACCCCAAAGAAGGGAGCATGTTTCACTTGCGGGTCAAAGGATCACATGGCTCGTGATTGCCCTAAAAAGGCAGCGAGAAGTGCAAGTGGAGGAAAAGGAAACAACAATGGAGGTCCTTTAACTATCACTAGACCAGCACAATTAAGTTGACCTACCGCGAGAACTTTCAATATGACCGTGCAGGATGCTGTGCAGTCAAAAGATGTGGTGTCAGGTATTATTCCAATTAATGGTATTAATGCTTATGTGCTATTTGACTTGGGTGCTACTTGTTCATTTATATCCGATGAATTTGCTCAAAACTTAGAATTGCCTCAAGAAGAATTAGATTATCCTTTGAGCATAGAGATTGCGAATAGGGAGGTGATTCCTGTTAGATTTATATATAAGAATTGTAGAGTGGTTATAAAGGGTCACGAGATGATAATGGATTTGATACCAATTAAACTTGGGGAATTTGATGTCATATTGGGAATGGATTGGTTATTCAATTACGGGGCAGTAATTGATTGCCAAAAGAATTGTGTTAACCTTATGACTCCGTCAAAGGTAGTATTTTATGGTAGCAAGTCACCTCGACAAGCAAGTTATCTGATGGTGATGCAGGCCAAGAAGTTGTTGAGACAAGGATGTGTAGGATACTTAGCCTACATAGCCGATACATAGAAGAAGAGTGTAAAGTTGGAAGAGATACCGATCATTAGCGACTTTGCAGATGTATTTCCATACGATTTGCCTGGACTTCCACCAGACCGAGAAATCAAGTTCGTAATTGATTTAGTGTCAGGAACGGCCCCGATATCAAAAGCCCCATACAGAATGTCCCCAGTAGAGATGAAAGAGTTGATGGTGCAGTTTCAAGAATTGCTCGACAAGAAGTACATCTAACCGAGTGTGTCGTCATGGGGAGCACCAGTATTGTTTGTTAAGAAGAAAGATGGATCTATGCGACTCTGCATTGATTACTGAGAATTGAATAAGGTCACGATTAAAAATAAGTATTCATTACCAAGAATCGATGACTTGTTCGATCAACTGAAGGGAGCAAAATATTTTTAAAAGATAGACTTGAGGAATGGTTATCATCAGCTGAAGGTGAGGCCAGAGGATGTACCGAAGACGGCATTCAGGACTTGATATAGTCATTACGAGTTTCTGATAATGTCATTTGGTTTAACTAATGCACCTGCAGCATTCATGGATCTGATGAACAGGGTGTTTAAGCCATTTTTAGATAAATTTGTAGTGGTGTTTATTGATGATATCCTGGTGTATTCTAAGACCAAGGAGGAACATGTTGAACACTTAAGAGTGACATTGGAGACATTAAGGAGAGAGAAGTTGTACGCTAAATTCTCAAAATATGAGTTTTGGTTAGAACGTGTATAGTTTCTTGGGCACGTTATTGATAAGGATGGAATTTCAGTAGATCCATCAAAAGTAGAAACTGTAATAAACTGGGATCAGCCAAAGACACCGTCAAAAGTAAGTTGCTTCTTGGGATTAGCAGGTTACTATAGGCGTTTTATTCAAGACTTTTCCAAGATCGCAACTCCATTGACGAATTTAACTAGAAAGGCGATTAAGTTTGTATGGACAGAGAAGTGTGAAGAAAGTTTTCGAGAGTTAAGGAAGAGATTGAGTTCAACACCTGTGTTGTCATTGCCTGATGATACAGGAAATTTTGTGGTATATAGTGACGCATCGCATAAAGGACTAGGTTGTGTGCTTATGCAGAATGAGAGAATTATTGCGTATGCATCACGTCAATTGAAAGATTACGAGAAAAGGTATCCAACTCATGACTTAGAATTGGCTACTGTAGTGTTTGCTCTAAAGATTTGGAAATACTATTTATATGGAGAGAGGTGTGAGATATATACAGACCATAAAAGTCTGAAGTATATCTTTACACAGAAATATTTGAATATGCGACAGAGGAGATGGTTGGAATTGATTAAAGATTATGATTGCGAGATTCTTTACCACCCTGGAAAGGCGAATGTTGTTGTCGATGCCTTAAGTAGAAAGAGACAAGAGAAGTTAATGATGTTGACTGCTTAGGAGAAGCTAGTATCGAAAATGGCAAAGATGGAGTTAGAAATTAAATATCTGACAGATGCAGACAAATATTTATTCCAGATGGGAAACAGTTCAACATTGGTAGATAAGGTGAACAATGCACAACTTCAAGATGAGAACTGTGAAGAGATAAGAAGAAAGTTATCTAAAGGTGAGGAAAACAAGTTTAAAGTTGATTCGGAAGGGTTACTCCGATTTGAAAAGAGAATTTGGGTTCCGCCAGTACCGAAAGTTAAAGAGAAAATTCTGAGTGAAGCTCATAACTCAAAATAATCGATTCACCCTGGAAGTACGAAACTGTACCAGGATCTTAGACATCATTTTTGGTGGCCGAGTATGAAAAAGGACGTGGCTGAGTGTGTGGAAAAATGCTTAATGTGTCAAAAAGTTAAAACTAAACATCAAAGACCAAGCGAATTATTGCAACTGTTGGAGATACCAAAATGGAAATGGGAGCATATTACAATGGATTTTATGGTAAGTCTTCCAACAACTCAGCAAGGTTACGACACCATCTGGGTGATTGTTGATCGATTGACGAAGTTGTCACACTTTTTGCCAATCAAGATTAAATTTAACCTAGACCGGTTAGCAAAACTGTATGTGAAGGAAATTATTTTAGGACACGGTGTCCCGGTGTCCATTGTATCAGATAGAGATCCACATTTCACATCAAATTTTTGGAAACGACTACAAAAATTATTGGGAACGCAGTTGAGAATGAGCACATCGTATCATCCTCAAACCGACAGACAGAATGAGAGAACCATCCAGACACTAGAGGATATGCTCAGAGCGTGTATCATGAATTCAAGGGAAATTGGGATTACCATTTACCATTGGTTGAATTTGCCTATAATAATAGTTATCACGCGAGTATTAGCATGTCGCCTTATAAAGCGTTATACGACAGGAAATGCAAAACTCCATTATGCTGGGACGAGGTAGATGAACGTCAACTATTGGGTCCAGAGTTGGTGCAACAAATTGTTGAAATCATCAAGGTGATTCGAGCAAGATTGATAGCCGCACAAGATATATAGAAGAAATATGCCAATCAACACCGACAAAATTGAGAATTTGATATCGGTAGTTATGTTTTCTTGAAAGTGTCTCCTTGGAAGGGAAAATTTTGGTTTGGTAAAAAGAGAAAATTAAGCCCTAGGTTTATAGGACCTTTTTAAGTGTTGCGACGAGTTAGTGAAGTGGCATATGAGGTAGCTTTACCTCCGAAATTAGGACATATTCATAATATTTTCCATGTCTCGGTATTAAGGCCATATAATCCTGATTATAAACATGTTATAGAATATTAGCCATTACAGTTTGAAAAAGACTTGTCATATGAAGAAGTCCCTATTCAAATTATCGACAGGAAAGACCAAGTACTAAGGAATAAAGTTATACCTTTTGTTAAGGTAATCTGGAGAAACCACAAAGCTGAAGAAGCTACGTAGTAACTCGAATATGTTATGATGAGGAATTATCCTCAGTTATTTGTTTAGTCTTATATAGCGATTATGGGGACAAAATCCTGTTAAGGAGGGAAGAATGTGATGAATGAATTTATCGAGTCTTGCTTCTGGGGACATAATCTTTTTAAGGAGGGAATGAGGGAAGGATGTAACGATTGAGAATTTTGTAATTAATTTAAATATTTATTGAATTAAATAAATATTTTAAATAATCTATTTATTGAGAAAAATAAATAATTGATGAAATTGTGGTGCAATAATTTAGTTAAGTGTGTACGATAACTAAATTGATTAATGATAATTTTATTGTTTGAAATTTGATTTAATAAAATAATTAAATTAAATGAATTGTTTGATATTTAAGAAAATAATTAAATTAAATAAAATGATGTTTTAGTCTAATTTAATAATAAATTAGACGTATAATAATTTATTAATCATAAGTATAATTATAATAAAAATTATTATTATTATTATTATTATTATTATTATTATAGTTGTAAGTAATTTAAATTAATTAAATTAAAAGTGGGACACATGAAATCATATAATTTAAGTATTATCAAAATAAATCAAAAGTGGGGAAAATTTTGTAAACCAAACACAGCCTTATGGCTTTCGGCCTAACGTAGCCGATAGACGCTTTGTTTTGTTAACTAACGTACGTGGGAGTCAGTTTAGCCAGTTTATATCTACGCAAGTTTTCTAAGGCTAGGTTTAGAGAGCTTGGAGAGGAAAGGAAAACACAGTGGTTTGAGAGAGAAATCTCTGTGAATTGGTCACGAGGAAGAGAAGGTTTTGGTAATCATTTTGCTAATCAAGGTATAATCTATTCCTAATTTTAACTCTTAATTTCGGTAGTATTTATTCTATATGATTTGGAAATTTCGTTGGATTGTTGTATATATATGTACATATAGTTTATAGAAACTGTTAATCATCATATATGAGTGATATTTGATTATCAAGTACGTAATATTGAGTTTGAAGAAGAAAAGTAAACAATAGTGATATGTTTATGTGATATGGATTAGTAAGTCCAAAATTCGATGTCCAATACTTGCTATTATCTGCAAATTAGTGTTAGATTGTGATAATATGTCATGAAATGAAAACAACATAATTTGAATCATGACAATTGGTTAAGAAACGAAGTGTTGGTAATCGAATTCGATAAAAGTGTTAAAAGTGAAGAAATTGGAAAAAAGTGTGGTTTTGATCCTTCAAAAATTGATTATATATAATGTTATGTAGTAAGAATGATGAATTGCATGCTTATTAATGTTCTTACAAAGTTTGAGTTGTTATGCTTTGTGAATTTCTATAAAAATTAAGAAATTGGAATTTTTGGCTTAAGAGCAGAGTCTAAACTCGTATTCTTCAAAACTATTTCTGGTGCCGAGCGCGGGCGCGCCGGATACAAAGGGTGTCGTGGCGCGGCCGCACCAGTGGTTAGTCAGACCCAGTGCTGAGCTGTTAACCGGATAGCTTTGGAAATAATAACTTATCTTATTTTAATGACCATAAAACATGTTATAAGACATAACAACATGTTGTAATATCAACGTTGAAACTATAAATTATGAACTAATAAGTTGTGAGAGTTTGGAATGTGATGTCATGAGAATTGGAATTTGTTTTGCAATCACCATGTTATGTACTGTAATATAATTGAGAGTTCAGTTTCATGGTATGTAAATGATTAGGATAATCAGACCCTAAGATAAAATTATAGACTTGGCTAAAATAAAAAATAAGCCAATGAAGTTAGTATTGATATAACTAATTGGTATTGTGATCTTAATGGTATATGTAGGGTATTTGGCGAATGTAATTATACTTGTGTAGCTTACACACGAGGCAAGTTCTCTAACTTCATTCTTTTTATAATGAATGCAAGTTTCATAACTACGTTATCCTTTTATGTCAAGCAAGCTTTCTATTCCTAATTTATCATTTTGCAAGTTCCTAAATTCCATATTAACGTTGAGCAAGCCTATTGATTCTATCATGTGTATGATTATACAAGCTCTTGTAATTTGATTCGTTACATCAAGTGAGTTTCACTTTCCTAAGTTTTGTTATTGCTATTCAAAGCATATAAGCACAAAGTACTACATACTCGAAACACCTAGGAAGCACGAAGATGTATCAAGATTTGCGTCAACACTTTTGGTGGCCGAATATGAAAAGAGAGATTGCAGAATGCGTTAGCAAGTGTTTAACTTATCAAAGAGTCAAAGCAGAGCATCAACGACCGAGCGATTTATTACAGCCATTAGAGATTCCGGAATAGAAATGGGAGCAAATCACGATAGATTTTGTGGTGGGACTTCCAACAACATAGAAAGGGCACGACACCTTATGGGTGATTGTAGATCATCTTATAAAGTCAGCACCCTTTATGCTGATCAAGATCAGATATAGTTTGGATCAATTAGCCAAATTATATATGAAGGAAATTGTTTTAAGATATGGAGTGCCGATATCAATCGTGTCTGATAGGGATCTGCGCTTCACGTCAAAATTTTGGAAGAGTCTTCAAGAAAGAATGGGGACACATCTAAGGTTGAGTACCGCGTATCATCCACAGACCGATGTGCAAAGCGAGAGAATAATTCAAATATTAGAAGACATGCTTAGAGCTTGTGTGATGGACTTCTGGGGAAGCTGGGAGGATCATCTTCCATTAGTAGAGTTTGTATATAACAATAGTTATCATTCAAGCATTGGTATGCCACCGTACAAAGCACTGTATGGGAAGAAATGCAGAACACCCTTATGTTGGGATGAAGTAGGTGAACGCAGATTGTTGGGGCCAGAATTGGTGCAGTAGACCGTGGAGATCATCAAGGTGATAAGAGCTCGACTGGTAGTAGCTCAAGACCGTCAAAAGAAGTATGCAAATTTGCATCGCAAGAAAAGAGACTTCGAAGTGGGGAGTTATGCGTTTTTGAAAGTATCTCCCTGGAAAAGGAAGATAAGATTTGGACAGAAAGGTAAACTGAATCCGAGATTTATTGGACCATTCGAGATACTGAAGAAGATAAGTGAAGTGGCGTACGAGGTAGCTTTACCTCCTGAACTGAAATATATTCATAATATGTTTCATGTGTCAGTGTTGCGACCATATAAACCTTACTACAAGCATGTGATATCGTATGAACCAATTCAAGTTGAGAAATACCTATCATACGAAGAAATTCCTGTAGAAATTTTAGATAGGAAAGAATAGAAGTTAAGAAATAAGGTTATACATTCTGTAAAAAAATTTTGGAGGAACCACAATGCTGAAGAAGCTACGTGGGAACTCGAGAAAAAGATGAGGAATAATTATCCAAATCTTTTTGAGTAAACTTATGTGTAATTCTAGGGACGAAATTCTTATAAGGAGGGGAGGATGTAATAACCAAGAATTTTAAGTCACTTTATAAGTAAATATATTATTAATATTAAAAACTTTGTGGCATATATTGATTAAATATGTGTGATGACTATGTGATAGAAGACTATGGCTAAATACATATATATTGTGTTCATGGATATATGTAATTGCTAGTTATGTAATTAGAATTAAAAAGGAAAGCTACATAACCTAATTATACCTTAGGTGTGGTAATTAAATAACCTAAGGGTTATGGTACTTGGAAAATGTTAGTATTTAAAATTTATACTAATCTAAGAGATTAATTTTATTATCTCAGGTGACTATTTATTTTAAACCTAATTAAAGTATGTCTATTTGGGTTATAATATTAATTGGACATGAGTAAGTATTTAAATTCCAAAAGATTGGGGATAAAAACCCTAAATAAATAATTAGGGTAAGAAAGATTAAAAGTAATGAACTATGTTACTCACATGGCCCAAATAATTAAATTAGAAAGCCCAAAAGAATAAAATTGAAAGTCCAAACTTTAGCCCATTTGATTAGGGACTTTTTGGACATTTGGTTAATCAAAAGTGGCATTAAAAATAAAGCCAAAATGGGGCAAAAAGGGGAGAGAGGGCCGGCCCATTATGGCCATATTTGGCCTTGTGATGTGATGCTTAAGTTACCATTTATGTTAAGTAATCTCCTTCTCTTCTTAAGCCCCTTATGTATCAAGCTCCCATTGGTCCAAAATCTCTAAAGTAGATTACATGTAATCCTAAAAGTTAAGATAATGGTAATTATCCAAAGGTTAAAGGAATTATGGGAGATAATAGCATAGATATAGATTTTATATCTATACCAATTCACTAATACCCCCATTTCATCTCATTTCCTTTTCATTCCATCTCATTCTCTTCCAAGCTAAAAGAAAGAAAAACAAAGAGAGAAAAGAGAGAGAGAGAGAGAGTGTGTGTGTGTGGCCGGGGGTGAGGGAGAACAAAGAGAGAGGAGGGTTCAAGTTCATGCATCCTAAGTTCATCCATTACTTTGGAAAGACACGGAGGATAGCAAATAAATCAAGGTGAGGTCCTATTCTAGTTCCTTTCCTTTTATTTTGTTTTATTTTCAAAGTTATTGAGAGCTTATGTTCTAAGACTCAAGAATCCTTAGATCTTTATGTTTCATATAAGGATCTAACCCTCTTGAGTGTTATAATGAGGATCCAATGGAAGAAAATGGACTTAGATTCCTTAAAGGTGAAAAACCCTAGCTTTTCTTCACTTGGATCACCCATAACTTGAGATCTACACCTCCGATTTTTGATCCGTCAAAGGGTGGCGCTAGATATATAAATTACCTAGTAAACCCAAGTGGTAGAAACCCAAACCATAGATTTTTCAATCCATGGTGGCTGGTGGAACCAAAACAGTCCACTGTGGAACAAAACTAGTGGACAGTTCCTGACCACTTGCTACCAAGGGCATTTTCATCCAATTTCTCTACTTTAAAAAATTTGGGAAAAATCAGGAAGGTACTTTGAAGAGTTATCTATATTTACAAAACAGAATAGACTGTTTTGGATGTGTGGAATGAGAGATATGGTCTTCACAAGAAAGGACTCTTTTAAAAGTAAACATGAATAACGCTTTCTGTGTAACTCCTAAAATGGTGAAATATTTACTGGAAGTACATATATATAACAATAACATACCCTAAACGTTTCATGATTTGTGGACAAATACTCAATTTATTAAAAATGTGGTAAGATCCAGATGTTTTAAGCCCTTTAAAAATAGTAAACCAAGTTTTAAAATTCCAGACAAATTTGGGAATCATCAGGAGACTAGTTTCTGTCTATTTCCAGAAAAGAAACATTTTTGGAACTGTTTTGGTATTTTTCTTGTAAATGGTTGTGTAATAAATAAATGGAAATAAATAACTATATGATGTCATAAATGGTAAAAATGTGATGTTAAAGCTTAGAAACCCTAAATATATTGTATTCTAATTTTGGGAGGGTATTTCGATAATTTTTGATGAGAAACTAATATGTATGACCTTTCATGGTTATTAAATAAATGTATTATTAAAGGGTAAACCATTAAAATAAATTGTTAATTGGTTTGATAAATGATTAAAATATTATTATGATATTAATAATATTAGAATAAGATATTTTTAATTAATCAATAATATTTAGATCAAGATTGAATTTAAAATATTATTAAATGATTAATAATATTAGATTAAAGCATTTATAAATGATTAAGATATTATTAAATGACTAATAATATTAGATTAAAATATTATTAATGTAATTAAAAATATTAGATTAAAAGATTAATAATATTAGACTAAAGTATTATTAGATGATAAAAATATTATTAAATAATTAATAATATTTGAAATTAAATAAAATATTATTAAAAGGTTAATAATATTAGTGAATGAACAGAATATTATTAAATGAATGATAATATTAGAAAAAGATTAAAATATTATTAAAAGCTTAATAATATTATTAAAGTAATAAAATATTATTAAATGATTAATAATATTAGTTAAGGATTAAGATATTATTAAATGAATAATAATATTAGTAAAGGGATGTAAGTGTTAAGAACATTAAAAATTGATTAAAATATTAAGAGGTTAATAATATTAGTAAGTGAATTAAGTATTATTAGTTGATTAATAATACTAAGAAGTAAATAAAATATTATTAAGGATAATAATATTAGAGGAGTTTAAGATAATGTTTACGTAATAGTAATATGATCAAGGGATGATAATATTACTAAGGAATTAATGTAATAACTAAATGTTCAATAAATTCAATAAAGAGTACTGATATTATATGATTTACTGATTTGAAGATCAACCATAGGTCTTTCAAAAGGAAGGAAGATTAAACTGCTTAGCCGGATAAATTTAATTTTGTAGCAGTAGAACGCAAACGAGACAAGTTTCCTAACTCAAACACGAGTTATTATTTTCAAAGCATGTTAATGGATAATTATTGTTGATTTCTCCACATCCTTAATGATTATTGTTAATCGCACTTTATACAATTGAATTCCCGTTCTATTATTATTGAACTGTGAATTTATTTATTTTCTTTCATTCATGAACTGTTTATAAGATAGATCTATGCTAGTTGTATAAGCTAGATCAAACATGTTAAATGTGACGCCCCCAAAATAGGTTCAATCCATCCAACCTATTCTGAGTCGCTAAATAATGGTAAAGAAAATAACTACAACTTTATTACTACAATTGTCGTGCAAAATACGATGACTCATATACTGTGAGTTTCAATACAAATAGTGTTACCTATATAATACGACAATATTCATATTTAAATTATTACAATACCATATAAAGTATAACAGCAAATATATCAAGTCCCCGAAGGGACACGAGAAGATTTCTATTCTCCTCATTCTAATGGAGTGCACCTGTGACGCTTCCAAATTCTAATTCGCCTCACCCTATTCTCTTTCACAAAAATTAAATATTAAATGATGTATAAAACATGTCACACACATTTTAAGTTCTCAGTACAATTATTATGCCACACCGTTTCATAATTTGATTATGCTTGTGACTAATTCGTATCACCACTTTATACCCATGTTCTCTCTGCTAGTTCCAGCTACACTTTTATTACCTGAAAGGGGTGGTGAAGTAAAAGGGTGAGCACAAATAGCCCAGTAAAAAATATCAAGAATTAAGATAATTAAATTATCAAATAATTCAGATATTTTGAATATATGGTATAAGATAAAAGTTTTCAACCATAATAGCAGCGGAATCAATAATCCATTAGAAGAGTCAAGTAGAACATAATGTCTACTATCTCCTCTAGATTAAAAATCCATCGTTAATATTTCATTCCTGTAATACTCATCAATAGTTCTTTGTTATACCCAAGACAAAGAGAACTCTCATCACCTATCTTCACCTGAACCACCACAGATTATAATTAAATCACAATTTATATTTATAATCAGGTAAATCAACAGTCCATCTTTGCAATACAAGCCTAAGACACGCAACTATAAAATCAATAACCAACAGTTCATCTTTGCACTACAGGCCAAAGATATACAACTGTAAAACAAATAACCAACCGTCCATCTTTGCACTACAGGCCAAAGATATGCAGATGTAAAACCAATAACGCTGAGACTCAACTTAATAGTATCACGACCACGAATTATCCTTGCACTATGGGCCAAGGATATTCGTGTTTTCACCAATGGTCCCAATTATATCGAATAATCCCTGGTTATAATCATACTGATCAACTGTCCATCTTTGCACGTAAGCCAAAGAGGATTTTTATCACATCATTTGTAACATTACGGTTATGATTATACCGAATAATCTCTGGTCATAATCATACCAAGTCCATCTATGCACTACTAGCCAAAGATGACTTTCAACACAATATAAGCATGTGAATGATGACAATGATAAACATAAGATAACATAGATCTTAGTGATTTTCAACTAAATTATCCAGAGTCCAAATTGATAACATAATAATAGATGAAGCACAAACTATTAAGGATTTTCTAATCCTTTTAGGACTTTTCACCATTTAATGATAAACTGAATAAAAGAATAATAATATCTTACTATAATATGTAGTATGAAAGAAAATGATATTCTTTTTACCATAAAATGATACCCTCTTACCACAATAATGATATCCCTTACCTTAACATGTGACTTGATTTCGCTTTCTATGAAATTGATCAACTTAAACAATGCTTGCATTCCTTATCTACACTTGGAGTAACATTACACTCAATAGAAATACTCACAATATTGTATTAAAAGAATTCTATATTTTTAGTGTAGTGATGGTGTGTGTTTAGTTGCTCAACCAGGCAACCTATTTATACTAAAAATTTAGTAAACAACTAGCACACCCGCTTTGACAAAATTATCAAATGAGGTATATAATAATGGTAGTGTTGAAATTTATGGTCCCACAGAGAAAATTAAACCAACTTGTACACATTTTAATAAAATTTGTTCAATAATAGAGTTGTGGTCCATATTACTTTAGAAAAAGAAGAGTGTCGGCAAGTCCTGCCAAACTTACTTTTGTAAAAAGAAAATAATTGAACAAATATCTGTATATCATACTTATCTTTAATCAACACCTTTTATTCATCAATTATTTACACATTTTCAATCTTTCAATAATTATTCACAATTATTAACATAGACTCACAGTACTTCCAACTGGTATAATTATATCATATCAAATAATATGAGTCACTGTGCAATAACTACTGTGATAATTAATGAATAAAAGACTGAGTGACTTCTTACGTAATTAAGAATCAATAATATAAATCATTGTGCAATAACTACTGTGACAATTATTGAATAAAAAATTGAGTGACTTTTTACGTAAGAATCAAATCAATACCTTGCTATAAATAATTTAAATTTTATTAAGAGTAAGGATCAACATCAAATCATATTTATCTCGAATAACATATAAACCAATTAATAATTTATTATTCATTTAAGTTGTCTTTATTTATCGTATAATATCATTATATTTAATAATGTTCATGTTTTACAACTTAGAACAACATCTTTATCGTCGAAAACATTACACGTTGCATATGTGCATGCCCAACGTCCTCCGATTGCCTTTGAATGCACAACTGTTCCTAAAATAGCCATTTTAGGCCTTGATACCGACCTCAAATCTCAAAACATAAAGAATAAAAGTTTTAGGTCTACTCGTTATCTTTCCTAATCATCCTGAATCACCTCAATCAGAGTTTGTATGAAAAAGTTATGCCCAATTTACTAAAGGACGTCCGGACATATTTTAGCTTAACACTTGACCAGCGCCTAGGCGCCCAACTTTGGCCTTGGGCAAGCGCCTAGGCGCCCAAGAACAGAGTTTAAGCACCGAGCCTAGCGCCTGGGCATTCGACCCTTGTCACTTAACTCCAATTTTCCAGATTTTGTAACTTTTGACACACATACTTCAAATCTTCATAACTTCTTCATCCGTTATCAGAATTAGTCCGTTTTTGAGGCAATGGAAAGCTTGTAACATGCTCTACAAAACCCCCATGATTTCATAATTTTTCAGATTCATTAATTATTTTGAAATTTGGCTCCAAAGTCCCCTAAGGCTAAGTTTTTCATCGATTAACATGTTTTACGAAAACTTTCATCACAACTTCAATTTAAATCATTTTTTGTTCTTTCAAATTAGAATATTTCCATAACTTCTTAATCTATAGGTCCTCCTACTCATATTTTACACATAAATCAACCATCAACACTTTTACAAGTTTGATTTAAGTCCTCAAAATAACTTTTATTCATCCTCAAACACATGCCTAACTTTTTGATCTTAAATTTGATTATGAAAAGGAATAAACATAAAATCATCATATACTTCATTATTACTTTGGATCCATCATGATCCCCTATAACCCAACCTTCAACAAATCAAACTCTTAGGAAAATTAAAGAGATGAAAAGTTTTGGTTTTACAAAATCAAGTAATAAACTAATTTTTTTGAAAGTTTCCAGATTTTGTTCTTTTAATTTCTTGATTTCTTTCCTTTGATTCATATTTTTTGTAAGTTTAATCTGTCACATACAAACATAAACACACCAACATCATAAAACTTAACTTCTATCATGAAAATCAAAGGATTAATCAAGGTTTTATTCATTACCTTTAAAGAGTTTAATCCTTCATTCTTCTTCTTCCTCTCTTTCTCTTTCCTTTCTCTCTTCTCTCCTTCTTCTCCTGAACATGGCTACGGGAGGATGGAATGAGGGAGAGGGCTGATGGCTCTTCTCTTTTCTCTCTCTCTCTCTCTCTCTCTCTCTCTCTCTTCCTTCTTTCTTTCTTTTATTTTCCCTCCAAATTATTCCTACGGGAGGATGAAGAGAAGGCTGATTTTGCCCTTAATCATACAATCAACATCCATGGCCCATTTGACTAAAAGGAACAATCAAAACAAGTTTAGTGAGGAAATTTGGAAAATGTTTGGAAGAATGTATGAACTAATTTCATCACTTTTCTTACTCAATTATCATCCTCTTAACCACCGCCCACATGCCACCCTTCTAGAAGATTTAATCCCCCTCTTTTATTTACTCACTTATCAGTTTAATTGTTCGTTTGACAATTTATCAATTTAACATTTTATAATTTTAAAAATAATAATCATAAATTAAATTAGACTTTTATTTCATAAAAGTCGGGGTCTTACATTAAATTCGTTAAATCAAATATGTTTTGAAGAGTTGTTCTTAATCAATTGGATTGGTAAGAACTCTTGACTAAGAAAAAGGATAATTTTATTGAAAGCATGATATTGGAAAAACAATTATTGCTCGATTATGAGTGTTTATGCATAAGTCACTGGGTATAAAAGAATGATCCCCTTGATTACCAAAACTTATTAAGAGGACCAGTTTAAATACTGACAACCTTCTTCTATGTTCATGGTTATTTCAAACCACTCAACATCTATTATTCAATTATTCGAATATTCAATTATTGAGAATTAATTCATGTTATTTCACAATCATATCCTATTGTTGAACATTGAAAGCTAAATTCCTTTCTAATATATCCCCCTTATATTTAAACTTGCTTAGAAAAATAATTGTTTACTCTTGCTATATCATGACATTTATTTCAATTAAGCCCGAGACGTCCAAGAAGGACAAAGGCAAAGGGAAGGTGTAAGAGTAGTTGAATGAGAAAGCTTATGTATTAGTTTACTTTAAATGATATTTGGTTATGTAAACTCTTTATTGTATTAAGGGTACGTTTAAGTGAAGGTTAATAGACCTTGAGATTATGTATAAGACTTTATTATGATGAACAATGTATGTTGATTATTTCGCGATAGACCTAGAATGTGCATGTTATAGATGGATCGTGAGCACTGGATTCGAGGTTAGAGAACTCGAATTTGGGGGCGTCACAGGTTGGTATCAAAGCTGTAGGTTATAAATATTGGGAATGTAAAACCTAGGTTATAACTTTAGAAGAAAACTCTTATCGATGATGGTAGGAGATGGATTGTGGAAATTCATCGAGTATATGTTGTACTTAATAAAATATCATTTCATTTTACCAATGAATATATTTTATTGTAGTACTGATGTTGTGTCCTTGTTTTATTATAGGATGCCTAGAGATAGTTAGGGGAGCTATTCGGTAAATCAGGAGGAGACTATTTTAGAGGTAATGGTGGATACCTCATAGGATGAGAAGATAGGTGACTTGCAAGCGAAGAACTATGAGTTGGAGCATAGCATTTTAGAGTTAGAGGAGCAGAATATGACACATCAGTATATGGAGCAGCAGTATAAGGATGCCGCTAATCAAGCACATATCGAGTTATCAGAGGTGCGAGTGCAACTGGAGCAAGAGTAAGCAAAGTTTGGAGTATTGAGTGTAGAGCATCAGGTGATGTAGAGTGGGTTTAATCTATTGATTTCAGATAAGATACGCATGGATGATACATTTTATGAGTCAACCAAGTGGGTGGACCAGCTAGAAACAGCACTGCAGGCCATGGAGGTCAGGGTTAGGGTCATCATCTTGATCTTCATGTCTCCTCTTGTGGATTTTGCTTGAAGTCTTTCTTGTTGGTGAATGTTTTTCTTTGGAACTTTGAGTTGTTCTTCTTTTTAATCATCTCTCTCAATTTTTTAGTCATCATAGCTATTTCCTCATCGGAGTCTTCGTCATCACCTTCTATGTACCTTTCAGTTTATAGAGCTAAATTCTTTCGTTTAGGTCCTTCATCTTCTTCATCATACCTCTTTAGTTGATTTTCAAATTATTCAAGCTCTCCAAACAAAGTGAGTGTCTCCATAGTACTAATTGTAGTTGAGCCTTGAAGAGTTGTAACCTTTGGTGCGAACCGTTTGGGCATGACTTTAAGTATGTTTCGATGTATCTCCCTTTGATCAATTTTTCAGCCAAGCATACTTAGAGAGTTCATTAAAGTAAGGAACCAATCTTGAGCTTCTTTGATTGATTCATTTTTTTCTAACTTGAAGAGTTCATATTCATGCATCAACATACTTAGCTTGACTTCCTTCACCTCAGTAGTTCCCTCGTGGCTTATGATGATTGTATCCCAAATTTCTTTTGCAGTAGTACATGCAGAAACCTTGTCAATTTCAACTTGAATCATACCACTCAACATCATATTCATAGCTTTGGAGTCATAAGATACCATGTGTGATTAATTTGAATCCGTTTCCATGAGAGTCCTAGGTTTCCTATTATCATATCTTGGAATGGCATGCCCATTTTCAATAATCCACCACTCCCATGGGTTTCGTTTGAGATAGATCATCATTCTGAATTTTCAGAAGTTAAAATTTTCACTTCCGAGCAACAGAGGTGGTCAGCTTGTGGATTGACCTTCTTGAAAATTGAGGTGTACCATAGGATCTTTCCCTACGACCTATAAAGATCAATATTAGTAGAGCATTGCTCTGATACCAAATGTAATTCTATAAATACGCACACCAAGAGGGGGGGTGAATAGGTGTTTAGGCTAAAAGTGATAAACGATGAAATCTTTTTAATTTTTTTATGCAACAGGTTTAAATCAGACAGCTATGAATGTCTGCTTTAGCTTATGTTCTATTACTATCAGACAGCTATGCTTGTCTGCTTTAGTGTCTAGACTAGTATATCTTCAAGCGTAAGTAAAACAGAATATCCAGAAACGAAAAAATAGAAAATAAAAGTGCAGAATAGTAAATAACACTAAGATTTTTATGTAATTTTGCCCGTAACCTCTAATGGCTTAATCCACGTCCAATACCAACCGGTATTGGAGACTCTTTTTATTAAACTTTTAAGACTCAATTAAGTACAATAAAAATAACTCCCTGCTCGAAAGCTTTCGCCCGCAGTGGACACCTTTGCCCCCTTTGTACCTCTGCAACCTTGAAAGTTTTATTCGAACAGACCTGTCCACTACTGGACCAGTCAACCTACATAATGCTTGAACTCAGATTACAATGATTTCCAGATAACAAAGAATCGAAAGATACTACAATGTGTTAGTTCTCAGTAGGCACACAATAGATCTAGAAGGGGGGTTGAATAGATCCTTTTATTTTTAATTACTTTTCTCTTTTATTTTGTATTGCTAATGAATTAGCATATGACAAACATAAGAATCTTTTCATTGATATATTCATAATCATACATACATTATTCTTAGAATTAGTTAAGTTGTAAGCAGTTAATACATACATAGCAGTTATAGCAGTTAGGTACATAATGTAAATTACATAAAGTAAACGACACAAGGAATTTTAAGTGGTTCAGAGACTCAAGGTCCTAATCTACTCTTCTACTTTTAACTAGCAGGATTTTCACTAAGAAAGGGCAGCACCCTGAATCACTAAGATTCCTTCAAAGCCAGCAGCCTTGGAACTTCAGTTCACTAAGAACTCTTCAAGGCCAGCAGCCTTGGAACTTCTCTAGTTCCCTAGGAACCCTTCAAGCCTAGCAGGCTTGGAACTTCATTTTGTCCCTCCGGACAAGGACCCCTCAGACCCTTGCTTCTTATTGGTGTTGGTGTTGTTATTGGTGGTGGTGGTGGTGGTGCCTTGCTGCTAAGATGTCTTTAAGCTTGAACATCTTAGGCACTTACCAGCTTGGCGTAGTCCTCTTGGCATTCTAATTTGAGTTTGGACTACATCTTCTTTAGTGCAGCTGATCTTCATTGTGTTTCTGCTCATCTTCATCTATTGTCAACTAGGCACCATCACCATTGGGATCTGCTAAGTGTTTAAGCTTTTGGTAGACTTCGTTTGGCACTTAGCGTTCCCTGAACTCTTCTTGACTGGTTGGCATACATGGTTTTGTACTTGCTCTGGTTCAACTTTAGGTTCTTGGTGATTCGTAGAGTGGCTCTCTGGATCTTCTTTATGCTCAGCCACTTTTTTGAATGTTATCTTCTTTTCTTTCTCATTTCTTAGCTTAGCTGCCATCTTCAGTGGCATTCTCATCTTTGTTGAGTGAAGCTTTAGTCTGTTTGAGTCCTTCTTCAAAGCTACTTCACTTCCACCTCTGTAATCTCACTATCACTGAGACTTATTCAGTTTAGTTCTGATGGAACTCGTAGAGTCAACGATAGCATTCCAACAACTCAACGATTCTGTAATTTTAGTAACATCAGCAGCTTTAGATCTTTGAAGCTCTTGTTGATTTATACTCCTTCATAACCTTTCCATTGGAATGTAGCCGTTGGTAGCTATTTAAATTGCTTCGTAGATCTCGAGTTATTTGGTGTAAACTACATATGTGACATGACATCTACTTTATGACTTTCTGACATTGCAGTTTACTATTTCACCTACCCCGTAAGAGATATCACTTTGATGTCTTGGGCAGGTAGTCAACTTTATTTCCTCCTTCTGATTTCTCGATCAGAGGTTAGCCTTTTGCATCGATGCTCTCAATAAACTCTGTTCGAATATCAATCTTCAGATTGAACCATTGCCAATGCTTCAATCTTCAAAAGACCGAACTCTATGATTCTGATGCAGCTGTTCTTTGACCTGATCATAGTGTCTTGTTGATTGTTGCTCATTGAGTTGAGACAACACTACGATCCTGAAGAATGTCCATTAGATCTTCAATGTAGAACACAACTTCTTTCTTTTGTGTAGTGCTTCAATACTTCTGTTTGCCTCGACTGATCGCAGGAACTAATAGCTTGACTCCTTGTTCTGGCCTCTTCTGAATAGCAAGACACTTTAGATTTGTGGCATGTCCAGCTCGCTTTCTCCTTGTGATCTCTCGTTCACTTATCATCAATGGACTGACACGATACTTAATCACTTCAGCCTTGTTCTTTATAAGCTGACCAGTATCTCTGTGTACACTTCATCAGTTCATGCTTTGTTTAGCAAACGCTATGATCCTGGTTACTTTTGAGATTATTGTATTCCATTTACTTGACAGCTACTACACTTGCTGACTTTCCTTAGTCAGTTACTTTGACTGAAGTCTTCTTCTGATCAACTTGTGGAATACTTCATCTTTAATGGCTTTACAACACAATCTAGATGTTGATTGGGTTGGTGCTTAGATCTTCTATTAGCTTCCATGCCATTCGTTGAGTGGTCGCTGGTCTTCCTTTAGGTTGGATATAACTTTGCAGTTCAGACCAGAGGCTTCATACTTTGGATATTCTGGGAGTGCTCATTTGTTGAGAATCGTGTTTCCTCTATGATTCTGCCTTGACGTTGTGAGCACATCTGTTGAAGCCTTAGTTCTGCACTCTACGATTCAGCTTGGGTTGTACAGACACTACGACTCCGAGATCAGATCTTGACACCCTACGATTTCTGTCTTTATGCTTTTAGTCTTCATCTGATCTTGCTCGGCAATGATCTCTGCCTCTGATATGATCAGTAGACTCTACGACTTCGAGTGTAGTCTACGATTCTTGACTTGGCTTCGATAAATCTTAGTCGGCTCGTAGACAGGCTATCTCTACGATTCTCAACATGAATTCCTCAGCAGACAACGGGTCCGAGGAAGTTCTTCTCGACACACTACGATCCTTCCTCGTCTCTTCTGGCAGTCTACGAACTCCGAGATCTACTATCTTGCAGACTACGATTCTACCTCGATAGTTCTCGAGTTTTCCTTGACTCTCCTAGCAGACTACGATTTCTGGTGCAGTGCTCGACGATCAGACAAACTTATCTATTACATTATAAGATCAGCCTAACAAGCTTGATCTTTCTATATTTATAGTCCTTGTACATCATTTCTTTTTTTAAGGACATTACAGAGCTATTTTGCTTATGTAGGATCAACCTAATATATTTGATCAATTCATTCTAAGTCCTTGTACATATATTCCTATTATCTATCAAAGGAATTTATAGCTTTTCTTAATACAAGTATACTTGCATACTTGCATATTCATTCATATATATATATATATATATATATATATATATATATATATATATATATATATATATATATATATATATATATATCATAATCAAATCATATATAAATAGGAATATCATTCACATGCTTATTCCTGACACAATGGTTTACTGGAAAACAAAATATTGGAAGCTATTAATCAATAAACTATCTCTGTATAAGGTCTTATATTTGCTTCCAGTCAGTAGAACGTATTCCTGTTATAGCAAAGAAGATATATATATAAATTGCAGAGTAATGGCTCTTTAGCCTCTGATTAGCAACAACGGATATAAGATATGAAGTTAGCATAAATATCTCTATCACAGTTAGAAGATCACATGATTTCAGCAATTTTAGAGACCCAACAGATTTAGTATATGAAAAATAAAGTATATAGAATCCTAGTCATATTACAATAGATGAAATAAAGGACCATAAAATGCACCTGATAGAGTTTCGATCCATGCCAAGTCTCAGCATATCAAAGTCAGTTCCTAAAAGGACGCCTTTTTAAATAATATTACTCATTATAATAAAACAAGTCTATCACGTTGTAATGACTCAAGTCCCACATCCACTGATTTGAAAACTTTACCCCTTTTCTAAATCTATAAATAGAAAGGCTTGGCCCTTTTGTTCCATTCACCAACAATAAGGCCTCCAATTTTGAGAAAAGCTTTGTTATGGGAAGGTTTTTCTTTATAAAAACTTTCTTAGTTAAATTTTGGCTTCGACTGCATTGGATGTCTGTGAAAACTCGTATTTTTAGGTATGTTTCTTATGTAATTTTTTTGTATTGTTATTATTTTAAATTTTGTATTTAGTTTGTTAGTTAAAGTTGATATTTTGATATATTTTGTTAGTAATTGGTATTTTGCATTGTCGTTATTTTTGTAGCTTTAATTATTGCTTTGTATTTAGATTATTAATTAATAGTTTTGAAATAACATTATTGGCTTTAATTATTATTGTGTATTTAGATTATTATTTTGGCATAATAGTAATATTTGTTTAAAATATGATTAAATATTGAAAGAATATTTTTGTAAATATACTTATAATTATTTTAAAACAAAATAAGAAGGTTGTTGAAGAATAGAATTGTATCCTAATGACATTTATTTGTGCTAATTTATATTTAGGAATTTTTCGATTATTAAATTTGTGTTCAGTGATATTGAGGTAAGTGACTTTCCGAGCTATTTAGTATTTTGAAATTTTCGTTTATAATTATGTATGCTTTAGTAATCATTTCCATAACCATCAAAATTTTCAAAATTAATCTTAGAGTTACAAGAAAATTCACCCACCTCTTGTTCATTTATTATGGTGGCTAATCGACTCATTTGAATTTCTAGACGAGATATAATACTAAATTGATTTTCCATTAAAACTTCTGTAGTTTTCTCCAAGATGATGAGTGGGTTTTATACCTATGATTTGGATATCTTTAGGGTTTAATTCTTTGTTAACGTTAAGTATTTTTAGTATCATTTTACTTATTTTTGTGTTTGTGTTGTAATAAACAGCTTCAAAAGGTCAAAACATGAAAAATAGAGCTTAGTGGCATTTTTGTAATTTTAGAAAAAGTACCCCCGCCGGGGCGGGGGTTTCCTAGTGTAAAAAGCCTGCTAAGGCGGACTTGTTGGGAAGAAAAATGAGTTTTCAGAAGTTGAGTTCGAGGAGGATTGGTTTGAGCTGCTTGTTTCAAGGACTTTAAGGACTCTAAAAGACACATGAAGAGGCATATAAAAGGAAGAGAATCACAAGGATTAAAGGAGAATTCCATTAGATTAGAGTAGATTAGATTAGGACAAAACTCTAGTTTTTATTAAATTTGGAGATTGAAGCAATTTGGAGACCATTAAAGATTCAAAGCAGGAGCAAGAAAGGAGCATCAAATCTGCAGACAACATATTTTATTTTCTTCTCTACTTCTATTTTTGTCTTTTAATATTTATTCAATTGTGGATTCTTGGTTTTAATTCATTAATCATGAATTAAATTCTTGTTTAAGATTACAATGGAGCTTGTTCCGTAGTTTATTTTAGTATGCTTCTCTATTAATTATTGTGATTATTCTTGGATTGTCTATTATGGTTTGTGCTTTATGCTTAATTGTCTAGCTAATAATTACCGTGATAATCTATATGAACTCGAGAGATGAATTATAGATTTAGATCTTATCATAATAGTATGTGATTGTGCTACATGGCGTTGGAATTCATAATTTATGTCTAGGATAAAGATATATCTATACATCGCATGTAATCTGATAGAAAACTTGTGCTTGAAATCCTCTTTAATTGTAATTCACATAGAGATATAGTGAATTAGTTAATTAGGGTGTTCTTCTTAATTCTATCATCTGTGGATTTAAGTTTATTTGAGTATGATGCATTGAGAGATGGTCATATTTGATAAGTAGGTTTTATACCTACTTATTGAATGCCAACTTACTATAATTATGCTTATCTTAAGTAGTTTTTACTTTGTTTAGTTTCATTTTATGTTTATTTTGCAATACTTGTAATTAGAACTCTTATGGTATGAAAATGCAGGAAATGGCATAGTTTGGCATTGGCAAGGTGGTATGAGGCTAGGAAAGGCATGACAAGAGGAACATGTGTAGATAAGGAACTAAAGTAGTGATGAGTGTTATGCAGAAAAGGAAAGATGAAGAACAAATAACAAAGCAAGAAGCAACGGCAAAAGACAGCAAGCAGCAACCGCGCAACCGCGCGGCTAATTAAGCTTTACAACGCGCGCCCGCGCACCTTGAAGTCAGATAATGTAACACCTACGTGCGGCCGCGCCTGAAACAAGAAGGAATCTCGTGCCCGCGCCAAAGCTTCAGTAGATATGCTTTCGCGCGCCTGCACTCGTTTTACACTAGGATCACGCGCGGCCGCGTGAGTCCTCTGCAGTCTGTTTGTTGACTTATTTTTAATTTAAATTTTGATCGCTTGATCTTATTGAACAATCCTGGCCGGTGCCAGAGATGTGAAAAAGTTAGTTTTTATCAGTTTTGGATATTATTCATTAGGTTTGGAAACGTATTAGCTATTCTAGAGAGAGTTTGGAGCACTGATAAGTACAATTGCTCTTCTCTTATTCTAGATTATTAAATAAAGTGTAATATTATCTCCTGGAGATTATTGGTGATTTGGAACAACACATTGGAACAGATTCTGCAATTGGGTTTATTCATTTCTCTTTCATCTCTCATCTGTATTATTTAAACCTATGTGTTACTTCAATCCCATAATGGCTTTTGGTTCAGAAATGAACTAAACTCCATTATGGGATTCTAATGGGTTTTAATATGTAGTCTATACTAACATGCCTGATTGTTTGATTGTATATTTATCATCGGATTATCTATTATGATTGAGCATAGTGAATGAATGATTGATCACCATTCATCTTATATACTTAGATGGATTTGAAAAATGAAATATAAGTATGGATATAATCATAATAGCATACGTTTATGAGGCAGAGTTGTTTAGCGTTGTAATTCGTGAACCGGATACAAATATATTGTTTCACCGTGTGTAGTAAAGTAAGAGCATGTGCTTTAATTCATTATTGCTGCAATTTCACATAGACATATAGTGATTTTGGTAATAGTGTTGATTACATAATTTCTATCATATATGGAGGTTATGTGAATAGGTCATAAGTCATTGAAAAAAGGTTATGTCTACTTTTGTGCCCTTGGCTAATTTTCCATGATGAATATATAAGCTTTACATGATGGTAATAATTAGATGAAGTATTAAATGAAATTAGAATCTCATTCTTTCAAAATTTGATTACATTAAATTAGTATTGTGTTTTTAAGTATTAATTAAGTTTAAAATTACTTACAATTGCGAATTATTCGTTTAAGCATATAGAAATAGTGAAATAGTTGATGTATGATAATTAAGATTTAAAACCTTTCTCAGTGGATCGATATTTTTCTTACTCTGTACTACTTGTTGACCTATGTATGCTTGCATGAGTTAGAGTCCTTTTGTTAAAACTAAAAAGGAGGCAACAAGTTTTTGGTGCCGTTGCCAGGGAAAGGCGTTTAATTTTATTATTATCATCAATTTTAAGCTAAATTTTATGACTTAGACAGTTCTAATCTTATCTTATTTCTATTTTTGTTTTTGTTTCAGGTACTTGTATATATTTTATGCACACGCGGTCATCCAATTCCGAGTTGACACCTGCTCAGGATAACATCAACGGCAGAGGTTGGAAATCGAGAGCGCGTAGAAATATACAAGTAAAGTTAGAGACCACAACATCTAATATGGCAGCAGCAGAACAAAGAGAAGGGCAAAGAGAGGAGCACATAGCATTGAGAGATTATTCGATGCCGAACATCAATGGATTACAGTCAAGTATAGTAAGACCAACTATAGCAGCCAACACTTTCGAGATAAAGACAGGCACTATTCAAATGGTGTAGAATTTGGTACAATTTGGGGGTGCTGCTACAGATGACCCGAATGAGACTCTGTTGAGTTTTATAGAAATATGTGACACCTTCAGGTACAACGGGGTGACAGAGGATGCAATCAGACTCAGGCTTTTTCCATTTTCGTTACGAGACAAAGCATGAGGTTGGCTTCACTCTTTACCTTCAGGATCTATCACAACATGGGAGGACCTAACACAAAAATTCTTAGTCAAATTTTTTCCAATGGCTAAAACTGCTAAGATGAGGATAGCTATTTCCCGGTTTGAGCTACAACAGGGGGAATCTCTATATGAAGCTTGGGAAAGGTACAAGGAGATGTTAAGGAAGTGTCCACACCATGGTATGCCAGATTGGATGGTAATTAATACGTTCTATAATGGATTGGGATGGCAATCGAGGCCAATTGTAGATGCAACTACAGGAGGAGCTTTATGGGCAAGGAGCTATGAAGAGGCCTATAATCTTATTGAGACGATGGCAGCGAATGATTTCCAAAATCCTACAGCCAGAATGCCACTGCCCAAAGTTGCAGGTTTGTTAGAAGTGGATATTATCACTCTGTTGTCAGCACAGATGGCATCGATGGCAAAGAAGATTGACTCTTTGGCGGATAGTAAGGTGAAAACAGTTGCTTTCGTGTGTGAGATATGTGCAGGGTCACATACAACTGACCAATGTGCTATCAGTTCAAAGTCTGTATAGTATGTGAGAAACTACCAGAAGAATCAAGGTCAATTTCAGAATACATACAACTCCAACAACCTCAACCATCCAAATTTTAGTTGGTCAAATAATCAAAGCAATCAACAAAGTCAGTTTCAACCACAACAAGTTTTTGTACTGACAACAACAATTTCAGGCACAACCATCTCAGCAATAGTTTGCACCAAGACCACCCTACCCACCTAAATTTTCTCAACAACAACAACATCATCCACCACCTACACCTCAGCAAGAGAAGAAATCGGAGATGGAGGAGATGATGATGAAGTATATGGCAAATATAGAGGTGATGATCAAAAGCCAAGCAGTGGCTATCAAAAACTTGGAAACTCAAATGGGTCAGATGGCTAGCATGCTTAACACCAGGCCTCAGGGTTCATTACCAAGTACAACAGCGGCCAATCCAAGAAGGGAAGGGAAGGAACAATGTCAAGCAATTACACTTAGGTCTGGGAAACAAATTACAGGAAATCAGCATGGCGCACCTGCGCCACTTTTACAAGGGGAAACCGCACGGCCGCGCGGTCATGAAAATATTTCTGAGGAAGATACCAGTAGTTCACCCTCCTGTTCCGTATCCACAGAGATTATATAAGCAGAGGGAAGACAACCAGTTTAGTAAGTTTTTGGAGGTATTTAAAAAACTACAGATCAACATACCCTTCGCTGAGGCATTAGAACAGATGCCTAGTTATGCAAAGTTTATGAAGGGCATATTGTCAAGAAAGAAGAGGTTAGAAGAGTTTGAAACAGCAGCCTTGACAGAAGAATGCAGTGCAGTGCTTCAACGTAAATTACCTCCAAAGCTGATTCGGGCAGTTTCACGATACCATATAAAATTGGAAAGATGAGCTTTAGTAAACGCTTGTGCGATCTTGGGGAAAGTATTAATTTGATGTCATTGTCAGTATTCAATCAGTTGAGATTGCAAGCTCCAAGGCTGACAAATATTTCTTTACAGCTAGCTGACAGGTCTATCACTTATCCACGGGGGATTGTGGAAGATGTATTGGTTAAAGTGGATAAATTCATCTTTTTGGCTTATTTCATCATATTAAATTATGAAGAAGACAGAAGTATACCAATCATCTTTGGAAAACCATTCCTAGCTACAGGAAGAACCTTGATAGACGTTCAAAAAGGGGAACTAATAATGTGAGTGCATGATCAGGAAGTTACTTTCAACGTATTCAAAGCAATGAAATTTTTGACAGATGATGAGGAATTTTTTAGGGTTGATTTGATGGAAAAGGTATTAAATGATGAAGTAGAGAATTTGGTGAATGAAGAACCTTTATGAAATGCTATTGTGGGAAATCAAGAAATAGATGATGAGGAGATTGAAGAAACTGTTCATATACTTGACACTACTCCATAGTTCAGAAAATTTAGACTCCTGTTGAGCCATTAAAGAAAGCTGGAGAGTCATCAATGAAATTGAAGCCATCTCTTGAGACACCTCCAGAACTTGATTTGAAACCACTTCCAGATCATTTGAGGTATGCATTTTTAAACGAAAATTCAAAATTACTTGTGATTATTTCTTCTACACTAACATCTTTTCAGGAAGAAAAACTGTTAAGAGTTCTCAGAGAATTCAAGTCAGCAATTAGGTGGACTATAACAGATATAAAAGGGATCAGCCTATCTTTTTGTATGCACAAGATCCTACTAGAAGATGATAGCAAGCCTTCAGTGGAACAGCAAAGAAGACTTAATCCAATCATGAAGGAAGTGGTCAAGAAGGAAGTGTTGAAATGGCTGGATGCAGGTATCATATATTCGATTTCAGATAGTTCATAGGTGAGCTCGGTACATTATGTACCGAAGAAGGGTGGTATGACCGTAGTTTTTAATGAAAACAATGAGTTGATTCCGACAAGAACAGTGACGGGGTGAAGAGTCTGCATGGACTACCGCAGACTTAACAAAGCTACAAGGAAAGATCATTTCCCACTGCCGTTTATCGATCAAATGTTGGATAGACTAGCGAGTCATGTAACGATCGAGAAATTTATAATTTAATTTAAATATTTATTGATTAAATAAATATTTTAAATAATTTATTTATTGAGGAAAAATAAATAATTGATGAATTTTGGTGAATTAATTTAGTAACTAAATTTATTAGTGTTAATTACATTGAGTAATGATAATTTTATCTAATGGATTTAATTTAAGAAAATAATTAAATTAAATCAATTGTTTAATTTAAAGTATATAAATAAATTAAATAAAGTGATGTTTCTAATTTATTAATTAAATTAGATATATAAATATTTATTTATTATAAGCATAATTATAATAAGAATATAACTATTATAATTATAAATTGTAAGCTATTTGAATGGGTTACATGTGTGACAAGTAGTAACTATATAATATAATTAATATAAAAATAATTTAGTTTGGGGCAAAAGGTGGTAGCCAAACAAGGCCCTGTGGCCTTTGGCTTTTTCCAACTGATGTAGACGTATTATTTTTTTAACGGAAGAGTACGTGGGAGAGGCCATTTTATTACTTCACGTCTTATTTCTTTGCCTGAGACTAAACTAAGAACAGAGAGTTGGTGAGAAAGGGGAAAAACACAGAGAGAGTTACTAAGGGATTGAGGGTTTTGCTGTGGAAAGGGAAGGAATTGAAGCCATTCTATATCAATTGCTTCAATAATCACGGATTTAAGGTATAATCGCTTCTAATATGTTTTGATTTCTTAGTAGTTATTCCCTGTAAATTTATAGTTATGTTAGAGTGATATATATACTTGCATATATGAGTTATATACTGTTAATTATCATATATGAGGGTTGTTTCGGTATCAAATTCGTGGGAATTGGGTCGTAGTAGAAGATTTCATATATCAGTGTTTATGTTGTTGGATATAGCTTAGAAAGTACGAAATTTGATGCTCTATATGTGTTGTAATCTGTGATTTGTTATTGGATTATGTTAATATGATAAGAAACGAAAGCGGCGTAGTTCAAATCGTGTCAAATGATTAAGAAACGAATTCGTGGCGATCGAATTCGCTAAAGATGTCAAAAATAGAGTTTTCATGAGAAAACATGAAATTTAAAGAAATTAAACTAGTATAATTGTTGATTAAATTGTTCTATGTTGAGGAATATGTTAGCAAACATGTTTATGATAGTCTTATATCAATTGTTTATGTTAATGTTACTGTTTAGTGGGTGAAATTCGTGTTTGTTAGGCTAAAAACGGAACACTTTCTGTCTGTTCACTAGTGCAGCTGCGCCGGTGCCAAGACCAGAAACCGCGCAGCTGCGACCATTCCCAAGCGCAGCTGCGCCATACTCTAGTCTGAGGCAGTGAAGTGTGCTTATTTGCAAGTCATGTGTAATGGACTTATGTTGGTTAAGCATGCATGTTAATGATGTTAAAACATAATATAAACTATAATAATAGATTGTAATGTGTTGTAATGCAAAGTGTAAATATTTTAAATAATTATCTAAATAAGTTATAAAATGAAACCAAATGTGATGTTTTCAAAGTTAGAGATGAACGATTAAGTTATGTTGGATCGTAATGAGATTTCAAATTCGTTAAGTATGTTAACCTACATGGTTGGGTGTTAGGTTAGGGTTATGACCTAAATGATGGTTTAAACCCTAAAACTAATGTTTATATAACTAATTGTTGTTGCGATTTCAATTATATATATAGGGTAATTGGAGATTATTTTACACTTGTGTAGCTTACATATAAGGCAAGTTCCTAAACCTTAACTCTTTACATTGAGCAAGCCTAATCTATCTTGCGTATGTTTGTACAAGCTCTTGTAACCTAATTCGTTATCTCGAGCGAGTTTTATTTTCTAAATCCTGATATTATTATTCAAAGCATATATTGTTCTAATACATTGATTCAAATGAGATTGTTCTAACTCTTTTGGATATAACACTTTGCATGTGTATCATGTTTATTCAATTATATAGTTGATATCCGATCTTTGACTTTGACAGCCTTGTTCAGTTATACACTCTTGTATTAAACCTTCAAGTAGTAAGTAAACTCTTATTGAATGAGTTAATCTATAATTAAATAGTGTTCTAAAATTCTAGAAACACTGACAAGCTAGTTCTAACCTAAACTTTCTTAGTGCGGAAATTCTAAATTCAAACTGAGACGAACAACCCTAGCATAGGGGATTTTGTACGTGTAACGTTTAGATGTTTGTGCACAATACATGGTACAAAAGGTTGATCCCCCTAAGTATGTTAAGAAGAGTCTGTATAGTCTAATGACTGTTAAGGTTAAGGTAATAATACCTAACTACCGAAGACATAGTTCGTGGTCTTAAGACCATCAGATATTAAATTTCAAACTTGTTTTCTATTTTTGATTCATAGAACAAGTTCATTATTGTTCAGCATTCGTTGTTCATTCTCATGTTGTTATTACTACTCTTTATATCAGTGAGAAATTATTTGCTCACTCTTGCAATTAACAATGCAGCTAAAGTCGAAAGAGGTGATGAGCCATCCACTAGCAAAAGAAAGGGCAAGATATCCAAGTGATGAAGAATTATTTAGAATTTATTTAAATGCATGATGTTGTAAGACTTGGTTTCTTTTATGATGTATTCCGCAAACTTATGTAATAATTTTAACGTTAGATTACCTGGGATTATTTTTAAAATGATGTAACCCTTTGATGGGAAAGATTATTGTTTGAGTTATTTAATGTTTTATCCTTTATTATGGGTAGTTAGATGTAATTATTTTGATAGTGAGCACCAAATTCAGTGGAAATGAAGTACCCGGATTTGGGGGTGTCACAAGTTGGTATCAAAGCTTTAGGTTATGAACCTTAGGTGGGGAAACCTTAGGAAGTAACCTTTAAGAAGTCAGAAAACATAGTGGTGTTTAACTCTTATCGGGTTTTAAGGAATGGATTAAGGCATCCATTGAAACTAAACAATAAAAGACATTATGTGCTATGTGTTAATAACTTATGTGATCGCGAGTATCGAAAATGTTAAGTAAAACTTAAAATATTTTGTTGACAGGATGTCTAACAAAGGAGGATCCAGTCCAGCTAGGGAGGTGATACCTCAGATACCTAGAGATGACGAACCCCGGGATATTCACGTTGTGCGGGAACAGTTGATTCAGGAGGATGAGCCTGTGACCGATCCCGAGGAGGATAGATTTGAGGAGATAGAGGAGGATGATGAGGAAGAGGATCCTGTGGAGTTTCCACCAAACTCCATATCAGCTGAGATGTATGATGCTTTGTACGACCGTAACATAGAGTTACAGTGACGCCCCTAAAAATAGGTATACATCACCCATCTTGGGTCGCCAGATACATGGTACAGAATACAAATACAAACTAATTATACAACAGTCTTGTAAAATACGACAAAACATATGCTGTGAGTTTTAATACAAATATTATCATCTAGACAATATCCACACTCAATGGAGCACTCATTACATTTATTATTACACTATTTCATAGAATAGTGAGGACTACTAATGCACCATCTAGGACCATCACTCTGTTCCCCGACTAGCCCCAGCTACGTTCTAATTTCCTGAAGAGAACAATGAAAGAAAGGGTAAGCTCAACTAGCCCAGTAAGAAATATTATGACTAAGATAATGCAGAATAAATTATCGTTAGCCTTCAATAGTGTTAAACTGATACAATATAACAAACATCAAGTTTAACTGCAGTGGAACAAACAATCCATTAGAAGAGCCAAGTAGAGAATAAAATCTACTATCTTCTATGATTTAAAAGGTTTTTCATCACTTTTTATCTCTGAGAGTCAGCTCAATAAATAATCCATATCATTAAATCATCCCAGCACTACAGGCCAAGGATATTCTTTAGTATCATGACCACGAATTATCCATGCACTACGGGCCAAAGATAATCGTGTTTTTATCAATGGTCCTGATCATGCCATATAATAATTCATCTTTGCACCCTTGGCCGAAGAGAATCCATAGCCATAATCATACCAAAAACTGTCCATTAATGCATTACGGGCCAATGAGGACTTTTTTCACATCATTTGTAACATTACGGTCATGATTATACCGAATAATCCCTGGTCACAATCATACCAAGTCCATCTATGCACTACAGGCCACAGATGACTTTCAACATAATATAAACATGAGGATGATGACAATGACATAATAATTCAATAAAACAAGTTCAAGAATTAATTTATCCAGGAACCAATAACGTCCAAATTGTCAACATGATACTTCTTTGTAGAGTAAAATTCAAGAATGTTCAGAAGAATATTTCTATGAAAAGATACTGGATGAAGCGCAAATATCAAGGATATTCCACTAATTTCATGGAGTATAGAAGCCAAAACTTTAACCAACCGAGTATAATAAAATATATGAAACTTCAAATGGATTTTTGCCGCCATGCAGTAATCCACTTAGACAGATCATGTCCACAATTTAATAAGAAATGAATACAAACGATCATTCACCATGCATGTGGTAATCCACATAGACAGGTTATTCCAATACAATAATAAAGAATGGAATAATAAAAGGATTCACCATGCGTGCGATAGACTGCACAGACAGGTTATTCCTAACAGAATAATAAAGAATGGAACCAGGTCATGCGTAAACACACAGATAGGATATTCTGACAGAATAATAAAGAACAGAACCAGGTCAGGCAAAATTTGCACCGACAGGATATTCCAACAAAATATTAAAGAATGGAATAATAACAGAAATCACCATGCATGCGATAGACCGCACATACAGGTTATTCCAATAAAATAATAATTAATGGAACCAGGTCAGGCATAGTACGCACCAATAGGATATTCCGACAGAATAATAGAAGAATTTCATCATGTATGCGGTACTTCGCATAAACAGGTTATTCCAACATAATAATAAAGAATGGAATAACAGAAGAATTTCACCAAGTATAGGGTAGTCCGCGTATACAGATTATTCCAATAGAATAATAAAGAATGGAATAACAGAAGTTCTCTTCATGAATACAAAAGAAATAATACCCCTTACGGGTACAACAAATAATATCCCTTACCTTAGAAAGAAGAGTACTGGATATAAGAGTAGTGGAGTAGCAGAACACTTTTCTTTTTTCTCTATATAATTTCTATCTCTAGAGTTTCAGTGAATTTGTAAGAAATAATGAAGGAATGAGCTTCTATTTATAGAAGAATAGACTGCATAGTAACTAATTCATGAACGGTCCAGATTAATTTACTTTTAATCGGACGGTCCATATTTAAAGCAAAATCTTTTAAATAAAATATAATATATTCTATTTATAATCTAATAAAACAAATAACTTTATAAAAGTATTCTGTTTTATATAAAAAGATTTTACTATGCAAAATACTATACAGGCACTATGCAACACTATGCATAATAAAATATAATATATTCTATTTATAGAATAACTTTATAAAAGTATTTTGTTTTATATAAAAAAAATTTACTATGCAAAACACTGCATAATAGAATATAATATATTCTATTTATAGAATAACTTTATAAAAGTATTCTGTTTTATATAAAAAGTTTTTCTATTTCATTACATTAATAATATCAATAAAACAAAACTGAGTGACTTATCACTTAAACATAAATAATGAATACCGTGTACTACTATGCAACCACGCGTATTACTGTACTTTTAACACCGAGTATTTCAACAGTTAACGGTAAAACTTCCACCGTTATTTTCATAAAATATTTTTGTCGTTTTCTCAATTCGATAATAATTTCGTTACGGGGTCCACCAATGATTGTGTCGTTGTACGAATATTTTCTGAAAAATGAATATTTCCCGACCAATCGAATATAATATGACCACTTGCATACTTTGCAAAATTTATAAATACTACCCACAACTATAACATTATATCAAATCCACACCATAATATTAAAAAAAATTTATTTCGAGAAAATTAAATCTTATTCGTAAAATTTGGGATTTTACAATCTACCCTCATGAAATTTCACCCTCAAAATTTACGTACGTACCTAGTATACCTAACAGGTGAGGATACCTTGACTTCATTTCAGATTCTAACTCTTGAGGT
Source organism: Panax notoginseng (assembly GCA_016801055.1). Taxonomy (NCBI): domain Eukaryota; kingdom Viridiplantae; phylum Streptophyta; class Magnoliopsida; order Apiales; family Araliaceae; genus Panax; species Panax notoginseng. The sequence continues at coordinate 241,215,133 of CM029012.1, forward strand.
ATAACCTTTGAGTGTCGAATATAATCTTTCTTATCCAAGATTTTAACACGTATCTCCTCATACGTCAAATCATCAGCTATCTCTTCTGGTTCTAAATTAATAATGTGGTTCGGGTCGTCCACATATTTACGTAATGTCGAAACGTTAAAAACGTTATGAAAACGTGACATATTTAGCGGTAAAACGAGTCTATAAGCCACAGTTCCTACTCGATCGAGAATTTCAAATGGGTCGATTAAATCGAGGGTTGAGATTTCCTCTCTTCATCGATTCTTGCTTCTAAAATAATGCCCTCTTGAACCTTCTTCTTCACATTCATCAGCTTTGAGTATGTAGCTTGAGCGGCTTTAACTTTATCGATCAAAGTCGATTCTAATCGTATATTCGTTATCTTCACATGGGTTCCTAGAGTCTTTAACTCTATCTTCATCATTTGTAAGTTATACGAAATGGGTCTTTGTGTTAACAACATCTCACTCGCATACGATCTTCTACTCAACGCGTCAGCTACCACGTTCGCACTTCCACGATGATATTGAATGGTACGATCGTAATCTTCAACAGCTCGAGCCAACGTCTTTGACGCATAATACGTTCGTTTTAGTTGAAGAAATATTTGAGGGTTTAAGAAATGGGTTTTATACTGGGGTCAATACAAAATTCGATTTCACGCTCTAGGGTAGGCTAAGAAGTCTTCAAGAATACATCAGGAAATTTATTAACAATAGAAATATCGTTCAAAACTGTGACCCTCATCCAAGACTTGGATAGCACGTCACGTTGATACCTATCAACTTGCCATCGTCATTCACGACGTCGCCTACAGAAAGTCTGGCTTCGGTGCATTCCACATAAGGAAGTCACCAGATAAAGGCTCAGGGCTCTTTACTTATGGCTTGATATGACAATGATTGACTTTAGTGGTTTGGTTACTTTAAATTCGCATAACAGGTTGGTTAGGAGTATGAAAGCTAACAACCTTACAAAAAAACATGATGAGTAGTTAACCAATCAATTCCTAAAATCACATCAAAGGCAAGTATTTTCAAAGAGATACGATCTACAGGTAACGTGAAAGTGTTGATTTGAGTCAAACAAGATTTATAAATAATAGAGGTAACGAAGGTTTCTCCCAACGAAATTTTAATAGATAAATCAAAGTCTAACTTCTCTGGAGTTAAGTTCAAACATTGAACATAACTAGGTGAAATAAAAGAGTGGATAGAACTGGTATCTAATAAGGTATAAACTTCGCAAGAGTTTATTATTAACTTACCCGTAATAACTTCATTCGGGTTCCTCGACAAACGCTCTCACTTAAACTACTGGATTTGACTTTTCTATAGGGTACATTCCACCCTTAAGTGCTTCTTCACATTCCTGATCCATGTTTTGAATCATTACTCTTCGATCCATATCGAATTGGGGTTAACCGCTCTGCACAGGGTAATTCCGAATTCGATGTTGGATTCTCCCAATTGTTGTCGAAAAAGCAAAATCCATTTCATCTATTTTGGCCTTATTGGATCGGACGTCTTTTTCTACAATATCTACGCATCGTGCGGCTTTTATCCATGCATCATTTATTCTCCTTCGTTTAGTTGTTTCTTCTTTCATTAGAACTTTGATCATAACATTCTCATATTCCAGCTCTAATATCTTATATTCTGCCAAAGAGTGCTTCTATTCAAGCATCGCGCATCGGGTAACACAATTTTGAATTGTTATATCTCTTTGCTCCACGACCGCCTGCCATTCTTCAGCCTGCTCTTCTAACTCATGAATATGATTTTGTAATTCTAAGTTTCGATCATAAAATTCCTCTAACCAATTCTCCTCAGGTTCCTCTTCTTCCTCACTCTCAGCTGCTACCTCTGCAACTAGCTCGGGTGCAACTATTAGTTCTTCACCCACCACGTAGATATCTCTAATTTTTTCTTCGTTTGATATCACATTAACCTGGTTAGTGATTAAAGGTGTCTCAATGGTCTCATTCACTCCATTGTGAACATTTTCAGCTGCCATTTTCAAACACTGCAAAAAAAACAAGGGTTAATTAACATATCACATATTATCCTTATACCCTGACCGACCAATTAAATACCAAATAAACTTAGGTAGGTCATACTAGCGAAGAAATTTCCCATCTCTCCCCTCCTAATTCTTGTCTCACATCTTAGCCAGGGATCATATCCCTAAGCTTTGATACCAACTGTGACGCCCCAAAAAATAGGTATGCATCACCCATCTTGGGTAGCCAGATACATGGTACAGAATACAAATACAAATTAATTATACAACAGTCGTATAAAATACGACAAAACATATGCTGTGAGTTTTATTACAGATATTGTCATCTAGACAATATCCACACTCAATGGAGTACTCATTACATTTATTATTACACTATTTCATAGAATAGTGAGGACTACTAATGCACCATCTAGGACCATCACTCTGTTCCCCGACTAGCCCCAGCTACGTTCTCATTTCTTGAAGAGAACAATGAAAGAAAGGGTGAGCTCAACTAGCCCAGTAAGAAATATTATGACTAAGATAATGCAGAATAAATTATCGTTAGCCTTCAACAGTGTTAAACTGATACAATATAACAAACATTAAGTTTAACTACAGCGGAACAAACAATTCATTAGAAGAGTCAAGTAGAGAATAAAATCTACTATCTTTTATGATTAAAAGGTTTTTCATCACTTTTTATCGCTGAGACTCAGCTCAATAAATAATCCACATCATTAAATCATCCCTGCACTACAGGCCAAGGATATTCTGTAGTATCATGACCACAAACTATCCATGCAATACGGGCCAATGATAATCATGTTTTCATCAACGGTCCTGATCATGCTATGAAACAATTCATCTTTGCACCCTTGGCCGAAGAGAATCCATAGCCATAATCATACCAAAAATTGTTCATCAATGCATTACGGGCCAATGAGGACTTTTTTCACATCATTTGTAACATTACGGTCATGATTACACCGAATAATCCCTGGTCATAATCATACCAAGTCCATCTATGCACTACAGGCCACAGATGACTTTCAACATAATATAGACATGAGGATGATGACAATGACATAATAATTCAATAAAACAAGTTCAAGAATTAATTTATCCAGGAACCAATAACGTCCAAATTGTCAACATGATACTTCTTTGTAGAGTAAAATTCAAGAATGCTCAGAAGAATATTTCTATGAAAAGATACTGGATGAAGCGCAAATATCAAGGATATTCCACTGATTTCATGGAGTATAGAAGCCAAAACTTTAACCAACTGAGTATAATAAAATATATGAAACTGCAAATAGATTTTTGCCGCCATGCGGTAATCCACTTAGACAGATCATGTCCACAATTTAATAAGAAATGAATACAAAGGATCATTCACCATGCATGTGGTAATCCACATAGACAGGTTATTCCAATACAATAATAAAGAATGGAATAATAAAAGGATTCACCATGCATGCGATAGACTGCACAGACAGGTTATTCCTAACAGAATAATAAAGAATGAAACCAGGTCATGCGTAAACACACAGATAGGATATTCTGACAGAATAATAAAGAACAGAACCAGGTCAGGAAAAATTCGCACCAACGGGATATTCCAACAAAATATTAAAGAATGGAATAACAACAGAAATCACCATGCATGCGATAGACCGCACATACAGGTTATTCCAATAGAATAATAATTAATTGAACCAAGTCAGGCGTAGTACGCACCAACAGGATATTCCGACAGAATAATAAAGAACAGAATAATAGAAGAATTTCATCATGTATGCGGTACTTCGCATAAACAGGTTATTCCAACATAATAATAAAGAATGGAATAACAGAAGAATTTCACCAAGTATAGGGTAGTCCGCGTATACAGGTTATTCCAACAAAATAATAAAGAATGGAATAACAGAAGTTCTCTTCATGAATACAAAAGAAATTATACCCCTTACGGGTACAACAAATAATATCCCTTACCTTAAAAAGAGGAGTACTGGATATAGGAGTAGTGAAGTAGCAGAACACATTTTTTCTTTCTCTCTATAGTTTCTCTCTATAGAGTTTCAGTGAATTCGTAAGAAATAATGAAGGAATGAGCTTCTATTTATAGAAGAATGGACTGCATAATAACTAATTTATGAACGGTCCAGATTGATTTACTTTTAATCGGACGGTCCATGTTTAAAGCAAAATCTTTTAAATAAAATATAATATATTCTATTTATAATATAATAAAGCGAATAACTTTATAAAAGTATTCTATTTTATATAAAAAGATTTTACTATGCAAAATACTATGCAGATACTGTGCAACACTATGCATAATAAAATATAATATATTCTATTCATAGAATAACTTTATAAAAGTATTCGGTTTTATATAAAAAGATTTTACTATGCATAATAGAATATAATATATTCTATTTATAGAATAACTTTATAAAAGTATTCTGTTTTATATAAAAAGTTTTTCTGTTTTATTACATTAATAATATCAATAAAACAAAACTGAGTGACTTATCACTTAAACATCAATAATCAATACCTTGTACTACTATGCAACCACGCGTATTACTGTACTTTTAACACCGAGTGTTTCTACAGTTAATGGTAAAACTTCCGCTGTTATTTTCATAAAATATTTTTGTCGTTTTCTCAATCCGACAATAATTCCGTTGCGGGGTCCACCAATGATTGTGCCGTTGTACGAATATTCCCTAATAAAATGAATATTCTCCGACCAATCGAATATAATATGACCACTTGTATACTTTGTAAAATTTATAAATACTACCCACAACTATAACATTATATCAAATCCACACCATAATATTAAAAAAAAAAATTCGAGAAAATTAAATCTTATTCGTAAAATTTGGGGTTTTACAGTTACATGATAATGTTGGAGAACTGAAGGAGTTGGTTGAGATGCATCACGCTTCGATGGAGCAGAAAGATGCAGAGATTTAGGAACTTGACTCAAAACTTGGAAACACAGAGTGGGACTTAGTTCATACTAAGGGTCAGCATGAAGATCTGTTGGCAGTGAATGAGAAGATGAAGAATGACATGGAGAAATTAAAAGATGACTTCAAGGAGGAATCAGCTAAGCCCGCAAGAGTAGAGGATGCTTGGATGAAGGCGACTCAACATGCAGACCGTGTTGAGGCTAAGGTCCAAATGAAGAAAGCCAAGATGAACGAGATGGATTACGCTTTTAATTCTGCGATTGATAGGGCCCAGGATCGAGTCTATTATTATCCACCTTAGTTTGAGGAATCGTCGTGGTCCGTGATGGATCGTAGAACAGCGTATCGTGTTATGGAGGAGGAATGTAGATAAGCCTTATGACGTCTTAATATGCGTAGATAGAAAATAAGAGTGATAATAATATGTGGTCAATTATGTGAATAAATAAACTATGAATCCCTTATTTTGAGATGAATAAAGGGGTAGTATGAGTATGTAATCTTGAAACTTGTTTAGTTCAGGAAAGTGGATGTTTATAGCAGATATATTATCTTTAATATGTTTTAAAACTTTATGAATGAATAAAAGTTTATTTGAAATGTTATGTGTTATAGCTTTCATTTTAGAATGTTTAAGTTAAACTTCAAATATCCAAAAAGTTGAGTAATGAACTAATAAGCTTATATTTTAACAGAACATGCCTCCTAGAAGGGGTCTACTAATAATAATAATGAGGCCAATGCTAACCCGGTTCAGCAGTTGGTAACCTTGTTGACGGGTGCACTTACGAATCAACCGTAAGCTCAAGTCACGACCTTTAAAGAATTCAAAGTGGTTGGACTGCCAGAGTTTCAAGGGTCTATAAATCCAGTGGAAGTCCAAACTTGGATTATGGAAATGGAAAAGGTGTTCGACATTGCTAGAGTTAACGAAGATCAGAAGACCGCGTTCGTAATGTTCATATTAAAGTCTGAAGCTAGCTACTGGTGGCAGGCAAATAAGGTTCGTGGGGGATAAGGAGTGATAGCGTGGGATAGATTTAAGGAGATGTTCTTTGAAATGTACTTTCCAGCGAGTTCTCGAAATCAGTTGGAAGTGCAATTTCTAGAGTTAAAGCAAGGAACGATGACGGTGCCAGAATATGCTGTGAAGTTTAATGAGTTCGCAAGGTTTTCCACATATCAAGTTAATACCGACGAGCATAAAGCGAGAAGGTTCGAACAAGAATTGAAACCCTGGCTTTATAGCAAGGTTTGAATGTTCCAGCTAAATACATTTGCGGCTGTATTGAAAAGGCAATTATCGCGGAAGGTGGAAGCGATACCTTGACCAAGTACAACCAAGAACAGAAGAAGAGGAAAAATGAGAATAAAAATAAGGCTGGTGGAAGTAACATTGGAAGTAACAGTCAGAAGAAGAAGTGGAGCGATAATTCGACTGCGGGAGGATAGCAAGGAAGTCAGCAGAAGAAAAAGTTTGAAGTTGGTGCGACGTGTGGAAAGAACCATACTGGGTATGTTTGAAGGGAAAGTGGGTGTGTTTCAACTGTGGTCCGGAGGGACACATTTTACCGAACTATTTTAGCCCAAAAAAAGGAGCATGTTATACCTGCGATTCAAAGGATCACATGGCTCGTGATTGCCCTAAGAAGCTAGTGGGAAGTGCAAGTGGTGGAAAAGGAAACAACAACGGTGGTGGTGCATTGACTATTATTGGACCAGCACAGTCAAGCCGACCTACTATAAGAACTTTCAATATGACTGTGCAGGATGCTGTTCAGTCTAAGGATGTGATGTCAGGTATCATTCCAATTAATGGTATTAATGCTTATGTATTATTTGATTCGGGTGCTACTTGTTCATTTATATCCGATGAATTTGCTCAGAACTTAGATTTCCCTCAGGAAGAATTAAATTATCCTTTGAGCATAGAGATTGCGAATATGGAAGTGATTCATGTTAGATTTATATATAAGAATTGTAGAGTTGTTATTAAGGGTCAAGAAATGTTGGTAGATTTGATACCAATTAGACTGGGTGAGTTTGATGTTATCCTGGGAATGGATTGGTTATTCAGTCACGGAGTAGTAATTGATTGCCAAAGAAATTATGTTAACCTTATGACTCCGTCAAAGGTTATGTTTTATGGCAGTAAGTCACCTCAATAAGCGAGTTGTCTAACGGTGATGAAAGCCAAGAAGTTGTTCAGACAAGGATGTGTAGGATACTTAGCCTATATAGTTGATACACAGAAGAAGAGTGCGAAGTTAGAAGAGATACTGATCATAAGAGATTTTCCAGACGTATTTCCTGACGATTTGTCGGGTCTTCCGCCGGATCGACAAATCGAGGTCGTAATTGATTTAGTACCAGGAATGGCCCGGATATCTAAAGCACCATATAGAATGGCCCTGGTAGAGATAAAAGAGTTGATGGTGCAATTGCAAGAGTTATTCGACAAGAAGTATACCCAGCCGAGCGTGTCGCCATGGGGAGCGCCAATGTTATTTGTTAAGAAGAAGGATGGTTCAATGCAGCTCTGGATTAACTATCGAGAATTGAATAAGGTCACAATTAAAAATAAGTATCCGTTACCAAAAATCGACAACCTGTTCAATCAACTGAAGGGTGCAAGGTATTTTTCAAAGATAGACTTAAGGAGTGGTTATCATCAGCTGAAGGTGAGGCCAGAAGATGTACCGAAGACGGCATTCAGAACTCGATATGGTCATTACGAGTTTCTGGTTATGTCATTTGGTTTACCCAATGCACCTGCGGCATTCATGGATTTGATGAATAGGGTGTTTAAACCATTCTTAGACAAATTTATGGTGGTGTTTATTAATGATATCCTGGTGTATTCTAAGACCAAGGAGGAACATGGAGAATACTTAAGAGTGACGTTGGAGACATTGAGAAAAGAGAAGTTGTACGCAAAATTTTCAAAATATGAGTTTTGGTTGGAACGTGCACGGTTTCTCGAAAATGTTATTGATAAGGACGGAATTTCGGTAGATCCATCAAAAGTTGAGGCTGTGATAAATTGGGATCAGCCGAAGACACCGTCAGAAGTAAGGAGTTTCTTAAGATTGGCAGGTTACTATAGGCGTTTTATTCAAGACTTTTCCAAGATCGCGACTCCGTTGACGAATTTAACTAGGAAAACATTTAAGTTTGTTTGGAAAGAGAAGTGTGAGGAAAGTTTTTGAGAATTGAAGAAGAGGTTGAGTTCAGCACCTGTGTTGTCATTGCCTGATGATACAGGAATAACGCATCGCATAAAGGACTAGGCTGTGTGCTTATGCAGAACAGTAGAGTTATTGCGTATGCATCACGACAGTTGAAAGATTATGAGAAAGGGTATCTGACTCATGACTTAGAGTTGGCGGCGGTGGTGTTTGCCCTAAAAATTTAGAGACATTATCTTTATGGAGAGAGGTGTGAGATATATACTGATCATAAAAGTTTGAAGTATATCTTTACACAGAAAGATTTGAATATGAGACAATTAGGATGGTTGGAGTTGATCAAAGACTATGACTATGAGATTTTCTATCATCCCGGAAAGGCGAATGTTGTTGCTGATGCCTTAAGTAGAAAGGGACGGGAGAAGTTAATGATGTTGACTACTCAGGAGAAGCTAGTGTCGGAAATGACTAAGATGGAGTTAGAAATTAGATATCCGACAGAATCTGATGAAAAATTATTCCAGGTGGAAAACGGTTCAACGTTGGTGGATAAGGTAAAAAATGCACAACTTTTGTAAAGCCCCCAAATCCGAGTACTTAAAACCCAAACTCGGTGCTTCACGATACCATTTCTATGAGCGGAATAATACTAATAATAATAATAATAATATAAATACCAACTTAATTTACATATTTATCAGAGTCTAAAGCCCAAGTACGAAACTTTTAATACATTCATTACATAATATGATAGATAATATATACCATTGTTTTAATAATATCAAACTATTACATAAGATAGCATTGCATTCATTCAGCAACCTTTCCTTTTCCCTTGTTCTTAACAGAGCCTTCAGGTTGTTCACACTTAACTGAAAACATTTAAATTAAGCAAGAATGAGCATTTGAGTGCCCAACAAGTAATAACAATTATAAATATTAGCTGAAAGGACTAAATATTTTTTTTATACTACCCTTCTACAATAAATCAATAGTTGTGAAGTAAATCTGAACCGATAATAATAACCTAACAACTCTCTATCAAATTTTTGAAACTACGTAATGACTATAAATAGGGTTAAGGTGACATACTATGAACATTATTTTCAATTTTCGAATAGGTTTAGCAGAACTTCATTCACAAACCGTCATAACTTACGGGCACGAGGGTGATCAACCCGTTATGCCCTGTATTGATCAATACTACATGCAAGAATGATATTATCGTTCACTCTGTCCGCCTTAGGCGCATAAAGGTTTTTCCATGTTCGGGATGTTCATACTTAGTCAGGAATTAGAACCAAAACAATTTGATTGGATATAAAAATGTTTTATCATATTCAACGATATTTCTGAATCTGTGTCTAGCTAGGTCAAATAGCTTAGACTGCTTTATATTAAGGTATACATAATAAAAATAAATAAGTATATATATATATATATATATATATATATATATATATATATATATATATGTGTGTGTGTGTGTGTGTGTGTGTGTGTGTGTGTATGTGTGTGTGTGTGTGTGATTAAATACAATGATTATCTAAGTGGGGACACTTGAATAACCATATTTAGAAATTAACGAACAGAATATATATATCTAAATTACAATATAGTACCATGTTGATAATCAATGATCGGATATAACATATATAACAATAGGGTTAATAATATGTTACAATAATAATATAATTCTAAAACTCTCTTACTTCTGTCCATTGCATAAAGGAAATGCAAAGGTAGGATACTTACCTGATCTGCTGCTTACAATACGCAATTTAGTTTCTATCTTTTGTATACAACCTATCAGTAATAAGATCATTTTACTTATTAGAATAACATATCGTAACACATAATACTGCTTATTGCAGTCAGCACATTACCTAATCGCATTGTCACACATATTCAATAGTTATTGAATCACAAACAAACATTAATACAATCAAAATATCTAAGTCTAGATTAATTTCTGAAACATGTCGGTGTACCGACGGCTTTATCGGGTAATTATCGAGTTTAAGACTCTATCCAGTAATTTCATAACTGTAAATATTAGTCACATTATTTGTAAATGACTTATAATAATTTTTAAACATTTATTATAATTTATCATGAATTTTTAAACTCCGAAATCATTATTAAATGATTTAAATATTAAAAAATTCTTTTATCATTAACATTTAATTAATATTAAACTATTAATGAAATTATTTCCAAAATATTAAATTTACTGCAATAACTCGAAATATTTTTTAAACATTTATATTTCCTTTAAATGATTTTTAAAACATTTAAAATCATTTTTAAATAATTTCCAATAATATTTAAATATTAATGCACTATTTCTCAAAATATTAAAAGTCATTAAGTACAACTTAAAATATTTTTAATTCATTTATATCCTTTTTAAATGATTTTCAAATTAAAAAAAATAATTTTCAAACTATTTATTTAATATAATTATTAAATAAATTAATAATCATTAATATTAAATTATTAATGAAATTATCCTTTGAATATTAAAAGTTATATTTTATAACTTAAAATATCCTTAAACACTTTATTTTCATTTAAAATAATTTTTATAATATTAAAATCATTCATAAACTAATTTATTTAATATAACTATTAAATAACTCTAATATCATTAATATTAAATTAATTTATAAAATTTACCTTTAAATATTGAAAGTTATATTTTTTAACATGAAATATTTTTAAATACATTATTATTATTTAAAATGATTTTTAATATAATAAAATTATTTTTAATTAATTTATTTAATGTATTTATTAAATAACTTAATTATCATTAATATTAATTTATTAATGAATTTCATAACAAAATATTAAAAGTCATTAAAAATAACTTAAAATATTTTCTTATACAATTATATAATTTTAAATAATTTTTCACATATTAAAATCATTTTTAAATAAATTATTTAATATTATAATTAAATACCATTAATATTTCAAATATATTAAATATTTATGAAATATACTTAAATAATTAAAAATTAAATTTTTAGACTTTAAAATAATTTTTAATAATTAATTATGTATTTTTAATATTTAAAAACTAATTTTCTATAATTACATAATAAAAATATAATTTTTATATAGAAACTGTCGCTAAATACCACCTATAGCGACAGAACCGTCGCTATAGGTGTTATTCATGCTCATCTTCAAAACCAAGAACACCATGTCAGTTAACGAGTGGGTGAGTTTGACCAAGCTTTAATCTAAAACTGTGAGGTTTCATAGCATTCTTGTGGTCAGATCTTAAAGTGTTAGTGTAGATCTACATGATACAACAACAATTATGGCCAACAAGCATAAATCGAGGGAGATATAAGACATCAAAGTGACTGTCAAATGTTGTTCTTCATTTATGGGTTGCCCAGAAATGAAGAACAGTTCGAGCATGCACCTTTGGGCTTCCACAACTTGCAATCCTTTTAATGTTTATGTAATCTTAAGGTTTCATTATGTAGACAACATGTAAGGGTAGAAATCCATTACATAAAACCGATAGAACAACAACAAAATCAAAAGATATATATTCGTCAAACCTTGTCAAAGATCATGCTCTTAAGTTTTCTGGGTTACCCAGAAAACTCAGTTTGTGATCTTCTGGCCCGATTTGACCTTCCACTTACTTCGAACCGATTGATATTTAAGCGATCTAAAAGCTTAATCTTGTAGTCCATTTACCATAGTACAAATCTATTACAACAACAACAACCAGCAGCAAGATCAAGGCTCATCAATATCTTGTCAGACACTGAAAACCCATTTCTGGGTTACCCAGAAATGGTCCGGTCATGGTCGGTCAACGACCTTTGACCAACAATATCATGCAATGTAGAACAGATCTAAATCTGATTTCAAGCCCAGATCCAAGTGCACATATCAGACTACAACTACTAACTTTTAAAACACAAAACACATTAAAGATCACAGAGATATAAGGCCTGACATTTAGTTGTCAAACATCAAAAACAAAATTTCCAGATTTTGCAAATCTTCAAGTCCGAGCCTCTAGATGTTATGGATCTAACATCTAGCAATCTAGATCATCATTATACACTACTAACAACATGTTTAACACATAAAAACTAACATCTAACACATTGATGAAGTTCAGATTTCAAGCTAGGGTTTTATACCTTCTATGATCAATTTCTGATTCTGGCTTCTGATTTTTGTTATATGTATTAGTGGGGCTTTGATTTAGGACTGATATGCTAAGAAATTTCATGGGTTTTAGTGAGAGAAAAGTGAGTTGGGTGTTTGGTGCAAAATGAGGCAACAAATGATTTTTTTTCTCTCTCCAATCTGTAAATACCGAGTTAGATGCATGAATTGCTGTCATAGATGGCTAAGATCTGGAGTTGTAGGCACATGGCTATGTATAGGGTTGTTCACCAACTAAAGCTTTAGCCAAACTTGCAAGTTAGCTTCAATTATGCACTAAAGGGCAAAAGGGTTATTTAGCTTTCCAATTTAATGGCATAAATGAAATTCTTGCAAACCCTTAGGGTTTGACCCTTAGGGTTTAAACCTAAGGTTTTTTAAAAAAATTAGTTTTGTAGAATTTTATTTAGGGTTTTAAAGATAAAATAAAATAAAAATTAACTTTCTAATTTTTGAAAATTAGGGCTTCCTAATTTTGTTTAATTTTCTAATTATATTTTACATGAACATTAGGGTATTATTTATTTACTAATTATAATTAACCTTGCTAATTTAGTAATTAGGGTTTATAATTAGTAATTAGGTTTTAAAAATTACTAATTAGGGTTACTAAATATAGAAATTAGGGTTTCTAATTTCAAGATTAGGATTTCTAACAATAATTAGGGTTTTCCTTAATTAATTAAACTTACAAACTAAGTTTAAGAATTCATTAATTATCGTTAAGCGTGACAAACTAGCGGTTAGGGTTTACATTTAACAATTAGGGTTTCTAGAAATTAATATTTCATAATGTTAATCAGGGTTTACATAATTAATCATATCATTATATAATATACAACATAAATCATATAACACAGTTATATAACAGTCTTGAATTTTTCATTTGAATTTAAAATAGGGTTAAACAAATTAATGCTAGGTTTTTGACATTATACACATAATTGACGTTATTATCAATACGTATATACAGTACATATTATAGCACTGAAAAATCAAAATATAAATAATATTATATTATTATTCTCATTCCTTGATCAAAATCCAAAGTTAGGGTTTGGATTCCATATATGATTTATTCTTCATATATAACATTATTAATTAAGTTAAAAATAACTAACTTAATTAATCTAACATAAATTAATTTAATAAAATTAATAATTATTATAACAATTCTAAAAATCATTTCATATATTATTTAAATAATATATACTTATATTTTCATGGAAGATAATTAATAAAAATATTTCCACTATAAAATTAATTATTATAAGAATATACTTTATAATAATCAATAATTCTGAAATAAAATTATTTTTAATTATTCATGTAATAAATATATTTTTATTTATCATATAAATACATATACACAATATCTTGTACAAATCCTCATCTTTAAAATAAAAAAAAATTATACGCAAAATTTCTGATTTAATTATATAAAAAATATCGGGTTGTTACATTCACACTCCCTTATAAAGATTCCGTCCCTGGAATAACCATTTTAAAATCTATACATACAAGGGTACATAGCGTACACAATCATTGCAAGTAGATCTCGATCAACTTTGATCGAACTGATCTTTAACTATTCACATAAAGCTTGTCTATCCGATTAAACAGAAATTTGATTTCTAAAAGAACTCAAATTCCTCCTTCAAAATTTCTTTAAAAATAATTTACTATATATAGGAAAATCATATATATAAGAAAATAAAATTCATATGAATAATACTTGAAGTTCCATTGCCAGCTGCCATCGTATCGTGGACAGTCATGTTGTAGACCCTTGCTGTTGATTTTGTTGGCTTGCTCGATGACGTAGCTCCCGTGATTGCTAAAGTCCCGGTGCCCTTGCCAGTATTCACACTTCCTGCCTCCATCCTCCTCTTCGGACAATCTTTCACCTTGTGTTCAATCGATCCGCACAGAAAACACCTACTGTTCATTCTTGGATTGGGGCAGTTGGGAGAGATATGGCCCTCCTGCCCGCACTTATAGCAAACAAATTTTCCCTTAAGACATTCCCCAGAGTGGTTCTTTTCACAAGTCTTACACGGTACCACCTGCTTCTTTACACCTTCTTGTTTTACCTGCACACTTCCAAAATTGCTCCCCTTCCTCTTGTTACTACTACCCCTACTCTCACTATTAATTTCCACCTTCCTAGCTCCTTCAACCTTACCTTTGTTCTTCCTCTCCTTGTTGTAGAGGCTCATGGCCTCACTCCCCTCCTCAGCAATAATAGCTTTCTCCATGAGTGCTATAAATGTAGGAATCTGCAACACCGCCACCTTGTTATAGAGCCAGGGTTTTAATCATAGCTCAAACCTTCTCGCTTTCCTAGCCTCCGTATCAACTTGATGCGGAGCGAACCTAGCTAACTCATTAAATTTTACGGCGTACTTCGCAACAATCATATTCTCCTGCTTCAATTCTAAAAATTTAACCTCCATCCTAGCCTGCATACTAGATGAAAAATAGTTTTCAAAAAACAGTGCCTTAAACCTATCCCATGTAACTACACCTTCCCCTACCCTTGCCTAATTCGCTTCCCACTAAAAGTTTGCCTCCCCTTTCATCATGTAGGTGGAAAAAACGGTCTTTTGCCCCTCAGCTACCCTAGCTATCACGAATGCTTTTTTAATTTCTTTAACCCAAGTCTGGGCTTTAACAGGGTCAGTTGTACCTTTGAATTCTGACGGTCTCGCAACCTTAAAATCTTTTAAATTCACTAAGCAATTGTCTGGCGGGTTCCCTGAGCTGGTATTCCCTGTTGCATAGCTTGTGCTACCATGTTTGCAAAATGCTGCATCGGGTCTGCTTGTTGTTGTCCCTCAGCGTTGTTGACAGATTCTTTTGCCCTTTAATTTCGAGTTCGACGTCTTGGCGGCATTATCTAATTAAATAAAATCATAAATTTAACTTACATTCTAAACCTTATCATATAAGTTTAATATATTAAACTTGTTTCATTACTCAATCATAGATTCATATTCATTTAACGAATACTTTACATAGCATAGCACATAATGCTTTAAACATCAGTTATCCCTTTGTGACTACAAAAGTCGGGATTTACAGTCTTGACTAATACAAAAGTTGGGAACATTGCATTACACAAACATACTTATCATATATATTACATTAAACACACCTACACAATAGAACATATACTACCTATTCACTACACCTTTTTTTTTCTTGGACAACCTTTTGCCTGATGACCTTCTATCCCACAGATAAAATATGCACCTGATTTATAGTCGGGACAATACAGAGTGGTATGTCCTTCATAGCTGAAAATGTAACATATTTTTTCCCTTTCTTCTTATCAGATTTTCCTAAGTCATGGTCCTTTATCTTTTTTTCCCCTTCTTACTCGGAGCTACACACGATGTGTTACTTGTGGCTCCCATTTGATCAATTTGGATTTTAAGCTTATCTTGTTCTTCCATTGTTTCTAGTAAGGCTTTTCGCAATTGACTATTCAACAGCTTTTCTATTTCCCACAGCTTCTCCAGAGAAGAAACCTTGTTCCTCAGATCCTGCACCTCCGTTGATGCTTGATCAGCTTCAACTTTAGTGTCTGAATCACTATCTGTCAGTTCCACCATCTCCGGATCTAGTACCACGTTTTCTACAATAACCACCTTCTCAGAGTTATTTTCATCGTGAGCCTCTATTTCAGCTATTGGCTTCGATATTAGCTCGGGTGTATGGATTTGATCCTTCTTCATGCTATAAGAATATAACAAGCCTTTTCCACAAGACATCTACACATATAAATTATCCTAATTAGCATATAATATATACACATAGCAAATAATAGTTTTATATAAGTTGTCTTTTATTTTGTTTGACGATGAATTTATCCAATTCATCTCCTCTTAAACTCTATATGAGTTATTTGTATTTTCAAGGTTTCTCTCTGTTCTAAGGTTATAGCCTAAGGTCTATCCCACCTAAGGTTTTTAACCATAAGCTTTGATACCAACCTGTAAAGCCCCCAAATTCGGATACTTGAAATTCGAATTCGGTGCCTCACAATACCATTTCTATGAGCGGAATAATACAAATAATAATAACAATAATATAAATACCAACTTAATTTACATATTTATCAAAGTCTAAAACCCAAGTACGAAACATTTAATACATTCATTACATAACATGATAGATAATATATATCATTATCTTAATAATATCAAACTATTACATAAGATAGCATTGCATTCATTCAGCAATCTTTCCTTTTCCCTTGTTCTTAACAGAGCCTTCAGGTTGTTCACACTTAGCTGAAAACATTTAAATTAAGCAAGGATGAGCATTTGAGTGCCCAGCAAGTAATAACAATTATAAATATTAGCTGAAAGGACTACATATTTTCTTTGTAGTACCCTTCTACAACAAATCAATAGTTATGAAGTAAATCTAAACCGATAATAATAACCTTACAACTCTCTATCAAATTTTTTAAACTACGTAATAACTATAAATAGGGTTAAGGTGACTTACTATGAATATAGTTTTTAATTTTCGTATAGGTTTAGCAGAACTTCATCAACAAACCGTCATAACTTACGGGCACGGGGATGATCAGCCCGTTATGCCTTGTATTGATCAATACTACATGCAAGATCGATATTATCGTTCACTCTGTCTACCTTGGGCGCATAAAAGTTTTTCCATATTCGGGATGTTCATACTTAGTCAGGAATCCGAACCAAAACAATTTGATTGGATACAAAAAGGTTTTATCATATTCAACGATATTTCTGAATCTGTGTCTAGCTAGGTCAAATAGCTTAGACGGCTTTATATTAAGGTATACATAATAGAAATATATATATATATATATATATATATATATATATATATATATATATATATATATATATCAACATGTGATTAAATACAATGATTATCCAAGTGGAGACACTTGAATAACCATATTTAGAAATTAACGAACAGAATATATATATCTGAATTACAATATAGTACCGTGTTGATAATCAATAATCAGATATAACATATATAACACTAGGCTTAATAATATGGTACAATAATAATATAATTCTGAAACTCTTTTACTTTTGTCTATTGCATAAAGGAAATGTAAAGGTAGGATATTTACATGGTCTGCGGCTTACAATACGCAATTTAGTTTCTATCGTTTGTATACAACCTATCAGTAATAAGATCATTTTACTTATTAGAATAACATATCGTAACATATAATACTGCTTATTGAAGTCAACACATTACCTAATCACATTGTCACACATATTCAATAGTCATTGAATCACAAACAAGCATTAATACAGTCAAAATATCTAAGTCCAGATCAATTTCTGAAACATGTCGGTGTACCGACGGCTTTATCGGGTAATTATCGAGTCTAAGACTCTATCCAGTAATTTCATAATTGTAAATATCAGTCATATTATTTTTAAATGACTTATAATAATTTTTAAACATTTATTATAATTTATCATGAATTTTCAAACTCCGAAATCATTATTAAATGATTTAAATATTAAAAAATTCTATTATCCTTAACATTTAATTAATATTAAACTATTAATGAAATTATTTCCAAAATATTAAAGTTACTATAATAACTCATAATATTTTTAAAACATTTATATTGCCTTTAAATGATTTTTAAAACATTTAAAATTATTTTTAAATAATTACCATTAATATTTAAATATTAATTCACTATTTCTCAAAATATTAAAAGTCATTAAGTACAACTTAAAATATTTTTAATTCATTTATATCCTTTTTAAATGATTTTCAAATTAATAAAAACCATTATTAAACTATTTATTTAATATTATTATTAAATAAATTTAATATCATTAATAATAAATTAATAATCATTAATATTAAATTATTAATTAAATTATTAATGAAATTATGCTTTGAATATTAAAAGCTATATTTTATAACTTAAAATATCTTTAAACACTTTATTTTTATTTAAAATGATTTTTATAATATTAAAATCATTTTTAAACTAATTTATTTAATATAATTATTAAATAACTCTAATATCATTAATATTAAATTAATTAATAAAATTTACCTTTAAATATTGAAAGTTATATTTTATAACTTAAAATATTTTTAAATACCTTATTATTATTTAAAATAATTTTTAATATAATAAAATAATTTTTAATTAATTTATTTAATGTATTTATTAAATAACTTAATTATCATTAATATTAATTTATTAATGAATTTCATCACAAAATATTAAAAGTCATTAAAAATAACTTCAATTATTTTCTTATACCATTATATAATTTTAAATGATTTTTCACATATTAAAATTATTTTTAAATAATTTATTTAATATTATAATTAAATAAATTAAATACCATTAATATTTTAAAAATATTAAATATTTATGAAATATATTTAAATAATTAAAAATTAAATTTCTAGACTTTAAAATAATTTTTAATAATTTATTATGTATTTTTAATAATTAAAAATTAATCTTCTATAATTACGTAATAAAAATATAATTTTTATATAGAAACTGTCGCTAAAGACCGCCTATAGCGACAGAACCGTCGCTGTAGGTGTTCTTCATGCTCATCTTCAAAACCAAGAACACCATGTCAGTTAACGAGTGGGTGAGTTTGACCAAGCTTTAATATCAAACTATGATGTTTCATAGCATTCTTGTGGTCAAATCTTAAAGTGTTAGTGTGGATCTACATGATACAATAACAATTATGGCCAACAAGCATAAATCGAGGGAGATATAAGACATCAAAGTGACTGTCAGAGGTTGTTCTTCATTTCTGGGTTGCCTAGAAATGAAGAACAGTTCGAGCATGCACCTTTGGGCTTCCACAACTTGCAATCCTCTTAATGTTTATGTAATCTTAAGGTTTCATTACGTAGACAACATGTAAGGGTAGAGATCCATTACATAAAACTGATAAAACAACAACAAAATCAAAAGATATATATTGGTCAAACCTTGTCAGAGATCATGCTCTTAAGTTTTCTGGGTTACCAAGAAAACTCAGTTCGTGAGCTTCTAGCCCGGTTTGACCTTCCACTGACTTCGATCTGATTGATATTTAAGCGATCTAAAAGCTTAATCTTGTAGTCCATATACCATAGTACAAATCTATTACAACAACAACAACAACAACAACAACAACAACAACAACAACAACAACAAAACAACAACCAGCAGCGAGATCAAGGCTCATCACTATCTTGTCAGACACTAAAAACCCATTTCTGGGTTACCCAGAAATGGTCCGATCATTGTCGGTCAACGACCTTTAACCAACAATATCATGCAATCTAGAACAGATCTAAATCTGATTTCAAGCCCAGATCCAAGTGCACATATCAGACTACAACTACTAACTTTCAAAACACAAAACACATTAAAGATCACAGAGATATAAGGCCTGACATTTGGTTGTCAGACATCAAAAACAAAATTTCTAAATTTTGCAAATCTTCAAATCTGAGCCTCTAGATGTTATGGATCTAACATCTAGCAACCCAGATCATCATTATACACTACTAACAACATGTTTAACACATAAAAACTAACATCTAACACATTGATCAAGATCAGATTTCAAGCTAGGGTTTTATACCTTCTATGATCAATTTCTGATTCTGGCTTCTGATTTTTGTTATATGTATTAGTGGGGCTTTGATTTGGGACTGATATGCTAAAAAATTTCATGGGTTTTAGTGAGAGAAAAGTGAGTTGGGTGTTTGGTGCAAAATGAGCTAACAAATGATTTTTTTCTCTCTCCAATTTATAAATACCAAGTTAGATGCATGAATTGTTGTCATAGATGGCTAAGATCTGGAGTTGTAGGCACATGGCTATGTATAGGGTGGTTCACCAACTAAAGCTTTAGCCAAACTTGCAAGTTAGCTTCAATTATGCACTAAAGGGCAAAAGGGTCATTTAGCTTTCGAATTTAATAGCATAAATGTAATCCTTGCAAACCCTTAGGATTGACTGTAAGAACTCGAATTTTTAGAAAATATTAAAATAAGAATTTAGTGAATAAAATTCTTAAAGCATGAGATGGGTTGAACAGGATTATTTAAGTGTGTTACGACGTATGTGGTATTGTGAGCTATGTGATAACTGATGTTGTGTTTAATAAATATATACCGTTATTATATATTTATTATATATTGTAGAGAGGAATTAGTAAGAAGATGGATAAAATTTATCTATTGATGTTAAATAATTTATGTGAAATTATTTTACAATAGTAAGCTGGTGACGTTAATTATCTTTGATAATCATCAATTTCTTGAGTATTTGTGCGAGTACGTATCAAGTCTAAAGTAGTGCAATCATACCCTTTAATGGTTGACGTATAGGAGCTGGGCTAAACGATTCCTTCAGAGAGCGGAGGTATATACGAATTAGTAACCGATCTAACTCACTGTGAAAACAGTGTAGACGAGACAGAAACTAATTTGTTGGTTGTTTGTGGGAAACCACTCAGTGTACTATATTGAATACTATTAAATATTAGATATGTGTTAGGTTTGGACTTGTATATGTGTACGTTGATGATGAGAGAAGAAAATCGATATATCTTTAAAGTGGTTCGAGAATTATTGAGTAGATTGATACACGACGAGAAGTGAGGATTAAAGGAATGAATGTATGTGTGATATTCGAGTGTTGTGTTAATGGTGGTAAGAAACCGTAAAGGAGTTGTATAGTGGATTACACTAATAAGGGAAAATAGAGTTTTAAAACTTGAAACGTGATCCTTAAGTTGCTAAGGAAAATAGTAACCGATGGTGTAAACCCAAAGAGAGGATTTATGATTAGACAAGTTAACGCTTAAGGAGAATGTGTAAAGTGTTTAGAAGTGTAATATTTTAGTTCTGCTAATGCAGAACTTGTCTGCCTAGAAATTTGGTATGGCGTAGCTGTGCCATTACCATGCCTATGACCAGCGTAGCTGCGCCGGTTTGTAAAATCAGTTTTTGGAATTTAAAGTTTAAGAAATGGGTATTAAGGACTCATAATGATAATAAAAATCTTAAGTGATGGTTAAGTTATCCTTGAATGTATTTGAATAAAGGTTTAGATTAATTAACCCGGATTAAATATTGGTTAATTAAGCGATATTATAGAATATTATATTCTATTAATTAGAGGAATGCATAATAATTATCGAAAAGAAATGGTTAATATTAATTAATTATTGTGTGGGTTGAAAATACCCAACTAAATGATATTTAGCCCAATTAAAATATTAATGTGGGTATAATCATTAAATAATATTACTATGTATAATATGGAAAATGTGAGCGGTAGTAAAATATAATACCTACGGCTTAAGAATACGTGAAGTGTGACGTTTAATTGGGACTAATGATATAAGGTGTCAAGTAGTACAATAAAGCAATGTGTTGCATTTTAATACAAAAATAATAGATTATCTGTGTATTCTAGAAACTGGAAAGGAAATAAATGTATAGATAAACATTAATATCAAATAATGTTATAATGTGGTTATGTGGGTAGTAGAGATAATTATGGGACAACCCGGACATTTATACCTAACTGTGATGTTTTATTACATGTATTTAATGTACATGGATTATATGATGTGAGTATAAAAATTATGTTTAAATTCCTAATATGGAAACAATTGTACCTTAATATTACATTATGGGGATTAAAAGAACCAAACCAAGCCTTAGAATAACAAGTTGCTGAGTTATTTTCTCTTGTCCCAAATTGAGTGTCACCAAGTACAATGAACAGTGTCCTAAACTCTCTTTACATATTCTCCAAGTGGCTATGGAATAGGTGATCATGGCTAACAAGGAGGCTGGTATTGAGTTGTTGAACAACTCCTTAAAAACCTTTGTTTCCTCCCTTTACACCATGGACTCCAATCTTGTATAATGCCATTGCCTAGTCCAAATTTCCTTTATAAATAGAAGCTTGATTTTCAGTTTTGATGTTGGTGATTGTCTGAGTTTGAGAGTTTTAAGTGCTGAGCTACTATAGGAGTATACTTAGAGTGTAGGAGGTCCAATTCAAGCTCAAGAAGGTATAATTTCTAATTATGTTCTTGAAATGGGTCTTGTTTGATTCTTGGAATTTCTTGAATTCATATGTCAAGCATGATGAATTAACATGTTATTATGTGTTGAAGAAGTTCACTTACATATATGAACTCTTTTATGATAGTTGGAACAAGTTTAAAATCATTAAAAATCAATTTAGCTAAGACTTTGTAAAACAGAGTCTGCTTCTGCTCCTGAACTAGACATGGCGCAGCTGCGCCCAAATTGAACTAGGGTGCAGCGCAGCTGCGCCGTCCTCTGAGTTCAGTTGAGCCTTCTGTTTTAAGAATTTGCTAAGTGTGGTTAATTACTATGACTTAAGACAACATGATAGCATGTATAACATGTATATATGATTATCATGACATGACATATGCATGATAGTATACATTATTGATGAAGAACTTATAGTTTTAAAATAAAACTTATAGTTTTGATATGAACTTTGATACATGTGTTCTGACCTGGCAAGCGTATTTATATGACTTAGACATGCATAAGAGTTGACATATGGGAGCTGGGATAAACAATTCCTTCAGAGAGCGAAGGTATATAAAAAACTAGCAACCGATCTAACTCACTGTATGGGCAGTGTAGATGAGACGGGAACTTGCTTGTTGGTTGTTTGTGGGAAACCACTCAGAGTACCATATGGACTACTAGCAGAGACGCGATGTGTACTGAGTCCTAAGAGAAGTATAAGAAAAAGATAAGAATATAAATCATCAAAGATGATAAATTTATGAATAAGACATCTCTGTATGTCATAAAGCCATAATCTGGTAATGAAAGTTAGTCGCGTAAGCTTAAATTACAAGAACGCGAACCTTAAGAAGTAAAGTTAAGTAAACCAATCTGTAAGTCAAGTATATGACTAATTGGTGTACGTGTTATTTTCTTATGTGTTACATAGGAATGGGAATGAGCAGTTCAGCGTAAACTATAAGCTGTAGCTGTGCGTAAGGCAAGTTTCCTAACTTCATTCATATTTTAAATGAATGCTAGTTTCTTAAACTTCTCAGATGTTGAACTTGAGAAGTTCTATCTATGTGCGAATGTGCGATATTTGTATAAGGTGGTAGAATGTATGAGGCCTTGTGTCACACTGTGAGCATTTTGGTGTTTCTATGAAATGAACTGTTTTGTGATCGAACAATTCAATATAAGTAGGCTCGGTTTATTCATGAACCGTTATTGTTAAGTCTGTGCTAATGATTCTAGCCAGACAGAATGTGTATAAAAAAAGGTAGAAGAATGAAAGTACGTCAAAGTGAAAGTGTGTATGGTGTTAAGATGATAGGAATCGAGATTATTCCTATTATTCAAGCTGCTTCATAACCTTTGTTCGGTTATTGAAGTTCTAAAGAAATGTTTGAATTCTAAACTTGTTTGTTCAAACTGTGATGACTTGCTGGGCAATTGAATGCTCACACTTGCTTTAAATGAAAAACATTTTCAGCGAACGATGTTAGAAAGAACTTAAGGATCTCGTAAAGATCAAGCTAAGCGGTATCCAGACGAAGTGCCATTCAGTATGTGAATGGGTGTGGAGATCAAATGAAGACTTGTAATGTAGAAAGATGAATTAAGCTATAGACTAGTTTAATGAACTGTATGAATCCTTGGTGGCGGATAAAAGTCACTCTTGTAAGATGAAAGAAATAATGTAATTATCATTATTTGTAATGAGAAAGGTTGTAAGGTTTCGAGAACCTGGGAATTGAGAATGTATGTTGTTATATTTCAATATATAATGATGTATGTTGGATGAATGATGTACTCGTGACATACGGAATCCGGGTCTGAAGGTAGACCGAATTTCGGGGCGTTACATATAATGCTGAAAAAAACTTGTACTACTTATCAACTCTCAAAGTATCTAAATACTCACAAAAATACGCTCGATATTGTAGAGAGAAAATTTTTGACTCTAGTGTGATTTTCAATTCTAACCTAAGCACCCTATTTATATGAAAATGTCAGAACGCCAAAGCAGACTAACTTGCTACAGGTGGCTCTTCCCTCTGCCATTCACGCACACTACAATTGAAATTTTAGTATTTTTCAACCAAAAAAACAGAAGTGGGGCCCACCCATATTTTTAATAAAAAACATTTATTTCTGAAACTTCAATAATTCATAATAAATGGCCCCTTTATCAAGAAAAATATGTATTTTATGTTCATTCCATATAAAATTTAATTCTCTGCAACTTTGTAGAAGAAAATTTTTCCAAATTCTAAACAAAAAATGACCGAAATCCATATACAGATGATTTTTAATACCTCCATTCCAACAAAATACTGATAAAATATCTCAGCATTAATTCCTTCATTTATATCCACATAAAATAAATATTTTCTTATCATATAAATCAATAATTAATTATTCACAAATAATATTACAGAATCACAATAATGACAACCAGGTCGTTCCCAGGAAAGAGGGGGTTTTCCGATAAAGATTCCTACTTACTGGTGCGCAATTAGGTGACCAAACCCCTTTCCTAGACAGAACTTCTTTAGGCATTGCAAATATTGCTATCTAATAATTATTCAAATAATATGAATTATTGATCTGGTAATGGAAAATACTGTGCAGTGACAATTATTGAAACAACAATAATATAAAATATCAACGTAGCAATTATTGAATCAATAAAATAAAATATTGAACAGTAATTACTATAACAATTATTGAGTAGTGCCTTCTTATATAAGAATCAATAATTCATAAATATTGTGCAATACCGTGTGCTACTGTGCAACCACGCATATTACTGTACTTTAACCACCAGGTATTCCAACAGTGTTAACGGTAACAACTACGCCGTTATTAAAAAAAACTCATACTTGTCATTTTTTTCATCCGACAGTTTTCCATTATGGGGCCCATAAATAGCTGCGCCGTCGTACGAATATTCCCCGATAACAATGACTATTTTATAACCACCTGCTTACTTAAAATATTTGCGCATTTTACCCATAACTAACCACATTAATCAAGTCAACCCCTTACTATATCAAAATAATAAATAGAGAAAATTCAATTTTATTCATAAAAAGTTGGGGTCTTACAATATCAATACTCAAAAGCTTGTCCACAATCAGGTATTACTAATTACTACTTGTGATTATGAACAATATCAATTACACGTAATATTATTCCTTAATCTAACATATGATATTCGTTAACCAATTCAATCCTACAGAAATCAAATCAGTTAAGCCAAGTAGCATTCAGGTATTAAATTAGATTATCAAGAATGAATTTCATATCGAAGAAATAAATAATGAATACTCTATTAACCATTAATTATAAATAAGGTTCAAAATCCCTTATAACTAAATAAAGAACTTTGCTCATGTCTTCCAAGTCTGCACTTCAATGGTGTAGATCAGAGAATGTAGTAGATGATAGAATGATAAAATCTATTATACCTTGACTATTACATATATTTATAGTGTTAGACAAAGAACTAAATCCTATGAGAACTAGAAACCCAAATCTTAAAAAAAATTACAAATCACAAGTAGTTTCCATAAAGAAATAGAATCCAATTTGGAAAGAAATCTCAGTCTAAAGCAATCCTAAATATGATATAAATATCAATCCAAAGCCATGTAGAAGTCTGCCAAAATCAGCTTTTGAAAATCCAAGATTGCATAGAATTTTAGCTAACTCAGTTGGGGCAGATATTTTGTACTGCATAACTCTGTCGGGGCGGAGTGTCTTTTTCCTGGGCTCCAGAGTGAACTCTACCTTGGCGGATTCATTCCTTCTTGTAAGTCTACCAGGGCGGACTTTCATGTTTTCTAAGATTTCTTCTTTTTTTTAATCTTTTTAGCTCCGAATCGTCCCGTATCACCACTTAAGCTCCATTTCAACCTGAAATCAGTAAACAACCTAATAAGTTCATTTACATCACAAAACATGCAATAAAACCAAACATAAATAATGAAAAATCATGAATATCATGGACTTATCAAATTCCCCCACAATTAGCCTTTTACACGTCCTCGTGTAAACCTTCAAGTTTGATTTCTAGAAAAATTCTATTCAATCATAATGTCAAAAGGTTGTAAGGTAAAAATCATGATTATCAATACTAATCTCACAGAAATCTAATCAATGCCTCATCAGTCAACTCAAAATTAACAATCTTACCATTTCACTAATGAATTTCATCAAATCAAATTGTAGCGCATAAAAAACTTTCCTACAGTCCACATACTTACTCAACTTATACTGACTCACAACCTAGAGCAGATTTTCCCTACTTGTTCATTCATTTTTTTCATAGAACCTTCTCTTTAGCATAAATGAATGTATTTTCATGTTTTTTTTTCTTTACATGTGTAATGTCTTTTTTCTTAGGCTTTTCAGTGTTACCCATGTAGCAAACTTTCCATCAACGACTCCCAAACTAGATGTTCTTTGGGCACTGGGTGTAGAGACACCCTTAGGGCTTACTTATTCAAGTAACAAAGGCCACAAAAGTCGACTAGTTAAGCTGCTTTTATCCATCAAACTTTTCAGCGTGAATACCGATACTTCCCGAGGATTGGATACCTATTTAATTCGTATAATGGACATTGAAGTATATTTTTCAATCATATATTTTTCCTCTTTTTTCTTTTTTTTTCTTTTTTTTCATTCATCATTTTTTCAACTTTTTCTCCATAAGGTTCTGCAACAACATAAGCAGGTTAAACAGGTCTAATAATAAAATTAGTGCACATAGACAATTCCACAAATAACTTAGCTAAATAAGCATCCTTCTCACATTCAAGTACTCATGCATCACAAATTCAATTCAAATCAATTACTATAGATCATGGCTTAGTTTTCATCATGCATTAACCAATTAAGCATCAAACAGATTTTTAAATTTAACATTGATCTTGAATCTTTAACTTTAACCTTTTAAACACTTAGCCAAATAAAATCATGAAACAATGAATTTTCAAAAAAATTCAAAGGTATCAATTTTTTTTAACTTCCCCATTTAAATTGGATCAATATCCCTAAATAAAACCTAAATCTTCCTCCCCCACACTTTAACCTTACATTGTCCCCAATGTAAGAATATCATGCAAAGAAGAGAATAACTACTGACTAACAAGCAATTATCAAATTAAAACGTAAAGGGATAGAAAAATTAAATTTGAGTCTTGGGTTGCCTCTGAAGCAACAGCCCTTGTTTATTGTCATTGGCTTGACATCATTTTTCCCATCCTATGTAATTGGACATGTGAACTTCAATTAGACTAGTAACAACTACAATTCATTAGGAGCATCCTTTATTTCATGATCATGCTCCATTCCAGCCCTCAAATCCTCTGTGCATATTTGCTCAAGAGATCCATCCCTGCACTATAGAGTTAACAACATTGATAGCAAAATTAGAATTAATATTACCAATATACCTTTTGACTTAATATAAGCCAAACTGGACATGTGCATCATCCAATTCCATGGTTAAGGTCCCATGATGTTTATCATTCAGCGTTATTGCTGTTGGAAAAGATGTATCATCTATATTCTCTTTGTAAATATCTACAGAAGCTATCAAATTTTTTTTTTTGCTAAACTTAAATTGTATTAAAAGAGAAAAGATTACAACCTCATGGGCGTCCCCAATCAGGATATAGAATAGACATCATAGGACAAGCCCCATGATGTCATGACTATAAAAGATTACAAGGCCCCAAGCCCAACAAGAAATTACAATACTGTAATGAAAATTAATACATATTATAGCAGACTAGCCGCATCAAAGCACGAAATAAAGATCCCATAATTTTTTTTAGATTCAAAACCAGCTGCAACAGCAGCCCTAAACTGCACTCGCATCAACGTAAAATGAAAGAAATAAAATAGCAGCACCCCATCTGCCACAGACCTTCCAAATCCCATACCATCTAGCCAAAAGTTAAGAAGTAGCAGAAATAGGAGCCAAAATCTCAAGCCAACTGACATTCCAACAAAAGCATAGTAGCAGTAGCAATAACATAACCTCCAACTAGAGATAATAGTACTCGCAACCAGCTGTACCCTACCTAGCCCACAGAGAGCAGCAACTTTGCACAGCATCACCCACGCCCACATCAGGCAAACAGCAGTAGGACCATCAACACCCCCCACAGCAGGCCCAAACGAGAGTTGAGCCATGAGTAGCAGCATGTATACAAACCATGCAGATTAATGGGCCCTTCAGCACCAGCCATACATTGCTTTATACCAACCTCAGAACTTCAATACCATTTCCCCCACTATCGACACTAAAATCAGAGCAGCAACACCAACTATTTATGTTGCACCCATTTGAAATAGCAACAACAGTAGCTCCTTCCCAAGGAACGCCCATACCAACCCCCATCTGCCGATCAGCTGGCCCATAATAAAAATCATGCAACAGCATATAGATCGAACCATATTGCGTAACACTAGAACCCATCAATACATTATAACCCACCAAACCAGCTGACTATAGCAGCAGAGTAATATCCCCACTTCACCAAACAACAAGCAATAAAAATAAACAGCAATCCACTAAAGGTGGAACAACATCAGCAAAAACTAGTTGAAACTGCAGCTTAGCAGAAACAGCAGCAGCATACCAGCTGCAATCTACACCAACTCAGCAGCAGAAAAGAACCAGAAGTGACACAGGACATTCCATGAAGATCCAGCCGAGCAGAAAGAATCAGCAGAACCTCCAAAATAATCTCCATCCTGCAACAGCCAACAGAAAATACAAACAAAATAACTGCTGGAAAGGCCCCAAAAACACCCTAACATCCCTAGCATATTAGTAGCCCTCTCCGAGGGCGGAGCCAGGAAAAAATTTCGTCCTGGGATACAGAATCGAAAAAAGTATTAAAAATTGGAGTAGGGGACCAGAGCAGCGGCGCTCTATCTTAGTGCTAGGCTTCTGTCCAGAATTCCCAAATTTCACATTTTTTTCGTAGCCACTTTATAATTTTCTAACTCAACTTATACACATCCATTTGGAACCAATTTTTAACATGTTATAGAAGGTATGACATACTATTTTAAACAAATATAAACTAGTCCAAATAAATGTTTCACACATGTTCTATATGTGCTCAAAACTGCTCAGCCACTTCAGTAATTATACAGTGACTGGGTGGTTATAGGCAGTACTTTACTGAACTTTTTGTAGGATGATATGCATACTTCTAGGATATAAATGTCCGAACTATGACTCCAAGAGTCTATATGACCTATAGACATGATGTCTGGTTGAACAAGATTAACTCGGGTAGCTAAGTCTTTATGACTGACAGAGACTCTTAATGTATGGGGTTCGACAGACAAACCTCAGTATATATATGTGGAAAACATCTTGAACAATATGTTCATTCAATTCAGATTCAGTGTAAGTATAAAGTATAACTTGTTTAAAACTTGTTGAGCCTTCTGTAGCTCATCCTTGCAAAAATTATTTTCTTTTGCAACTTTGACTAAAAAATTAGAAGTTTAAGTACTCTTGTGGATAGAAGGACTCTGCTAGTTTTAAGTTTTATTATATTAGACTTGGCCAAATATTTGTAGAATATGATGTGAGAATAATGTATGTTTGGAATCTATGTAATCAAATTTGAGTATATGTAATATATTACTAACGTTTGTCAATACCTTAGCTTTTACATTTCTATAGAAGTTTAAAAGAAGTACAATATCTCTATGAACTATACATCTAAATGATAGTATTGAAAGATCTTGGGAGTTCTCTAACGCACTGAGGTCGCGCCCCTCAGCTCCAAGAACAACCCCAGCGTTAATACTGTGAATGTCAGATAGATAGGAATTATGGATACGAAAGAAATATCTGTGAGATTATAAATCTATTCATCCAAGCGAAGGTATCCAAATATAGTAATTGTTATGACGAGAACTACTGCCTGTTATGGAATACTGTGAATTTTGAATTTATAGAAATTATTATCTTATAAAATATTTACGTAAGCACCAAATCTGCTACAGGGAGTGTAGAGAATTTGGGGGCGTTACAAATTGGTATCAGAGTAATAAGTTAGAAACCTTAGGAGAGAACACCTTAAGCTATAACCTCGGAGGAATTAGAGCAGTAAAGAAGATAAACTCAAAAAGAGTTTATAGGGGATAAATTGAGGAAATTCATCTAAAATGAAATAAAAACTAACTTAAAGTAAACTAGTGTTTACTATGTGTTTATAATGTATAATATGTTCTAATCAAGATAAATTTTAAATATAGATGTCAGGCGAAGAAGAAGTAAAAGACTTTTATGCCTCAAGTGAGGAACAGCCTGTTCCACCGAAGCTAATACTCGAGCCAATAGCTGATGTAGAAGCTTAAGAGTGACCTTGATGAAGCTTTAAGGGATGAACCAAGGATAGATCTGAGTAGTGATCATGATGAATATCCGAAAATGGAACTAAATGAAGAAGTAGAAGAAAAACCCAAAGGGGCTCAGGTAGAGCCAGAAAGGGAAGAAATCATAATGATAGCAACAACAAGGGTTTGGCCAATGTTAGAGAAAGTACATGCTCTAGGAAATAAGTTGTTCACGTTTGACCAATTATGGGTGGCCGCAAGAGGATTGATTGGTCCATTAGAAGCTTCATTAAAAGAAATTACTAAAGAGCGTGACATGTTGAAAGAACAAGTCAGTAAGATGAAAGTTGAACGTAATACATCACATGAAACTTCGAATAAGAAGGGGAAAAGAAAGTTAAATATTAGTATTAGAAGTGACCAAAAGAACGTTAGGAAAAAGATATTAGAATGTTTGAACTATGGGGAAAATGCATCAAGGCATATGCAGGAAAAGGCGTAAGGTATGTTATAATTGTGGACGTGAAGGACATATATTTTATCAATGCCCCAATTCAAAGCAAGGTGCATGTTTTATATGCGGGGTAATAGGTCATGAAGCAAGAGGTTGTCTGAAGAAGAAGATAGGAGAAGGAAGTGTGAAGAAATAGGATAATATACTACGTATAAAGATATGTTAGATAATATGCATATGTGTGTAGTGTGTAAATTCCAAACTTTTGTACAAGTTAAGGAATAGTAGTAAATCCTAACTTTTTAACTATAATGAAAAGATGTGTAATATATATAGCAACAACTATAAGATAAACTATAATCTATAATATTTCAGTATTCTCAATGTGTTTCTTCGAGGAAGCTAGTAATATTATATAAAACACTAGTCAAGTATGTAACATATTAAATGTGAAATAAAAATTATGTTTGTTTAAACTGAATTGTTAGTTGTGTTTGTATTTATACTTAGTTATTTGTTATCTTTAGATAGATGGCATCACAAGGAAGATCAAAAGTAGAGATCGATGTGGAACAATTAGAGGCAAACCCAACCCAACAGTTAGTCAACATTTTGTTAGGAGCCTTACAAGGAAGGCCAGAGAATCCACCACCAGCAAAACTCAATACTCTAAGGATTACTTTAGATTTTAAGATATATGGCCCACTTGAGTTTAAAGGGACCGAGGATCAGAGCATGAAGCATTAAGAAAATGTCAAAAGAAGAGAAATAACAATAAGAAGTGGGATGTCACTTTTCCTAATAACGCTAGGAAAGGGGACAATAATTTCAACAACCAAGTCAACATGGGAGGAAATAGTAGGACTAGTCAAAGGAATGAGAGTTGTCAAATTTGCGGTAACAATCATAGCAGAATATGCAAATTAAAGGGGATTAAGTGTTTTACTTGTGGAGAAGAGGGGCACCACTCAAATGTGTGTCCACAAAAGAAGGATAATAATAAGACCAAACATAATAAATGTTTTAACTGTGGGGTGGAAGGACACATTGTTAAATTTTGTCCAAAACCCAGAAATCTGAATATAGGGGGAAACCAAAACTTCAATATTAACCCCAAGCCAACTGTAGCAGGAGAGGTTGGCCAGAGTCATCCAAAACGCTAAAACATTTAACATAACGATGAGGGATGTTGTTGCACAAGACGTGGTAATAGGTATTATCCCAAATTGATATTGTAAATACTTATGTGTTATTCGATTATAGTGCTAATCATTCAGTTACATCTATTGATTTTGCTATTAAAAAATTTACAAATGCCATGTGAAGACATAGGTATACCTTTTCATGTAGAAATTTGCTAATAAAGAAATAATTTTTCGTTAAAACAATACGTAAAAATTATTGTATAGTGATTAATGAACATAAATGTTCGGTAAACCTTATTCCTTTGTAGTTAGGAAAGTTGATGTAATTCTAAGAATGAAATTGTTGGTAAACTTTGGAACAAAGTTAGATTGAGAAGATAGTAAACCTTAAGGTTATAAAGAAGTAATAGATGATGTTTGGTGATAGTATTCTTTTGATTAAGGAAAATGGTGTAAGTTATAAAGTCTGTTAAGAAAGAAAATTTAATATTATTAAGGTTACTTTACGAATATCCAAAGTATGAAAATGGTAATAGGTTAGACAACCATAGTAGAAGAAATTATTAGGGTTTTGTTCGGATAAAATTCTAGGATCAATGATCTATTGAAAGGAATGGAGTAAATTTCGAGGATAGATTTGAGAAGTAAGTATTATCAGTTAAAGGTGAATTAAGGAAATGATCTAAAGATATCATTATGGTTATTACTAGTATTGGTGAAGTAGTTCAAGCTGAGAAATGAGTTAGTTGCAGTTATAGGCAAGACACAAGAGTATCAGGAGAAAAAATTAGTAATAATATTAAAAGAATTAATTAACAACAAGTTACTGATAAAAAAAGTTTAATAAACTTAAGATTAAGGTAAGAGTATCAACTAACTCTACCAGAGATTAATTATTATAGAGAATGGTTCGACCTTAATAGATAGAATCAAAGAAATACAAGAGAAAGGTGAAGAGTATCAAAAGTATAAACTTAGATAATCTATGAAAATAATATTAAATGCAGAGTAGATAGAAATAGGACATATGATACAAAGAAAGAAGTTAATAAAGGGAGGCACCGACGCCAGACTCTCCGTAGGGGACGCTGAGTTGGTCGGTGACAAACTGGTAGGTACCATTGTAAAGTGTTATGGTTAAAATACCATTAAAGTCACAATTTAGTATCAGAATTGAAGATTGAAGAAGTCATAATATCACAGATCTAAAATTTAAGCCGATAAGTTAAAGAATTTCCAAAGTTAAAAAGGGATAAGATTAGAATTAATTTTGAAGGAGAAATTTGAGTTCCAGTAATATTAAAGTTAAGATAAGAATTTATAGTAAGAATTAGTGAGTGTTTGACTTGATAAATAGTCAAGGCTAAATGGTAAATAAGGGAATGGGTAAGTAAACAATTTATATATTAAAGGGTTAAAATTAAACACAAATGCCAAGAGTCGATGCAACCCTTATAAATTTTCGAGTGAAGAATGGAGAACATAGTCATGAACTTAGTAATAGGTCTTTTTGTCACATAAGAAATACCACAATATTATTTGGGAATAGTTGATTGTTTCACCAAATTAACCTAAATTTCTTGCCTATTAAGATTAATTTAATCTAGAAATAATTAATCAGTTAATACTATCTCTATGTATAAAGTCCATATGTTATAGTGTTAGATCGAGAGTCACAGTTAATTTCAAATATATTGAGGAGTTTTTCAGATGCACTTATGGACTTAGTGAAGTTTAAACACAGTATATCACCCATAAACAAAGGGACAAAATGAGCGAAATGTTCGAACATTAGAAAATATGGTAGGAACCTGTATTACGAATTTCAATGGAAGTTGGGAGGATCAGTTGCCTTGTATAGAAGTTGCTTACAATAGTCACTGTGCCACCATATGAAGCTTTGTACGGTATAAAATATAGAATGCCTTTATGGTGGGACAAAGTCGAGGAAAGTCAAATGTTAAAATTCGAGAGAGTTCCACAAATCATTGAGATAATTAGGATTATACGCGAGAGATTACAAGCATGTCAGGATCAATAGAAAACGGTGAAATTTTAAGATTGAGACATGTGTTCTTGAAAGTGTACTTTCGAAGTGCAAATACGTTTTGGTAAGAAAAAGGAAAGCGGGTTCAAGATTCATTAAACTATTTTAGTTATGAAGGAACAACCTTAACTTCAGAGATATAATAAATTCATAATATATCTCATATGTTCGTACTACAACTATATAAACCTAAACACATTATAATCTATGAACCTGTCCAGATTGAGAAAGATGTATTTTGTGTAGAAGTTCATGTTCAGATAATTGATCAAAAGGAACAAATGTTGGGAAATAAAGTAATATTATTAGTTAAAGAGATTTGTAGAATTCAGAAGCTACGTGAGAGCTCGATGATAAAATGCGATAGAGAAAAAAAATTCCTACATTTATCTTAATTTCGGGACGAAATTCTTATAAGGAGTTGAATGTAATAATCCAAACCCTAATTGGGATTATTAATAGAAATTATGATTATTAATACAATTATTTCTATAATGATATATAAGATTATGTGTATTATGTAATTAATATTAGGTATTGTTATATAGAAATATATGGTGTATAAAATTTGTGAGAATTTTATAAGGAAACCCTAACTCAGTATTAAGAAACCATAACCCTAAGTATTAAACCCTAATTTTATTAATTAAACCCTAATTTTAAATTAATGAAACCCTAATAATCAAAACTTAATGGATAAATTTAAAAATTTATGAACGCTCCCTTAAAATTAATTGCGAAATTACCAAATTACCTTTAGTAGGTGTAAAATGACCAAAATGTCGTTATCTTATCTTTTAGCCAAAGGATAAAATCAAATCTTGATGACTCATCACTCCAAGATATCAACGTGTGGTAAAATTGGCCCCTTTCGGCCAATAATTGACACCTAAGACCAGATGTGATAACCCGAATTTTCATAAATTATTATAATAAGAATTTAATAATTAAAATTCTTATTATGAGGTGTATATATTTTAAATTATGTGTTTTTGTGTGAAGGAATTAAATATTTATGAGATTTAATAGTTGATTAAACTATTAAAGGAAATAAAAGAAATTAGTCACGATAAGGAATTTTGTAGCAAGGGAAATTAACCCTATAAATATTGGGTAATTTAAATTAAGTTGAAACTATATTATGATTAAATGAATTATTATAATGTTATTTTAATTTGATTTTTGTAATTAAAGTGATGTGTTGATTTATTAAATAAAATTATAATTATAATGAAAATTATAATTTTATTGTATTGGTTTATGTGGTAAATTAGTTTATGTGGTAAATTGATTTAATAAATTGTAGGTTAAAGATTCAAGGTAAAGTTATGTGCTACTTGAAAGACATGAATCTGATGTGATACTTAAAGACTTATACACTTTGGCTGAATTATTATTATTTAAATCATGTTTCAGGTTCTGAATAATGTTTAATGTTGAATTGTAATATCGTTTGCAATGTAAACTCTCGTAGTAGTAAAATGATTCTGAGAAATTTAGATGTAAAGGTTAAAAGCTTTGGGAACGAGAATAGTTTGTAATAGAAAATTTTAATTATTTCTCAAATTTCAATTGTTGTATTATCGTTTTATGATGTAAAATTAGAGGTTGAATATATTGTTAACGACCAAAGTCGAGAATTAGATTATTTAAATTTTGGGGTCATTACAGTTGGTATCAAAGCTGATAGGTTAGAAATCTTAGGTAAGAGTACCTTAGGCTATAACCTTAGAGAAGAGATGTGAAGATGATAAAGAAGTTAAGAATAAAAAGTTATATCTAAGTGTGGTACAATTGTACTCTTTAATAGTTGATGTATGGTATCTGGACTAAACGATTCCTTTATAGAGCGGAGGTATATACAAACTAGTAACTCAGAACCTAGTTTGTTGGTTGTTTGTGGGAAACCACTTAGCGTACCATATTGAAACTATTAAAGACTCGATGTGTACCAAGTATTGAAAATGGATATATATGATGAAAATGTGGAACTCGAATGAAATGTTGAGCAATGTAAATGAAGTTAGAAATGCTTAAAGAAAGAATTGTTATATAAACAAGAAAATTCAAAGAAGAATCTTGAAGAGATATAAAGATAAGAAATGAGAGTGCCTAACTTCAATAGCCAAGATAACGAATAATGATGAATAGACAAAGTCTGTAAGATTAAAAGCATAAATGAAATCATAAATGATGAAAAAAGAAAGAAAGAGGATCGTAAAACAAAACGATTACGAGTTAAGAAATTTTTTTTAAGGGAGATGATTATAGAATAAGATCACGACGTGATTTGTTTTAGTTATAAAAGAAAGATGGTTTGTAATGTTGAATAAGTATAGCTTGATGCTATGAAGATAATGTACTATGATATAGTACGAGATAAACTCATGAGGAGTTATAGATAATGTGATACGAGAAATTCATATTAAGCAAGTTAAGGGCAAGTTAAGAATAAGTTAAGCGTAAGGTAATGTTAGGTGAGATTTCAATTGAGGACTCATATGGTGACTAAGTTGTACAAACATTTGCATGAGCAGAGATTTTGTGTGTGTACTTAGTTTATAACATTGATAATCATTGCAATGTCGGTGTCGCGTTGTCAATGTATATGTGGTGGAAAGGTGATTCTTTTCTCATGTGTATATTTGATAGTTAGAGGTTTTTAAGGTTAGGTTAGACAATATTAAGATTAGGTACGGTTCTTAAAACTAATGCATATGGTAAGTTTGTGACTCATAATAATATGGCATGTTTTGAACCCCTCAGTGAATGGACGCGTAAGGTCTGACTATGATAAGTTCTTAAACTCATATTATTGTGGCAAGTTCCTAAACTTTCAATGTGTAGTAAGTTTGATGAACTATACTGGGGGTATAGGAAGAATGTAAGTTGAAATACAAGAATATTTAGTATAAGAGCATTGGTGGTGCTAGAAAAAAAAAAGAAATAAAAAATAATAATAATTTAGTCAACAATGAGGTAATGGAGTAAAGATTGAAATTAATGGAGAAATTAGATATTCTAAATCTTCTAGTTTTGCTAGATTTTCGAAACTTATTAACTTTGTTCTGATGTTTGCACTTCTATTTTTGGATCAAATGATGGAACCAATGAGTTTTAAAAACAATATCGTTATTCATATGTCTATGCTAATTATTTCGGCTATACAAAAATGATTTTAAAATATCAAAATGTATTTTTTTCCCGTAGTCATTAAGGCATCACTAAATATGATGCTAATTTGACAAACGAGGAAGTCATCAATGCAATTGAACCTGGTGTTGTATGTGATCATAAGATCGTCAGCCCACTATGGTATGATGTGGCATGACAAAGTCATATAATGACTGGATCCTCAACGTACTATCGAGATAGTATGGTATCATGTCATTATAAAAGGATGTTTTTGGTTTACTTTAAACTAAGGAAGATATGCTATATGAATTGGATAAAACTATTTCGATTGATGTTCTAGTTGTTGTTAGAAGTCTATGTTATTTGATTCAGCTAGACAAATATTGAAAGATGTTTACGCAGTTCAAGCGTTTCTTGAGAAGTTATGTTAAACCAAATTGTTTTGGTGCAGATTTAGATGTTGAAAAGCTGAGATGAACAACCCTTTTATAGGGGAGTACGCGAAAGCGTTTAGATGTGTGTGCACAATATGTGGTATGAAGGGCTGATCACCATAAGTACGGGAGTCCCTATATTCTAATTATTGTTTAGGTTTAAGTTGAAAAAAAACTTATAACCTTGGACATAGTGCACAATACATCGTACGAAGGGCTTAACACCCTAAGTACGGGAGTCCCAACAGTCTAATGACTGTTTAGGTTTAAGTTGAAAGAAATACTTATAACCCTGGACGAAGTTCAAGGTCTTGTGACCCATCAGTATGATTCGAGATTCTTTTAAATTCCTGAGTTATTCACACTGATTCCCAATTATTGAGCAATTATGGAAGATTCTTGTTATTCTAAAAGGCAAATGTGGTAATGATGATATTCCTTAGAAAGAAGTAAGTCGTAGAATGCGACATTGAATGATGAATATATTGAATAAGTGAGAAAAGAAATTTTGAAATGGGAAGGAGATGAGTTATCAAAGAATTATGTAAAATTTTTAATAGGAAAGTTAATAATTGTAGAAAGATCTTTGTGGAAAGGAGGTGGTTATATAACCCAATGAATGAATAAAGTATTAACGTAAAATCTATTTTGATAGATTGAATGAATGAAGATTAATAAATAAAAATTTTGAGGACGAAATTCTTAGAAGAAATGGTGAATATAATATCTCGAGTGTTTATGATAATGATTCTTAGAAAAAGAAATAAATGGGTTAAAAAATATATAATACTCAAAATATAATTGAGTTCAAGTGAAAGTTATGAAATAAAACCTAGAATTTGTTGAAGAAATGAATGTAGTAGGAAATATAAAACCTATATTAAGGTAATGTGTTGAGCTTCAACGATAAATTTCTAAAGTTTTTTTAAAGAGATTTAATGAAAACCTAAGTAAGGTAGGGTTTCGGTGATTCCGAGGACGGAAATCTTATAAGGGGGAAGGATGTGATAACCCGAATTTTCATAAATTATTATAATAAGAATTTAATAACTAAAATTCTTATTATGAGGTGTATATATTTTGAATTATGTGTTTTGGTGTGAAGGAATTAAATATTTATGAGATTTAATAGTTGATTAAACTATTAAAGAAAATAAAAGAAATTAGTCACGATAAGGAATTTAGTGGCAAGAAAAACTAACCCTATAAATATTGGATAATTTAAATTAAGTTGAAACTATATTATGATTAAATGAATTATTATAATATTATTTTAATTTATTTTTTGTAATTAAAGTGATGTGTTAATTTATTAAATAAAATTATAATTATAATAAAAAATTATAATTTTATTGTATTGGTTTATGTGGTAAATTGATTTAATAAATTGTTATTAGATTTAATTTAAGTTGAATATGGAAATTTATTTAAATAAAGTGTGACAATAAACTATATTATAAATGACTTATGCAAATAGATTAAAAGAGTTTTAATTTGGTTTTACCAAACAAAGCCTTAGAGCTTTTGAAATTCTTATTTTAATCTTGTTTTGCCAAACGAGGCTTAAGGAATGATTAAGTCATTATTTTAATTAGTTTTGCCAAACAAAGCCTTATGACTTTTGAATTAAAATAAAATATAATATAATATAATATAATAAATATTTTTGTAACTGATATGTAATTATTATATTTAATAGTACGTCAATTTATACGTTTTGTTTCAGGTTTATTGCATCTATTTTATTTTTTTGCGTAAGGTGTTGGCCTAAGCCTGAGGATAGTAGGAGAGAAGAACAGAGGAAAATAGAGAGAAAGGAGAGAAAGAAATAGAGAGAGTTGAAAAAAAAAGGTTATGTGAATTCACTTCTTTGTTTTCTAGCAAGGATTATTCAAGCAATTGAAGGTATAATCTCTAAAACTTTAGTTCTATGTATATGAAATTTTTGTATATAAGAGTTTATGTTCTTGAGTTTCAAACCTCTGTAATCCAAATTTGATGAATTGTTGTTATATGAAGTGTTTGATTGTGCGTACATGTAATTATGATGTTATAACTAACATCTAGACAAGGATTTGGGATATTAATTTAGATGAATTACGTTCAAAAGGAAAAGAAATCGTTTACAGTGAATATGAGTATGAATATGGCTTATTTTGAAGTCAAAATTGATGTTTAAGTCATAGTATAAAGTAGAAATTGGCTATTGATTGTGAAAATACATGAAAAAACAAAAACAAAGTAATTGAAACTAACTATTTTGATTGTAAAACGAATTCACAGTGAGAAATTTTGCTATGAATGTCAAAAGAAGAAGAAATAAAAGAAATAGTGAAATTAAAGGTTGTAATTTTGATGTTTAAGGTGTTCATGTGGTTAGAAACGTGTTAGAAACATTAGTTT
Source organism: Panax notoginseng (assembly GCA_016801055.1). NCBI lineage: Eukaryota > Viridiplantae > Streptophyta > Magnoliopsida > Apiales > Araliaceae > Panax > Panax notoginseng. The sequence goes on from CM029012.1 coordinate 241,255,607, forward strand.
ATGTTTCTACAAATATATTACAACTTGGGTAGGTTGGTATGGTTGTTAAAAAGGAGTTTTTAGCCTAATTTAGCATTCTGCAGTGTTCGTGATGTTCGTTCACGAAATTATAGAAGGTACCCCCGCCCCAGCGGGCTATTCTAGTACAAAAACCCCCGCCCCGATGGGGGGTAGTCTGACTTGCCAAAGTTAAGAAAATCTGACCGGACATATTTTACTAAAATGAGCATAATGTTTTCATACGAACTCCGATTGATGCGATTCAAGATGATTCGGAACGACGACGAGTAGACCTATAACTTTTATTCTTTAAGTGTTTCAATTTGAGGTTGTTAACAGGGATCAAAATGGTCATATTTAGGATTGTTATGTTTTCAGGGACAATCGGATGGCGTCGGGTATGCACGTATGCAAGTGTAGTGCTTCTGATGATAAAAAATGTTGTTCTAAGTTATAAAACATGAATGTTAGTAAAAATAATGATTCTTAACATTAATAAATGATGTATTAGATAAGTTGTATAAGCATACTAAGCACACACAAGAGAGACAAATTGGGTGTGTGACGAATGAACGTCGAAACGTCGTGACAAATGTTAATGAACATAAAAAGTGTTTTAAGTTAAATAAAATGAATATTATAAGTTATGAAATGGGGTTAATATAAAACTAATAAGGATTCCTAGCAAGACTTAAACACTAAATTGAATTTTGAGTATTATTAAAAAGAAATATAGTGAGATATAAGTCGAAAGTTAACACAATCAAATTGAACATTGTGTATTGATAATAGGAAGAGTTATGAGATGTAGAGTAAAGTTTACATTACAACTACTATGCATTGCTATTTGACTAATAGTTGATATGAATGATTATATAATTGTGTAGGACACGTGAAGTGCAGATAGCTGTAAGTTGTTAAACTGTTATTGGTAAACAACGATCAAGGCAAGTCTTTCAATTCCTATTTGCTATGTGAACTTGATGATGAACTGTTTTAAATATTTGTTGCAAAGAGCATGATGTGTTCTATATATATTGAAAGTATTAAACGTTAAAGTCAATTTATGACTGCGTTGATTGAATAATGAATGTTGATTGAGTAAAGAACTCAATCTTTATACTTGTTATATGAACTGCATCATGTATGTTATGTTAGTTCAATATTTATGAGATGTATGTTGAGCATGTTATTATGTGCTATGTGATGCATGAAAATTGTTAGATTTTGATGGGCTGTCGAGCTCAACCTTGCAAATAACCACTTTTGCAGGTTAAAGATTCAAGGTAATGTTATGTGCTACTTGAAAGACATGAATCAGATGTGATACTTGAAGATTTATACACTTTGGCTGAATTATTATTATTTAAACCATATTTAAGGTTCCGAATAATGTATTAATGTTGAATTATAATATCGTTTGCAATGTAAACTCTCGTAGTAGTAAAATGATTATAAGATATTTGGATGTAAAGGTTGAAAGTTTTGGGAATGAGAATAGTTTGTAATAGAAAATTTTAATTATTCTACAAATTTTAATGGTTGTATTATCGTTTTATGATGTAAAATTAGAGGTTAAATGTATTTTTAACGACCGAAGTCGAGGATTAGATTATTTAAATTTTGGGGTCGATACACCAGATCATTAATTGAATCAAGCATACTTGTCAAAAATAATGGATTAAAGACCATTTAGCCCTCACTTAGATTTGTATACATAAGGTAAGCCTCTTATAAGTAAACCTATGAATTATACACTTCATATTGTAGTCCCCAATCAGCTCATAGCAAGCCTAGATCAGAATCATAGAGAGGATTTCCAAAGGTTGCTTGAAAATGTATAAACCCTAATTCCATGCTAGATCCTTTAAGCTTTGATAGATGTTGTGATTTATTGTTTACCATTGTAAAATATAATGTTATTTACATATTTGGTGTAAGACCCCGAATTTTATGAAATAAAAGTATTCAATTTTTCTTATAATTACTATTCAGTAAATGGTTAAATTGATAAAAGTTAAAGTTAAGGGTAATATATGAATTTTTTTTTTCAAAATACGCAACTGGCTATAAAATATTCATTATTGTCAGGGAATATTCGTTTGGTCGTGGAATATTCTTTTTATCGGGAATATCCGTACGACGGCGCAGTCATTTGTGGGCCCCATAACAGAATAACTGTCGGATGAAGATAACGACAAAATTGAGTTTTTATAATTAACGGCGTAGTTGTTACAGTTAACACTGTTGAAATACCCGGTGGTTAAAATACAGTAATACGCGTTATTGCACAGTAGCACACGGTATTGCACAGTATTTTTGAATTATTGATCCTTACGTAAGAAGGCACTACTCAATAATTGTTACAGCAATTACTGTTCAATATTTTATTTTATTAATTCAATAATTGATGCGTTGATTTTTTTTATATTATTGTCGCTCAATAATTGTCACTGCACATCATCTCTATTATCAGATCAATAATTCATATTATTTGAAATAATATTATTAGATTGTATTATCGGCAATGTCTAGAAAGTTCTGTTTAAGGAGAGGTTTGGTCATCTAATTGCGCGCCAATAAGAAAAAATCCTTATTGGAAAGCCCCCTCTTTCCTGGGAACGGCCTGGTTGCCAGTACTGTGATTCTGTAATATTATTTGTGAATAATTAATTATTAATTTATATGATGAGAAAAATATTAATTTTATGTGGATATAGATGGAGAAATTTTTTTAAGTGACAATTGTTAAAAAAATGATATTTTATCTTTTCTGATAAAATAATTTATTATTATATTTAATAATATAATAATGGTGATAATTTTATAATGAATATGGGATATATGAGTATATGAGGAGGAAGAGTATTGTTATTGTATTAAATGATTAACACATGTTTTGTGTGTCGGTGGACCCCATTTCTTGACTTAAATTTGATTATAGCCTGTAAAATCGCCCGTTTATGAATTTCGGTTAATTTCTATTTGGAATTTGGAAAAATTTTCTTTTATAAAGTTGTATAGAATTGAATTTTCTATAAAAAGTCGCGAGATTCGAATTTTCTGATAAAATGGCTATTTTCTATGAATTATTGAAGTTTCGGAAAATAAAATGATTTTTGTTAAATTATAGGGTGGGACCCACTTTGGTTGGTGTTAATAACATGTGGGCTGCTATATTTTTTTAGAATTGGCATGCTTGGATAGCTGGTCTTGGATGGTTGGTGTGTAGAAAAGAAAATTAATATTTTATTATTTTAGTCTCCTTTGGCGTTCTAGCATTTTTCTATAAATAGGTGCTTATGTTAGAATTGAAAATTACACCAGAAATAAGTTTTCTTTCTCTCTATATTATCAAGCATATTTTTATGAGTATTTAGATATCTTGAGTGTTGCTCAGCGTTATATCCGATATTCAAGTCAGAAGTACTGCTCTTTTGAGGTAAGTGATTTTAAGGGTTATTATGTTTTTCAGTTCGTACTTCTTCTGTCCTTCAGAAAATTCTGAAAAAATTTGAATTGATATGTTGATGAGTTTTATTGATTGTGTCCAAAAATGGTGATTTTTTGATGTATAGATTAAGAGTTATGAATTTTACAAGAAAAAACTATTTTAAAAGTAACCGCTTATAACTCCTTGTGGTTAACTCCAAAATTGATGAAATTTTTATTGGAAGTATATCTATATAATATCAGTGTACTCTGTGAATTTCGAAATTTTTGGATAAAATTACAATTTATGATAAATGTCTAAATATTCGGCCGTTTTGGCCATATAAAAAATAGTAAATGAGTTTTAAAAATTTTGAGAAAAATATATGTTCAATATGGGACTATATTATGCTAAATCCTAGAAAAGAAATATTTTTGAACTGATTTGGTATTTTTCATGAAATTAGACTAGTTATGAGTAAATGAATTAAATATGTTTTGTGAAGTAAGAAAATTAGAAAATATGATTTTATGGCTTGAGAATTCTATATAAGGTATATGCAGATTTTTGATGAGGGTTTTGGTTATTGGTAATGAAATCTTATGAGTTTGGCAGTTTAGGATGATTAAATGCATTATTTAGTAAAGTGTAAACAATTAAAATAAATTGTTTTTAAGCTTATGAAATATTATTCTTTCAATATCATTATACCGAAATATTGGTATGGATTTTATTGTAGAATTTCTACCTTTTTCATGTCGAGTACTATTCATGAATTACTATTCACGAGTTACTATTCATGAGTTACTATTCACGAGTTACCATTCACGACAAAAGTGGTTTCTTTTTCTGACCAAATTATAGTTGATTTATGAATATTATTCTTGAGATTAAATCTATATGTTGATTATATTGATTTTTTTATCATATATAATATTTTTATAACCCTAATGATGCTATTTCTCTTTGACTTGAGTGTAAAGATGGGTAAATTTTTGGTATGATCATGACCATTGAATTTATAATTGAATATCTTTAGCTTGAGTGCAAAGGTGAATTGATTAACATGGTTATAATTATTGTTTATATAAATTATGAAATGATTATATATTTCTTTGAGATATTAATATATTTGGCCTATAGTGCAAATATAAACTGTTGATGAATATATTTGGCCTGTAGTGCAAATATGAACTGTTGTTGAATATCTTTGGCCTGTAGTGCAAAGATGAACTAGTGATGAATATCTTTGGCCCATAGTGCAAAGATGATCTGTGGTTGAATATATTTGGCCAGTAGTGCAAAGATGAAATGTTGATGAATATCTTTGGCACGTAGTGCAAAGATGACATGTTGTTGAATATCTTTGGCCAGTAGTGCAAAGATGAACAGGTGTTGAGATGAACATGACCAACTGGTGATACAAATGAATATCTTTGGCCGTAGTGCAAAGATGAAGTTATTAGTATGATTATGAACAGGAAATGTGATTTGGTGTAACTATGATCTTTGATGTTTCAGGTAAAGATATGTGATGAAAATTATCTTCGTCCTGGATGAGAAGAGGAATTTAGAACTACAATTATGATTATGAGTTATTCATATGGTTGTGGACCAGAATTGTTGATTGATGTTACAGGGATAAAACATTGTTGGTGGATTTTTAACATGGAGAAGATAATAGACTTTGTAGTCTATTTGACTCTTCTAATGGATTGCTCGTTCCGCTGCAACTATGGTTGAAATTTTTATCATCTACCATATGTTCTAAATCTCTGATTTAATTCTGTTGAAGGCTATTGATAACGTATTTATCTTTAGTCATGATATTCTTTACTGGGCTAGTTGTGCTCACCCTTCTGTTTCACAATTCCTTTCAGGTAATAAGAGTGTAGTTGGATCGAGCGGGGGTAACAGGGGAATAGAACGGTGGTCATCATTTAGTAGTTATATTTGGTGAATCATCTAGGGTGAAGCGAACCCAACGTTGGAAGGGTGTTTTGCCACTATCATACAAGATGTCTAATGACATACAACCTCGTGTCATCATAAGATAGGATTGTGCTCATCCACTTACTGAGTATATTTACGAGCACTACCTATATAATCTTGGTGTTTGTTTGAAGTATAATTCTCAATTAGAGACAGTGGAGATAATGATAAGTCAAGAAAAGACTCACCATTGGAAAGAATATGATTGTAATCTTCTCGTTTTCTTTGGGGTATATTGGGTCAACCAAGGATAATTCTGTGGCCATATGATATCTATCACAACCTAGAAGCATGGCCTCCCATGTACAAAGGTTTCCTTGAGCACTTCCCAAAGATTCTAATTTCTAAAATAGTTTTTGACTATACCTTTATGTAAGGTGTCATTGTGAGGTGATATCCACGGTTGGGACATGAGTCACATTTGGTATATATTTGTATCCAAACTCACAGCATATGTGTTGTTGTATTTTGCACGACAATTGTTGTAATAAAGTTGTAGTTGTTTTATGTACCATGTATTTGGCGACTCAGAATAGGTTGGATGGAATGGACCTATTTTGGGGTTGTCACAGTTGGTATCAGAGCTATAAGTAAAGAGCCCCGAGCTTCTCGCTGGTGACTTCCTGTTGATGGGGGATGCACCGAAGCCAGACTCTCCGTAGGGGATGTCGTTCTGCGGTCGCAAACTGATAGGTACCAATGTGAGGTGCTATCCACTGATGGGACATTTGTCACAGTTGGTATCAGAGCTTAGGGATATGGTCTCTGGCGGAGATTAGGGAATATAACTAGGAGGGGAGAGATGAGTAAATCATTCGCTAATGTGTCCTACCTAAGCTTATTTGTTGGTCAGTCATAATATCGGGATATTATGTGATATGTTAATTTGTTTAATTAACCCTTGTTTTATGGCAGTATTTGAGAATGGCTGCTGAGAATGTTAACAATGGAGTGAATGAGACCGTGGGGATACCTCTAATCATTAACCAGGATAATGTGATGTCAGGCGAAGAAGGAATTAGAGAAATCCATGTGGTGAGTGAAGAATTGATAGTTGCACCCAATCTAGTCGCAGAGGTAGCAGCTGAGAGTGAGGAAGAAGAAGCACCTGAGGAGAATTTTTTAGAGGTATTATATGATCAAAATGTAGAATTTCAAAATCGTATTCATGAGTTAGAAGAGCAGGCTGAAGAATGACAGGCGGTCGTGGAGCAAAGGATGCAACAATTCAAGCTTATGTTACCAGATATATGATGCTTGAACAGAAGCATTCTTTGGCAGAGTATAAGATGATAAAGATGGAATCTAAGCTGAAAGAAGAAAAAACTGAACGAGTGAGAATAAGTGATGCATGGGCAAAAGCCGAACGACACGTGGATATTGTGGAAAGAGATGTCCGATCTAAGAAGGCCAAAATAGATGATATGAATTTCTCTTTTTGGAAAGCAATTGGGAGAACCCAACATCGAGTTTTGAATTACCCTGTACAGAGCGGTCAACCTGAATTCAATATGGATCGAAGATTGATGATTCAGATCATGAATTAGGAGTACGACGAGGCAGTTGAGAGAGGAATATGCCCTATAGAAAAGTATATTCCAATGGTAGTGATGACGCCAAATGCTGTCCCAGACAAGTCAAAGTCTGGTAGTTCAAGGGAGAGCGGTTGTCATGACTTCCCAACAAGTGAGGAACCCAAATGAAGTTATCACGGGAGATGAGCAATGGAGAAATCATGATAACCCGAGAGATAGAATCTGAAATGAAAGCAAGGTATTCTCAACTTTTCGAAATACCAGGTACGTAAATTTCGGGGACGAAATTTCATAAGGAGGGGAGATTGTAAGACTCCGAATTTTATGAAATAAAAGTATTCAATTTTTTTTTTATAATTACTATTCAGTAAATGGTTAAATTGATAAAAGTTAAAGTTAAGGGTGATATATGAATTTTTTTTCAAAATACGCAAGTGGCTATAAAATATTCATTGTTGTCGGGGAATATTCGTTTGGTCGTGGAATATTCTTTTTATCGGGAATATCCGTACGACGGCACAGTCATTTGTGGGCCCCATTACAGAATAACTGTCGGATGAAGATAACAACAAAATTGAGTTTTTATAATTAACGTCGTAGTTACCGTTAACACTGTTGGAATACCCAGGGGTTAAAATACAGTAATACGCGTTATTGCACACTAGCACACGGTATTGCACAGTATTTTTGAATTATTGATCCTTACGTAAGAAGGCACTACTCAATAATTGTTACAGTAATTACTATTCAATATTTTATTTTATTAATTCAATAATTGCTACGTTGATTTTTTAATATTATTGTCGCTCAATAATTGTCACTACACATCATCTCCATTATTAGATCAATAATTCATATTATTTGGAATAATATTATTAGATAGCATTATCGACAATGTCTAGAAAGTTCTGTTTAAGGAGAGGTTTGGTCATCTAATTGCGCGCCAATAAGAAGAAATCCTTATTGGAAAGCCCCCTCTTTCCTAGGAACGGCCTGGTTGCCAGTACTGTGATTCTGTAATATTATTTGTGAATAATTAATTATTAATTTATATGATGAGAAAAATATTAATTTTATGTGGATATAGATGGAGAAAATTTTTTAAGTGACAATTGTTAAAAAAATGATATTTTATCTTTTCTGATAAAATAATTTATTATTATATTTAATAATATAATAATGGTGATAATTTTACAATGAATATGGGATATATGAGTATATGAGGAGGAAGAGTATTGTTATTGTATTAAATGATTAACACATGTTTTGTGTGTCGGTGGACCCCATTTCTTGACTTAAATTTGATTATAGCCTGTAAAATCGCCCGTTTATGAATTTCGGTTAATTTCTATTTGGAATTTGGAAAAATTTTCTTTTATAAAGTTGTATAGAATTGAATTTTCTATAAAGAGTCGCGAGATTCGAATTTTCTGATAAAATGGCTATTTTCTATGAATTATTGAAGTTTCGGAAAATAAAATGATTTTTGTTAAATTATAGGGTGGGACCCACTTTGGTTGGTGTTAATAACATGTGGGCTGCTATATTTTTTTAGAATTGGCATGCTTGGATAGCTGGTCTTGGATGGTTGGTGTGTAGAAAAGAAAAATAATATTTTATTATTTTAGTCTCCTTTGGCGTTCTAGCATTTTCCTATAAATAGGTGCTTATGTTAGAATTGAAAATCACACCAGAAATAAGTTTTCTTTCTCTCTATATTATCAAGCATATTTTTATGAGTATTTAGATATCTTGAGTGTTGCTCAGCGTTATATCCGATATTCAAGTCAGAAGTACTGCTCTTTTGAGGTAAGTGATTTTAAGGGTTATTATGTTTTTCAGTTCGTACTTCTTCTGTCCTTCAGAAAATTCTGAAAAAATTTGAATTGATATGTTGATGAGTTTTATTGATTGTGTCCAAAAATGGTGATTTTTTGATGTATAGATTAAGAGTTATGAATTTTACAAGAAAAAACTATTTTAAAAGTAACCGCTTATAACTCCTTGTGGTTAACTCCAAAATTGATGAAATTTTTATTGGAAGTATATCTATATAATATCAGTGTACTCTGTGAATTTCGAAATTTTTGGATAAAATTACAATTTATGATAAATGTCTAAATATTCGGCCGTTTTGGCCATATAAAAAATAGTAAATGAGTTTTAAAAATTTTGAGAAAAATATATGTTCAATATGGGACTATATTATGCTAAATCCTAGAAAAGAAATATTTTTGAACTGATTTGGTATTTTTTATGAAATTGGACTAGTTATGAGTAAATGAATTAAATATGTTTTGTGAAGTAAGAAAATTGGAAAATAGGATTTTATGGCTTGAGAATTCTATATAAGGTATATGCAGATTTTTGATGAGGGTTTTGGTTATTAGTAATGAAATCTTATGAGTTTGGCAGTTTAGGATGATTAAATGCATTATTTAGTAAAGTGTAAACAATTAAAATAAATTGTTTTTAAGCTTATGAAATATTATTCTTTCAATATCATTATACCGAAATATTGGTATGGATTTTATTGTAGAATTTCTACCTTTTTCATGTCGAGTACTATTCATGAATTACTATTCACGAGTTACTATTCATGAGTTACTATTCACGAGTTACTATTCACGACAAAAGTGGTTTCTTTATCTGACCAAATTATAGTTGATTTATGAATATTATTCTTGAGATTAAATCTATATGTTGATTATATTGATTTTTTTATCATATATAATATTTTTATAACCCTAATGATTCTATTTCTCTTTGACTTGAGTGTAAAGATGGGTAAATTTTTGGTATGATCATGACCATTGAATTTATAATTGAATATCTTTAGCTTGAGTGCAAAGGTGAATTGATTAACATGGTTATAATTATTGTTTATATAAATTCTGAAATGATTATATATTTCTTTGAGATATTAATATATTTGGCCTATAGTGCAAATATAAACTGTTGATGAATATATTTGGCCTGTAGTGCAAATATGAACTGTTGTTGAATATCTTTGGCCTGTAGTGCAAAGATGAACTAGTGATGAATATCTTTGGCCCATAGTGCAAAGATGATCTGTGGTTGAATATATTTGGCCAGTAGTGCAAAGATGAAATGTTGATGAATATCTTTGGCACGTAGTGCAAAGATGACATGTTGTTGAATATCTTTGGCCAGTAGTGCAAAGATGAACAGGTGTTGAGATGAACATGACCAACTGGTGATACAAATGAATATCTTTGGCCGTAGTGCAAAGATGAAGTTATTAGTATGATTATGAACAGGAAATGTGATTTGGTGTAACTATGATCTTTGATGTTTCAGGTAAAGATATGTGATGAAAATTATCTTCGTCCTGGATGAGAAGAGGAATTTAGAACTACAATTATGATTATGAGTTATTCATATGGTTGTGGACCAGAATTGTTGATTGATGTTACAGGGATAAAACATTGTTGGTGGATTTTTAACATGGAGAAGATAATAGACTTTGTAGTCTATTTGACTCTTCTAATGGATTGCTCGTTCCGCTGCAACTATGGTTGAAATTTTTATCATCTACCATATGTTCTAAATCTCTGATTTAATTCTGTTGAAGGCTATTGATAACGTATTTATCTTTAGTCATGATATTCTTTACTGGGCTAGTTGTGCTCACCCTTCTGTTTCACAATTCCTTTCAGGTAATAAGAGTGTAGTTGGATCGAGCGGGGGTAACAGGGGAATAGAACGGTGGTCATCATTTAGTAGTTATATTTGGTGAATCATCTAGGGTGAAGCGAACCCAACGTTGGAAGGGTGTTTTGCCACTATCATACAAGATGTCTAATGACATACAACCTCGTGTCATCATAAGATAGGATTGTGCTCATCCACTTACTGAGTATATTTACGAGCACTACCTATATAATCTTGGTGTTTGTTTGAAGTATAATTCTCAATTAGAGACAGTGGAGATAATGATAAGTCAAGAAAAGACTCACCATTGGAAAGAATATGATTGTAATCTTCTCGTTTTCTTTGGGGTATATTGGGTCAACCAAGGATAATTCTGTGGCCATATGATATCTATCACAACCTAGAAGCATGGCCTCCCATGTACAAAGGTTTCCTTGAGCACTTCCCAAATATTCTAATTTCTAAAACAGTTTTTGACTATACCTTTATGTAAGGTGTCATTGTGAGGTGCTGTCCACGGTTGGGACATGAGTCACATTTGGTATATATTTGTATCCAAACTCACAGCATATGTGTTGTTGTATTTTGCACGACAATTGTTGTAATAAAGTTGTAGTTGTTTTCTGTACCATGTATTTGGCGACTCAGAATAGGTTGGATGGAATGGACCTATTTTGGGGTTGTCACATTTGGGTTGGTTAAACATGAATCCATAACATTTAAATGCATCAAAATAAAAAAAATAGTAAACTGATTAAACCCTAAAAACATGGTCTGACAGTCAAATGTCAGGCCTTATTGATCTTGACATGTTAATTGTTTAACTTTTTTAAAGATTGACAGTTGTACTATTCCATAACGACAACAATTTGAAACTGAAATCAGGCTAATAGGATCACTAGATTAAAAGTTATTAAGGGTCAAAGGTCGTTGACCGACCACGAAAAAGTGAAATCTGGAAATTCCAGAAAAAATTTCCAAGACGACCTGTTAGCTGTGACACCCCCAAATCCGGGTACTTCATTCCCTCAAGATTTGGTGTTCACTTAATAAAAACATTCATGTCTAACTACATAATCATGATAAAATTGAATAATAAACCTTCCCATTACGTCAATAATTTCAAATAAAATCTCCCAGGTTATCTAACCTTTAAATACAAACATTCATATGCGGAAAATTAAACAACTTCATTACAATAAATCAAATAAAGTCTGACAATAAAAATGTCAACATGTTACAAGTCTTCACTACTTGTTCATCTTTCCTTTTCCTTTACTGGTGCTAGGTACATCGACCTTCTCAACTTTAGCCGTAATGTTTATTTAAGCAAGAGTGAGCAAACAAGGCTCACTTAAAATAACAATGAACAAAACTTTACATTAATTGCCATATAATTGGCTCAATAGAACGAAACAATATGCTCTATTAATGATAATCAAAATCTGAATCATATATCTGAGGGTCATAAGACCACGAACTATGTCCATAGTTATAAGTAATCTTTCAACTTAAAATTTAACAATCATAAGACTATAGGGACTCCTCGTACTTAGGGGGATCAGCCCTTCGTATAATGTATTATGCACAAACATTTCAACGTTATGCGTAAATTATTCCCTAATAACAGGGTTGTTCATCTCAGCATTTGGAATACAAGTCCGCACCGAAGTATGTTTGGTTTGGATAAGTTTCAAGGTAATTTAGGTTTAACGAACATCAACTAAGAATTAGTTAAATAAAAAGTTCATAACGTTATGCTATGGAATAAATCATAACTGCATCAACATTGTATACTAAGGTCATGTTTTAGGAATAATCTAAGAGCATAAACATTGAATAATTATAGCATACCTTGCTTGAACAATATTAAGCTAAGGTTATTTAGAATTGAATACTGAGCATGCATAACAAATAGTAAATTGAACAATAAAACTTGTTCGACGTTAGTATATCAGAATGTAAAAACTTGCATGCTAAATAACAAGTTAAAGATTATAGAAACTTGTTCAATACTAAGAGATAAGGTTTAAAAACTTGCAACATTTATAATCAAGGTAGAGATAAAGGAACTTGCTTATAAGTAACATGTTAAGGATAAGATACTTGCGTTCAATACACGAATTGAAAGAAGTTAAGAAACTTGCTCAACGAAGGTTTAGAGTTAGAAAACTTGCATAATCGTAAACAAAATAAAGACAAGAAACTTGCTCAACATAAGAATAAGGTTTAGGAAACTTGTCTTGCGTGTAGGCTAATTCGTAATAGTTTGATTCACAATATCCTAATCACATATCATTAGGATACAATTAGTCATTAAAAATACTCTATATATAAATAAGTATCTATTTTCATGTATGGTTTGAATTTTAATCACATAGTCAAGTTACACCAATAATAACAAAACTCGTTAAGTGTTAATTATATGCTCATCCTTAGCACTATAATACCACCATAATAAAATTTACATTTTTAACAGTCATAGTATTGCATTATATTAACAATTACAGACTTTGTGTAAAAGAAAACTCATTTCTGGACATTCTGTTTACCGGCGCTGCGGCGCCACAGTTTGTACTGTGGGCGACGCTGTGGCGCGAAGCACAGGCCATGGGCCAGCGCTGTTGCACGAAATTCGAGGCTGCGACACTGACTTTAGCGCCGCGACGTGAAGTTGGGGTTACAGCACTGATTTTGGTGCTGAGGCGCCGAAACTTACAGAACTGAGCACGAAGAACATAACAAAGCTAATTTATGTCTGTATCTTAATTTCTAACACTAATTCATCATGTATAACCTTTACTCATCATACATATACCAATTTAAAAAAACAACTAAACAACAATTTTGGAAAGATTAAATCCTTGAATGCCATATTTTAAACCAAAAACTCTATTTTTGACATTTGTTTGACACAGTGAACACGGTAACCACAATTATATACCAACTTGATTCCTTTGAACTATGTTCTCTTTATTTCTTACCCAATTAACATATTCAAAGTTTAATTTTACATATTAGCTCACAATCAAATACTAATTTTGATAATCCTACAAGCCATGTTCATACACATATTCACTGTAAAAACCAATTTCTCTTCTTACAGACGTAATTTAGCATAAAATCATATATATATATGTTCAGCATACAATCACACACACACACACACACACACACACACACACACACACACACACACACACACACACACACACACACACATATATATATATATATATATATATATATATATATATATATATGCTAGTTATAACAATTATATATACCCATAATTTCATAACTAATTATAAAAATATGGATTACAGAAATTTTTGTAAAGACTTTATACACAGTGAAACTCAAGAACACAAAGACTTAGGAATTATGGCGTAAAACATATATGTTAAGATTATGTAACATACATTTTGTTGCTTTGTTAACCCTTATTAGAAGACAAAGTGCTTACTTGAAATTCACAGAACCTTTCTCTCCTCTCAACTCTATCTACTTCTCTGACAACTTCTTCTCTTTTCTTAGTTATCAATATAAGCCAAATACACTATACGTAAAAATCAAAACAAAACCAACGCACACTTTTTAAGTGTCTAAAACCGACATCTACTAATTGTCCCTATTAAATTATCAGTTACCATAATTTAATATATATTATTTATATTTTATTTATTTAATTTATACTATTAATAATTCAAAATTTAAAATTTTAAAAGTCATAAGGCTCCGTTTGACAAAACTCTTTTAAAAATTAAAAACCTAATATCTTTAAGCCTTGTTTGAAAAAACTAAACTAAACTCCTTTAATTTATTTTAATAACTTCTTTATAGTACAGTTATTTGTCACACTTTATTTAATTAAGTTTTCATACTTAGTTTAATTAATTCTAATAACAATTTATTAAATAAATTTACCATATAAATCAATACAACAAAATTATAATTTTCTTTATAATTATAATTTTATTTAATAAATTAACACATCATTTTAATTACAAAAAATCAAATTATAATAATTCATTTAATCATTATAAACTCTCTAACTTAATTATTAAATTAAATTAGAATATTATCTCATGATAATTAATTTCCTTATCTCCTTAATTATTTACTCAACAAATAATTAACCAAATCAAATCAAATCATTTTGAACAAATATTTATTCAATGATAAACACATCCATTAAATATTTATATAATTTAATAAATATTTAAAATTACAATTAAAATTCTTGGATTGTTACATCCTTCCCTCCTTACAAGGATTATGTCCCCAGAATCACAACTCAAATAAATCATTCGTCACATTCTTTCCTCCTTACAAAGATTCTGTCCTCAGAATCGAAGACACAGATTAAACAAATAACTCAGGATAATCTTTCATCATTTTATCTTCAAGTTCTCACGTAGCTTCTTCAGCATTATGGTTCCTCCATATCACCTTCACATAATGTATAACTTTATTCTTGAGCACTTGTTCTTTCCTGTCTACTATCTGGATAGGAACCTCTTCATAGGACAAGTCTTTATCAAACTGCAACGGTTCGTACTCGATTACGTGCTTGAAATCGGGTTTATACGGTCGTAACACCGAAACATGAAAAACATTGTGAATATTTACTAACTCTGGAGGTAGGGCTACCTCGTAAGCCACCTCTCCTACTCTTCGCAGCCCTTTGAAGGGTCCAATAAACCTCGAGCTTAGCTTTCCCTTTTTACCGAAATGATTTTTCCCCTTCCAAGGAGAAACTTTTAGGAACACGAAATTTCCTACGCCAAATTTGCTATCTTGTCTATGTTGATCAGTATACTTCTTCTGTCTGTCTTGAGCTGCTACCATTCTTGTCCTGATGAGTTTGACAACCTCAAAAATTTGTTATACCAGTTCTGGTCCTAACAGTTGGCGTTCATCGACTTCATACCAGCGCAGTGGAGTTCTGCACTTCCTGCCGTATAATGCTTCGTAAGGCAGCATGCTGATGCTTGCATGGTAACAGTTGTTGTAGGCGAATTCCACCAATGGTAAATGTTCATCCCAGCTCCCTTTGAAATCCATGATGCATGCTCTCAGCATATCTTCAAATGTCTGGATTGTTTGTTTGTTTTGGCCATCTGTTTATGGATGGTACGCCGTACTCATTCTCAACTGTGTTCACATACATTCTTGTAGTCTCTTCCAGAAGTTTGACGTGAATCACGAATCTCTATCTGACACAATTGACACTGGCACTCCATGTCTCGAAATGATCTCTTTAACGTACAACCTTCCCAACTGATCAAGATTGAATCTAATCTTTATTGGCAAAAAGTGTGCTGATTTTATCAGTCTGTCCACTATCACCCAAATTGCATCGCATCCTTTCTGAGTAGTTGGAAGACCCACCACAAAATCCATTGTGATGTGTTCCCACTTCCATTCTAGTATTTCCAACGGTTGAAGTAATATGCTTGGTCTTTGATGCTCGGCCTTAACTCTTTGACATGTCAAACATTTTGCGACACTTTCTGCAACATCTCTTTTCATGTTTGGCCACCAAAAATGACGTCGTAAATCTTGATACATCTTCATAATTCCTGGATGAATCAAATATCTTGAGTTATGAACTTCGGTCAAGATTTCGTCTTTAATCTCTAGTACTGCTGGAACCCAATTTCTTCCCTCGAACCTTAGTAACCCTTCGATATCGATCCTATATTTCACATCACTACCCTCGACCACTTTCTCTTTGATTTTCCCACATTCTTCATCTTATAATTGAGCATTCTTAATTTTGTCCACCAAAGTTGGACTAGCTTCTATCTGAAATAGTCGTTCATCAGATTCTTTTGGAAATTTTATTTCCAACTCTAGCTTTGCCATTGCTGAAATAAGCTCCTCCTAAGTGGTTATCAGCATTAACTTTTCTCGACCTTTCCTGCTTAAAGCATCTGCAACCACATTCGCTTTGCCTAGATGATAAAAGATCTCACAATGGTAATCATTTATCAATTCCATCCATCTTCTTTGACGCATGTTCAGGTCCTTCTGAGTGAAAATATACTTCAGACTTTTATGGTCTGTGTAAATCTCATATTTTTCTCCATGGAGATAGTGTCTCCATATCTTCAGAGCAAATACTACAGTAGCAAACTCTAAATCATGAGTCGGATACCCTTTCTCATAGTCCTTCAGTTGCCTTAACGCATTTGCAATAACTTTATCGTTTTTCATAAGAACACAACCCAATCCTTTATGTGAGGCATCACTATACACCACAAAGTTTTCTGTATTATCTGGTAATTACAACACAGGTGCCACACTCAACTTCTTCTTTAAGTCTTGAAAACTTTCTTCACACTTCTCCGTCCACACAAATTTTATAGCTTTCCTAATCAAATTTGTTAACGGAGTGGCTATCTTGGAAAAATCTTGAATAAATTGTTTATAATAATCGGCCAGTCCCAAGAAACTCCTCACCTCCGATGGTGTCCTTGGTTGTTCCCAATTGATTACAGCTTCCACTTTTGATGAATCCACTGAAATCCCATCTTTGTCAATCACATGACCCAAAAATTGTACACGATAGAGCCAAAATTCACACTTAGAGAATTTCGCGTATAACTTTTCTTTTCTTAGTGTCTCCAATGTCAAACGTAAATGTTCCACGTGTTCTTCTTGAGATTTGGAGTATACCAAGATGTCGTCGATAAATATCACCACAAACGTGTCTAAAAATGGTTTAAACACCATGTTCATCAAATCCATGAATGCAGCAGGGGCATTGGTCAAACCAAAAGACATCACTAGAAACTCGTAATGTCCATACCGAGTTCTGAATGTCATTCTAGGTATATCCTCCTTCCTTACCTTCAATTGGTGATACCCACTTCTCAAATATATTTTCGAGAAGTATTTAGCACCCTTCAATTGATCAAACAAGTCATCTATTCTTGGCAACGGATATTTATTCTTAATAGTAACGTTATTTAATTCTCTATAATCAATGGAAAGACGCATTGACCCATCCTTCTTCTTCACGAATAACACCGGTGCTCCCCATGGTGACACACTCGGCTGAATGTATTTCTTGTCTAATAGTTCCTGCAATTGCACCATCAGTTCCTTCATTTCTACCGGAGCAATTCTGTACGGGGCCTTCGATATCGGGGCTGTTCCTGGCGCTAAGTCGATCACAAACTCAATCTCTCTATCAGGCAGAAGTCCTGGGAATTCCTCCGAAAACACATCTACAAATTCCCTAACCACTGGTATCTCTTCCAGTTTCACCCCCTTCCTCTGAGTATCGACTATATAAGATAAATAACCCACACAGCCTTGGCTCAACAATTTCTTGGCTTGCATAATCGTCAGACATCTCGCATGTCTAGGAAATTTACTACCATGGAAAACTACCTTTGACGGAGTCATAAGATTTACACATTTCTTTTGGCAATCAATTATTGCTCCATAATTGAACAGCCAATCCATTCCCAAAATAACATCAAACTCTCCAAGTTTAATCAAAATTAAATCTACCATCATGATATTCCCCTTAATATTCACCCTATAATTCTTGTATACGAACCTAACAAGAATTACTTCTTTATTTGCAATTTCTATGTTTAAAAGAAAATTCAATTCTTCACTAGAAAATCCTAACCTCTTAGCAAATTTATCAGATATAAACGAGCAAGTAGCACCTGAATCAAATAATACATAAGCATCTATATCATTAATTGGGATAATACTTGACACAACATCCTTTGATTGCACAACATCTTGCACAATCATGTTGAAGGTTCTGGCTGTGGGTTTGTTTGATGTCGTTGGTCCAGCAATGGCCCATGTACCTCCACTGCTACCTCCTTTGCTTCCTGTTATCTCTCCAGCTTTCTTCTTAGGGCATTCACGAGCAAAATGATCCTTTGACCTGCACGTGAAGCAAACATTCTTCTTAGGTTGACTGCAATTTGGGGCGATGTGACCTTCCTGGCCACAATTAAAGCATACATGCTTCCCCATTAAGCAAATACCCTTGTGAAACTTCTCGCATGTAGCACATGCTTTGAACATCTTATTTTGCTGGTTACCCTGCTGGTTTCCAACACCTACATTCCCATTCCATTTCCTCTTTAGGTTATTGTTACCATTTCCATTACCACCATCACCATTCTTAACCTCGCCCTCATTCATCTTCTTTCTTTGTTCTTGATTAAACTTTGTTACTACCTCGCCTCTACCTTCAGTGAGAATTACCTTCTCCAGTACTGCTGTAAATGTCTTCAGCTGAAACATGGAGACCCTATTGTACACCCAGGGCTTCAGTCCCTGCTCAAACCTCTTAGCCTTTCACTCATCTGTGTTGACTTGATATGGCACAAACCTTGCCAACTCATTAAATTTTGCAGCATACTCTGATACTATCATTGATCCCTTCTTCAGTTCTAAAAATTACACCTCCAACTAATTCTTCAAACTCTCCGGGAAATAAGTCTTGAAGAATATCTCCTTAAACTTATCCCAAGTCATAACCCCTTGACCTCCTCGAGTTTTATTGGCCTGCCACCAATAACTAGCCTCTGCTTTCAACATAAATGTTGCAAAAGCAGTCTTCTAATTCTCCCCTACTCTAGCAACATTGAACACTTTTTCTATCTCCATGATCCAGGTATGTGCCTCAACTGGATTCATGGATCCACATAATTCTGGTGGTCCAACTGCCTTGAAGTCCTTAAATGTTGCAGCCTGATTCTGCGGTTGATTCTGTAGTACACCCGTCAGTAACATTACTAGCTGCTAAACTGGGTTAGCCTCAGCATTGTCATTATTGGTAGATTCCTATCGTGGTTGACGTCTTGGAGGCATTTTCTGTTAAAATATACTCATTAGATTATTATCAACTCCTTTAAGTATTTTCTACTTAACTTGCACTCCATAAAAGAACTCATCACATAACACATAACACATAACACTTTGAATAAACAAAATAATAACTTTTATTCATTCATATTCTTTTTGAAAACATAAGATCAATAGCATCACTGCTATTTACATTACCTTCCTGAACTACTAAAGTTTCAGGATAACTTCAACATCATATCCCATTGATTACATATCACTAGGGATTTACATATTATTTAACATTTTATATCGCATATCAGGTACATTTCCTACTATGTCCTACTAAGATACTGCGTTGTCTTATGACTCTCTTCCTCCATAATTCGGAACATTGTTCTGTGATCTAATATGAACGACGGCAGTGTCTCGAACTGAACCGGATAACCCATGACCCGATCTTGAGCTCGATTGATCACGATGTTGAATACGTTATTCATCTCCTCTATCTTGATCTTCTTTGCGTGTGCCTCTCTCTCTCTCTGATATCCCGGCTCGTTGATAAGCTTCCTTGTACGCGTCTTCGGCTCTTGCCCTCTTAGTAGATTCTTCTTTCAACTTGTTCTTCAGCTTTGCAATCTCCGTTGTCATTTGTTCATTCTCTTCCTCAATATGGATCAGCTTCTCTTCGACATTATTCAGTCGTTCCTCTCGATCTTGGATCTCGTCGTCCTTCTGTGCCATCAAGGTATGTTGTTCAGCTACTATCTCTTCCAACTCCTCCACGGTATCCTGAAGTTCCACATTGCGGTCGTATACTTCATCGTACATACGAGCAGCTATCGAGTTAAGTGAAATATCTTCATCCTCGGCTTCGTCCTCGTCCTCGTCATCCTCATTCGACTGTGGCAGCTCCACGAGATCCTCCTCATCCGTTTTTACCTCATCATCCTCATCAGGTAAACCCTCCTACTCAACCACTGTGACCAACGAAGACTCCCGTGGAAGTAGTTGTTCCCAAATCGCCTGAATATCTAGAGGCTCCTCCTCTCTAGGCATCTGGGATCCTTCCTCCCTAGCCTGACTGGATTCTCTTACATTAGTCATCCTGACAACAAAATTTTTAATTTTTAATTACTAATCATCACTACTCGACACTCACGAGCACATAAGTTGTAATCACATAAGCACATAAGTGTTTTATTACTTCTTCCTTAAAACTCGATAAGAGTTTATCACCACTATCTTTTCAAAGATTACTTCCTAAGGCTTTTCCCCACCTAAGGTTCATAACCTAAGGCTTTGATGTTTATGGTGTTCATATGGTTAGAAAAGTGTTAGAAACATTAGTTTATGTTTCTGTAAATATATTGCAACATGGGTAGATTGGCATGGTTGTTAGAAAGGAATTTTTAGGCCTAATTTAGCTTTCTGCAGTGTTCGTGATGTTCGTTCATGAAATTACAGAAGGTACCCCCGCCCCGGTGGCCTATTCTACTACAAAAACCCCTACCCCGACGAGGGGGTAGTCTGACTTGCCAAAGTTAAGAAAATCTGACTGGACATATTTTACTAAAATGAGCATAACATTTTTATATGAACTCCGATTAATGCAATTCAAGATGATACGGAATGAGGACGAGTAGACCTATAACTTTTATTCTTTAAGTTTTTTAATTTGAGATTGTTAGCAGGTGTCAAAATGGTCATCTTTAGGACTGTTGTGTTTTCGGGGACAATCGGAGGGCGTCGGGCATGCACGTATGCAAGTGTAGTACTTCTGACGATAAAAGATGTTACTCTAAGTTATAAAACATGAATGTAGGTAAAAATAATGATACTTAACATTAATAAATGATGTATTAGATAAGTTGTATAAGCATACTAAGCACACACAAGAGAGACAAATCGGGTGTGTGACGAATGAACGTCGAAACGCCGTGACAAGTGTTAATGAACATAAAAAGTGTTTTAAGTCAAATGAAATGAATATTATAAGATATAAAATGGGGTTAATATAAAATGAATAAGGATTCCTAGCAAGACTTAAACACTAAATTGAATTTTGAGTATTATTAAAAAGAAATATAGTGAGACATAAGTCAAAAGTTAACACAATTAAATTAAATATTGTGTATTGATAATAGTAAGGGTTATGAGATATAGAGTAAAGTTTACAGTACAACTACTATGCATTTCTATGTGACTAATAGTTAATGTGAATGATTATATAATTGTGTGGGGCACGTGAAGTGCAGATAGCTATAAGTTGTTAAACTGTTATTGATAAACAACGATCAAGGCAAGTCTTTCAGATTCTATTTGCTATGTGAACTTGATGATGAACTATTTTAAATCTTTGTTACAAAGAGCATGATGTATTCTATATATATTGAAAGTATGAAACGTTAAAGTCAATTTATGACTACGTTAATTGAATAATGAATGTTGATTGAGTGAGGAACTCAATCTTTATACTTGTTATATGAACTGCATCATGTATGTTATGTTAGTTCAATGTTTATGAGATGTATGTTAAGCATGTTATTATGTGCTATGTGATGCATGAAAACTATTAGATTTTGCTGGGCTGTCGAGCTCAACCTTGCAAATAACCACTTTTGCAGGTTAAAGATTCAAGGTAAAGTTATATGCTACTTGAAAGACATGAATCAGATGTGATACTTGAAGATTTATACACTTTGGCTGAATTATTATTATTTGAACCATGTTTAAGGTTCCAAATAATGTATTAATGTTGTATTGTAATATCGTTTGCAATGTAAACTCTCGTAGTAGTAAAATGATTCTGAGATATTTAGATATCAAGGTTAAAAGTTTTGGGAACGAGAATAGTTTGTAATAAAAAAAAATTAATTATTCTACAAATTTTAATAGTTGTATTATCGTTTTATAATATAAAATTAGAGGTTGAATGTATTTTTAACGACCGAAGTTAAGGATTAGATTATTTAAATTTTGGGGTTGTTACACCAGATCATTAATTGAATCAAGCATACTAGTCTAAAATAATGTATTAAAGACCATTTAGCCCTCACTTAGATTTTTATACATAAGATAAGCCTCTTATAAGCAAACCTATGAATTATATACTTCATATTGTAGTCCCCAATCAGCTCATAGAAAGCCTAGATCAGAATCATAGAGAGGATTTCCAAAGGTTGTTTGAAAATATATAAACCCTAATTCCATGCTAGATCCTTTAAGCTTTGATAGATGTTGTGATTTATTATTTAAAATTATAAAATATAATGTTATTTAGTGATTTGGGTTGGTTAAACATGAATCCATAACATTTAAATGCATCAAAATGAAGAAAATAGCAAACTGATTAAACCTTAAAAACATGGTCTGATAGTCAAATGCCAGGCCTTATAGATCTTGACATGTTAATTGTTTAACTTGTTTAAAGATTGACAGTTGTACTATTCCATGACGACAATAATTTGAAACTGAAATCAAGCTAATAGGATCACTAGATTAAAAGTTATTAAGGGTCAAAGGTCGTTGACCGACCACGAAAAAGTGAAATCTGGAAATTCCAAAAAAAAAATTCCAAAATGACCTGTTAGCTGTGACACCCCCAAATCCGGGTACTTCATTCCCTCAAGATTTGGTGTTCACTTAATAAAAACATTCATGTCTAACTACCCAATCATAATAAAATTGAATAATAAACCTTCCCATTATATCAATAATTTCAAATAAAATCTCTCAGGTTATCTAACCTTTAAATACAAACATTTATATGCTGAAAATTAAACAACTTCATTACAGTAATTCAAATAAAGTCTGGCAATAAAAATGTCAACATGTTATAAGTCTTCAATATTTGTTCATCTTTCCTTTTTCTTTACTGGTGCTAGGTACATCGACATTCTCAACTTTACCTGTAATGTTTATTTAAGCAAGAGTGAGCAAACAAGGCTCACTTGAAATAACAATGAATAAAACTTTACACCAATTGCCATATAATAGGCTCAATAGAATGAAACAATATGCTCTAATAATGATAATCAAAATCTGAATCATATATCTGAGGGTCATAATGAAAGTAGTATGCACACAAGCCAATCATGTTTGATGATAAAGCATATACTTTATAACAATCTTATTCATTTATTAATAAAAAGTATTAATTTATTAAAGGCTTTTAATTATCTACATGATGCTGCTTTATAATATGTGATAAACCCATAGTTTTAAGCAATGCTTTCAGAATAATGATGATGATCATTCTAATGAGATCTAAATTCTTAGAAAGCTTAAAACTAAAATAGTTCTCAATCGTTGGATTACTAAATTGGGGATTAGTGAATCCGAATATATTGGTACATACGCTGCTTGCTCATTGGATGAGGATGATTGATCTCATGATCATTTGTGTGGAGACACTAAATCAAGTATGTAGGTGTTTATTAGAGAATAAGTTCACTGAATGTGGCTCGCTAAGGAATACCTAATGGAGTTTTACTTGCCTATCAATAGGAATTCCTGTAGTGATAGTAGTACAAGTGATCCTTGGACTTGAGATCATCATAGTATCTTATGTATGATGAGTTATACTTTGACTTATTTCTTAAGACTCTTAGGGTATATCAATGGGTATGCTTGGGTATAATAAGTCATACATGGAGATAATATATGATCAATAAAGAATCTACCGCTTCTAGTAAAAGAAGAGAAATGTCCTATGTGATTCAATAAATGACAACCCAGTAGTCTTTGGCCAATGCAGAATGAAAGAAATAAGTTTCTAATTTGTATTATTTGGAGTTGTACATTTAAGAGTCGAAATACATATAATTAAATAAAATAAGACTTGACAGTAATTCCATGTCTTATATTTAATTGGGACATTGTATGGTGGAAGGATTGAATTGTACGGTAACTATTTACTCAAAGGTTCTTTTATGATTAATGTTGAAATCTATATTATCTAGAAAGTCGTTAATCGCTAGGAAGGCTTATCCATATTGTAGAATAAATATTATTTATTTAAATAAATTAATAGTTTAATTTATTTATTTAAATAAGATTAGAATTATTTTAATTGATTTATTTACAACCAGTTTAATATGAAAAACCTAAAGGGTCACACCATAAATGGAAGAATAATTATTTAAGAAGCAAATGACATAATCGTAATAATATGTTAAGTATATTTAATTTAATCTATGATGATAGAATAAATTAAATGGCTTAATATTTATTATTTAATATTTTAAAAATATTAAATATAAATTAATAAGAGGAGTCTTATTATTATTATTACTATTATTATTATTTAATTTCTAAAGGAGTTTGGAAATTTATTAATAAAAGTACTCTTAAATATCCTAATAAGATTAGGAGGTTAATTAATTAAAAGAGTTTAATTAATTATTCTTAATAAGATTGGGAGCCTAATTAATTAAAGGAATTTAATTAATTAAAATAAAACTCAATTTCCTTAATTGTTAAGGAGGGTTGCCCACATCTATAAATAAGAGGAGTCTTATTATGGGTGAGGGTGGTTGTTTACTTTTTCACAACAGACGTGATTCCAATAGTTGGAGAGTACGCTCCTTTTCTATGAGAGATAGAAAAATTAGGATTTTGCCAAACACCCATCTTCTTGAATCTTTCTTCTTCCTTGGTGGATCACCTCTAGAGGCCAAACACTTGGGTGGCAAAGGTTGATCAAAGGAAGGAACCAAACCCGGTGGATTCAAGTTGAACACGAAAAAGATTTGGAGGTGAACTTGTACCTAAGGAAGCTCAAATCTTCAAGGGTATGATTCTTATTCTTTATCTTTTCGTTTAATTAATAATTGTGCATAAAGGATGATCCGGGTATATGGTTTGTAAAATTTTTAAACTCTTATTTTTCATGCTTCTGCTTATTTTGTGCAATTTAATTGCGTTCCTGAATATTACAAACCTAACAGTGACATTAGAGCCAAACCTTTATGTGAATTATTAATTATTTTAATTTGATATGTATATTGATATGCGTTTAGAACAATTTAATTGGGCATAATTTATTGTATAAAATTTATTATATAAAAAAATGAAAGTTTTTTTTTTTTAAAATCGGTAATCCCGATTTTTTTTTCTTCTCGCTTTCTATCATTCACGTAATTTGCAGACTATCTATGATTGTGTGTGTGTGTATATATATATATATATATATATATATATATATATATATATATATATATATATATGATCACCTGTTAGTTTTTTTTTTTGAAAAACGAAATCCATGGCTGATTTTTTTAAAAAAAGTTAATCATGTAAAAGGTTAATGTTTTGTTTTTAAAGTAAACAGGATTCAAAGAATTGCTTTATTAATGGTACAAGGGTGAATGTTATATGATAACGTGAATCTTTTTCAAGGAAGGAACCTGCCACGTTTTTTTTTTAAAAAGGAATTCCAGAACCTGCCACGTTTTTTTTTTTTGAAAAAGGAATTGTACGTGGTTATGCAGATTGTTTATATATATATATATATATATATATATATATATATATATATATATATATATATATATATATATATATATATATAATTAAAATTAAAAAGATTTATTTTAATTTTAAAATTAGAATTTCATGCTAACTAATTAGAGTTGGAATTGGATTCTATGATAATTAATTGAAGTTAAAATTAGATTCCATGTTTCCTTAAATAAAGGAGTTTATTTAGATATGAAATAAGATTTCATATTATTCAAAATAAAAGAGTTTATTTGTGAATATGAAAGAGAATTCTAATTTCCTTAAATAAATGAGTTTATTTATATATGGAATAAGATTTCATATTATTCAAAATAAAAGAGTTTATTTGTGAATAGGAAAGAGAATTCATATTTCCTTTAATAAGGAGTTTTTTATTTTTTACTTGGAATTGGATTCCATAATTAAAATAAAGGAATTTATTTTGATTAAAGATTTTGATTAAAATAAAATAGTTTATTTTATTCAAAATTGGATAAATTAAAATAAAAGAGATTTATTTTGATTTAAATTTAGATTAAAATAAAGGAGTTTATTTTGATTCAAAATTAGATTTTATGCTAACTAAATTTGCCCATTAAATGATATCAATATATATATTGAATGTTTATTATTCATGAGTTGAATTTATTTATTGATGCATATGTGTATGATAATAAATGGGATTGATTATGGATTATTGACCATTGTGATTGGATTTTATTTTAGTTGGATGCATGAATGTATGGGTTTTATTAAATAGGGTCTGCGTACTTCGTCTTCTCTAATTTTTTCTTAATATAAATTTTAACTCCCTCCTATGTATTTTCCCTTGACTGTTGATCAAGGTTTCTATTTATTTTAAATAATTTTGTAATAGGAATAGTTAGAATTAATTTTGAAGAATTGGAGATCAAGGAACAAAGAGCGCATAAAGACCCATTTGTAATGGAGCCCGGGTTTAAATGTAATAGTTATATTTGAATATTAATTCTTGTACCCCTAAGTTTGACCTTTTGGTTCACTTGGTGGCTCTAGTGAACCAAACTAGAATAAAATCCATAATCAATCCGGGTAGAATATAGTATTCTATATGTGCATGCTTATACACTATATATATATTATATATTATGCAAACATGCTTCGCATGTTTATTAATATGATGCGTATTATATATATATATATATATATATATATATATATATATATATATATATATATATATATAACGCCCCGAAATTCGGTCTATTTTCACATCCGGATTCCGTACGTCACTATCCCATTTTCTTCCAAACATACATCATTATATACTAAAATATAATAACATATATTCTAAAATCCCAGGTTCTATAACCACAAAACCTCTTTCATTACAAATAATGATAATTACATTATTCTTTACAACTTACACGAGTGACTTTCATCCGCCACAAAGGATTCATAACTGTTCATTAAACTAGTCTATAGTTTAATTCTATCATTCTATATTACAAGTCTTCACTTGCTCTTCACGCACATTCATATAATGAATGTCACTTCGTCTGAATACCGCTCAGCTTGATCTTTACGGGATCCTTAAGTTCTTTCTAACATCGTTCGCTGAAAATATTTTTATTTAAAGCAAGTGTGAGCATTCAATTGCCCAGCAAGTCATAACAGTTGAACAAACAACTTCAAGAGTGTAAATATTCTTCAGAACTTCAATAACCGAACAAAGGTTATGAAGCAGCTTGAATAATAGGAATAGTCTTGATTCCTATCATTTTAAAACATTAGTCACATGCACTTTGAAATACTTTCATTCTCTACTTTCTTTCATGCACAATCGGTCTGGCTAGAATTAATAGCACAGACTTAACAATAACGGTTCATGTATAAACCGAGCATACTTGTATTGAACAGTTCGATCACAAAACAGTTCATCTCATATAAACACCGAAGTGCTCACATTGTGGCTCAAGGCCTCATACATACTACCATCTTGTACAAATATCGCACATTCACACATAGACAGAACCTCTCAAGTTCAACATCTGAGAAGTTTTAGAAACTAGCATTCATTTAAAATATGAATGAAGTTGGGAAACTTGCCTTACGCATAGCTATAACTTACAGTTTACGCTGAAATGCTTATTCCAAAACCCTATATAACAAATTAGGAAATAACAAGTACACCAATTAGTCATATACTTGACTTACGCATTGGTTTACTTAACTTTACTTCTTAAGGTTCGCGTTCTTGTAATTTAAGCTTATGCGACTAACTTTCTTTACTACCGGTTTACGGCTTCATGATATTCGGAGATGTCTTACTCAACACGTTCATCATCTTTGATGATTCACATTCTTATCTTCTTCTTATACTTCTCTAGGACTCAGCACACATCGCTTTTCTGCTAGTAGTCCATATGGTACTCTGAGTGGTTTCCCACAAACAACCAACAAATAAGTTCCCGTCTCATCTACACTGCCCACACAGTGAGTTAGATCGGTTGCCAGTTTTGTATATACCTTCGTTCTCTGAAGGAATTGTTTAGCCCAGCTCCCATATGTCAACCATCAAAGGTTACAATTGCACTAGACCTAACTTACCTTAACTATCTGAACCATTAAACTATAATGTTCGTTAAGTCAACTTCTTATTCCTTTTGGCTTTCTGGCAACTAAATGCCATACCTCAGGAATCATTCTTTATCGTCTAAGTCATACACTCTTTTGTATACTCGGAACGATCATTCAATGTCAATACTATGAGACCATAGCGTTAAACATTTCATATGAACTTATTCATATCTTACAACGTCCGGTTCCCTCAAATCGGAACATTGTTCAAGTTATACTTATTAACTCGGCTTCTTAACGTTATACGTTATTATCTTCAATTTAGTTTCTTCACCGTTCACGGTTAATCAACATTCTTCATTATATTACGGTTAAACCATACACAGGGTGTAGGTTCTGCCCGTTTAACACTCGCTTACACTCAACCCTTACGCTGGTTAAAGTGTTCAGCGCTTACATTTCAATCTAACATTCTCATCCGACTTATATCGGACTTTCATTACTCTTATTACCGTTTGCTACGGCTTTCTTGATACCATTCGTATCTTACTTACTATCTTCGTCAACGTTTAAGTCATACAACTAGGGTATACTTAGCACGTTCGTCAAACGCGAATACGATTCACGAGGATCGTTTACGTATTCAACATTCACGTTGCTCATCTCTTAATCTCTCATTCAACCTTTACTCACGGTTCCAATTACTTTCATCATTATCCATCCCATGAACCCCATGTTCATTATTCTTTCTTAATGTCGAAGCCATACCATTCGTTGTATGCTAAGACCGATCGTTCGTTGTAACTACGTTGCGTTCACAGCGTCTATATGCTTTACATTCATCTCTCAATGCCATGTCATAACATTAAAATGTTATACATTAACATCGTCAACCAACGTCTATGGAATCACAACCATAGCAATCCCTCACGTTCGTTTATCGAGACTACGGTCCCCGGACATCGGTTCCGTAACCCGCATCTACATTCTTTGTCTTTTATTCTCGTTTAATCTTTTCGTTCAATCTTTGCTAAAGGTTTAAAACACTTGACTAAGTGTTACATTACATGAACTATATGTTCATACTTCTTTCTTGCACATCCCCTAGTATCTGAGAACTAAAAATCTCATTTCTGGGCAGTGTCTTGCGCCGGCGCTGCAGCACCGTGCCCTTCCCTTCCTCTCGCACTGCGGCGCCACTCTCCAGAAGTGTATGGCCAAGCTCGCGCTGCGGCGCCCCTTCTCGCGCTGTGGCGCCAAGACAAAAACCTAGAAAATTTTTCTAAGTGTTAAGTCAAGTTTGAGATGCTTACTTTACGATCTCATAACTTCTTCGTTATAACTCAGAACGAGGTCGTTTAAAAGCCATTCTCTTCCTTATCTTACGTACTTTAATATGCCTCAGACAGAACTTCATTCTGAATCCGTTAACATGCCATTCAATTGGCTTAATCTTAACCCTTCGTTCATTTTACACTTTTAACGTTCTTCGTTCGTTCGTCCGTAATTCGATCATCCAAACTCAGAATTCGTTCGTTCTTGAGTCCACGACTCACGTTTTATACGTTCTCTTACATTCTTATGAAACCCTACACGTTCGGGTTCAGTTACTAACTTTCTAATTCTCATTCGTCTTTTACGAAATTTCGCCATAACTTCGTTATAGCTCAATTTAAATCTGTTCTTCATGAACGTTTCTAACGCTCCTAACCAAGCAAGAAGCAACTAACTTATACACGATGGTTTTAAACTTGTCCATCAACAACATTTACACTACGATGGTTTTAAATTTGTCCATCAACAACGTTCTATGCGTTCTTCGCGTTCTTCGTTTTTAATCGATATTTTGGATTACGATTTCACTTTTTCTTGGAATTTGATTTATAGAACACCATTCCTTACTTAATTCAACTACTTGTTCATAATATTCATTCGGATCGCTCAAAATCCTCACGAATCTTATACTTAAGAAATTTATAAACTAAATTTTTTATTTCTCATTTCTTATTTTCTCATGATTTCAACCATATGAAATCATTACTAACATCTTTTACTCCTTATTCTCATTAAGTTATGTTTTAAACATATTAAACTTAAAGAAAATAGTAGAAGAAACTAGGGTTCGGATTACCGTTCCTCTTTATTTCTCTTCCGTTAGACAAAGCCAGCGATTCGCGAGCTTTTGTATTTCACTACCACTTTGGATCCGAGCCTTCACGCTCAATTTCTTCCTCTTCCTCTTCCAACCGAGCCCTCTCTCTCTCTCTGAAGTTCTAGGATTTTCAAAATCCCACAAAAATGAAATTAAGCTTAGTATTTATAGAATTTCCAAGCAAAGGGCATTTTGGTCATTTCCCCTCCACCTCCTTACTATTCACACCTCCTTAACAACTTAGCCACCAAGTTAACTTGGCCACCACCCTTACTTGGTGACCAAGTGGCCGGCCCACATGCCCATGGGTCACCCCATGGGTTGCCCCAATGGTTTTTTTTTACCCATCCGTTTACCCATCGGTTCGATCCGCGGTTTCTTTTATTGGTTTGGGCCTTAACCCTAATTCATATTGGGCTTAACTTGGGCTTAACTTCACAAATAATTGGGCTTGACATAATCCAAGTCCAATTGGATTCTACAAAAGTCTATGAACACAAAGTCCATTAAGACTAATCGTATTCTACGCATTCCATTCTCGTATGCTCGTATTCTCCTCGTATATTGTTCGTACGATATTCGTATTATACGTCGTACTAATCTTCGTAATATACTCGTATAATAACTCGTATCATACTCGTATTTCTCATGCATAATAACCCTAATTATTATACGCGATCATAACATTCTCGGAACTCAAATTCCCTAACCCTTAGGTTTTGAGTCCGCAGGCGAAAACTTCGTTTTTGCCATAACTGAAATATTATTGAATATTCCATCACGTCTTAAGATTTCACGCAATCAAGAACTTCTCAGAATTTCAAAAAAAAAATTCCGAGCAGAAATAGGTGAATAGTGCCTATTTCGTCTTTTTCCCCGAAAAATATTTTGTTCCCGGAAAAATTTCATTTTCGTCTTGAAAATTCTTACTCGTTCAGTCTAGCTCGTAGCCAGAATCCTCCTGATTAATAATCATTCTAGGTTATAGAACGATTAATGAACACATAGCACAGAATAGTATTAATAAAAATTCATTTTATTAATAACTAATTCTTTAACTTAAATTCTTGACAATCCGATTTTTCGGATTGTCATAATATATGTGTGTGTGTGTGTGTGTGTGTGTGCATGCGTGCTAAACAAGATGAGACAAATTAATAACAAACCCCTCAAATATTTTATATTAAATCCTAAGCGTTCAAAGATATTTGGAATATCGAACGTCGCCTTCTAGCATGATAAAAAATAATAGAGTATCAATTAATTATTATAAGTTTGTTGTGTCGCCACAAGGCTTATCTTAATTCTTTGAGATGTTAATTTTATCACATTTGATGCATATAAAGAAAATTGAACAATATTATTTTGTTGTGTCACCACAAGGACAATATTTTTCTTTTTTGAATATATAGAGTGCTTGGTTGGACTTAACTTAAATCATTTTAGTTCGGATGTGCACACACTTGACCATTATGATTTAAGAGGCAAAATACAAGGAGTTACATAGTTGATGTAATGGACAAGAGTTGTCTACCTATTTATTTATATATATATATATATATATATATAGTTTGTTGTGCACACACAAGGCTATATACATTTGAAATGGGATCCTTATTCTCACTAGCATATCTTTAATTAGATTTTGCCGAACTATATAAGTGAGGTTAATATAGGTTGATGAAAATAGTGGGAGATACCAATTTAAAACAAGACCTAAATTATTTTGGTAATTAATAAAAGAATGTATGCTAAAATATTGTTAATTAAAAATTCATTTACAAAATTTTACAAAGTCTAAATTACTATCATTGTGAAGCATATTAGATGTTAATTAACCGGATCGAATTAAACGGATTGGTAAAGGAATTTGAGAATAGTTCTCATGGTTGAAAAGCTATCTTATGTCCTTAATACGTTTATCCCTGCAATGGTTGCAGATAATGCCTCTGAGGAATATATTGCTACTTTTAGAAAGTGGCAAGATGATGCACAGTTGGCTCAATGCATCATGCTCGCATCCATGAGTAACGAGCTTCAGCGTCAGCATGAAACTATGGATGCTCCTACTATATTCCTACACATCAAGTAGTTGATGGTAAGGAAAGTAGGACTGATAGATATCAGATATCTAAGGAGCTCTTCCGATCTAGAATGACCGATGACACTACAGTACAGATAAAAGTCCTTAACATTATCAATTTAATTGATCAATCAGGATAACAGGTTTTGTCATGGATGGAGAGTTGAGCCGAGATTTGATCCTGCACTCACTCCCGGACTCCTTTCACAATTCTTGTGAATTTTTCATATGAACAAGCTAAAGATCAGCCTCACTGATTTGCTTAACATGTTAAAAAATGTTGACAGTCACTTTCCAACCAAGAAAGACCAAGTCTTACTGATAGGGGCCAAAGGATCATCTAAAAGGAAGAACAATTCTAAGAAGGTAAATAAAAAGGCAAAAACAAAGGATAATAAGAACAAAACTGATACGGATAGCAAAGGAGTTTGCTTCCACTGCAATAAGTCTGGACACTGGAAAGAAATTGCAAAAAACATCTTGCAAAGGATAACCAGAAGAAGCTTAGTGAAGTTTCGGTTACAAATACAATTTTGTTCATGATTTAAAATAAAATTTTCTTTTAGTCAAGGTTCTACTTAGGTATTGGATACCGACTTTGGTTATCATAAATATAGATTTTTGAAGGGACCAAGCAGAAGTAGAAAGCTAAACAAAGATAAGTAATCCTATGTGTGGAAAATGAAGCAAAGGTTGCTGCATTAGCCATAGGAACTTATAGTTTAGCAATGCCTACAGGAAAATCAATTAAGTCAATAAGTTGTTATTGTATTCCAGTACTTGCTAGAAATATTATTTCTATTTTGTTGTTGGACAATGAAATCTTTGGTATTATATTTAAGAACAATTGTTGTTCTATTTATAATAATAATATTTTGTATAGAACTGGAATATTATTTAATGGATATAGTATACTTGACTTACGTTAAAATAATTTTGCATATTGAACAAATTAGTATAAGAAAAGGATATGATCATTCAAAGAGTTAAATGTGTGTATTTACTGAAATAAAAGTGTGAATTATTTGAAAGGTTCAAAGAATTTAGAAGTGAAACAAATTGGCTAAGTATTAGGATTCTTTGATCTGATCAAGGAAGGAATACTTGTGTAATGAGTTTCTAGATCATCTCAAATGATTTTCTCACAATGGACGCCTCCTGATACATAATAATTGATTGATGTATCTGAAAGGAAAAATTGTACCTTGTTGGACATGGTGCGGTCCATAATGATTTTACCGACATTTCAGTATCCTTCTGGGATAATGTCCTAGAAATGGCTGCATACATACGAAAAGGTAACCTCAAAATCCAGCCTGAAGACTCTATAAGAGTTATGGACAGGGAGGATTCCTAATCTTAAGTATGTTAATATAAGGGGTTGTCCAGCTTAGGTAAAAAAGGTTTCAAAGGATAAGCTTGGGACAAGATTTTACAAGTGTAGATTTATGGGACATCCTAAAGTAAGTTTAGGGTATATGTTCTATAATCCTACTTAGCAAAAGATGTTTGTTGCGAAACACGCTGCCTTCTAAGATAAAGGTGTTTATCATTAAAGGGGCTAGTGGGAGGATAATAGATCTTGAAGAGTTCAAGAACCACAAAACACTATAAGTCAAATAAGAGGAACCTATAGATAGACTTATTGTACCACAACCGAATCGTAAATCTGGAATAGTACCGAAGATACCTAGGAGGTATAGATTCATCATAGATGATGATGTTGAGGTACATATCATGAAAGAAGATGATCCAGTTACATACGATGAGGTAAGAGTTGTAGACACTCAGAGAAATGGAACATTCGTTTTGATGAAACAAATCAAAAGAGTTTGTTTTTTATCACAAACAAGAATGAACCTAATTTGTACAAAAGGGTCAGTGGGAGCGCCGTGACATTCCTAGTATTATATGTTGATATAATACGGATAAGGAAGGACAAGCCAATGCTAGAATCAGTAAAGATAAAGTTGTCGAAACATTCCTCCATGAATGATTTGGGAAGAGTATCGTAATTAGGGATACAAATCTATATAGATAGATTTAAAAGGATACTCGACTAAACCCAATGAACGTATATTTATTTGATACTAAAGTTGTTTAGCATGGCAAACTCCAAGAGATGTTTCATGTTGATGAGCCCTGGAGTGTATCTCTCTTAATAGTCCCCATAGACTTATAAAAGAGAGATCGCATAAGTAACTATAATGTATGTAATGAAATGTATGAGACCTGATGTTGATCGGTCATATTCTGGAGAAGATCACTGTAAGACAGTGAAAAACATCTGAAAGTACTAAACCAGCACTAAGGATGTGATCATATTCATGGTGGGTCTAAATTAAAACTAGAGGGCTTAACAGACTCAAGTTTTTCAAACAGACCAAGACGATAGAAAATCCACTTTAAGGTAAAGTGTTACCTTAAATGGTGGTGTAGTGAATTGAAAAGGTTTCAAACAGCAAAGAGTTACTGGTTTAGTGATAAAGACAAAGTATATAGCTATAAATGAAGCTGGAAATTGATTATTTGGATGAAAAGTTCATTAAAGAACTAGGAATAGTTCCTAAGTCTCATCTTGGATCTAAACATGTGTTACGGCACTTTCATTTGATTAAAAGAATCATTGAAAGATGGGAAATCACTATAGAGATAGTGGATTCTCAAGAACAACATTACATATCCATTAACTAAAGCTTATCCAACAGCAGGATAATCGTCACTTAGAGAAGAAGGGTATGAGATACCATGGCGATTGACTTTAGTGCAAGTGGCAGATTGAAAGTATTATGCACACAAGCAAATCATATTTGATGATAAAACATATACTTTGTAACAATCTAATTCATTTATTAATAAAAAGTATTAATTTATTAAAGGCTTTTAATTATCTACATGATGCTGCTTTATAATATGTGATAAACCCATAGTTTTAAGCAATGCTTTTAGAATAATAATGATGATCATTCTAATAAGATCTAAATTCTTAGAAAGCTTAAAACTAAAATAGTTCTCAATCGTTGGATTACTAAATTGGGGATTAGTGAATCCGGATATATTAGTACATACGTTGCTTGCTCATTGGATGAGGATGATTGATCTCATGATCATTTGTGTGGAGACACTAAAGTAAGTATGTAGGTGTTTATTAGAGAATAAGTTCACTTAATGTGGCTCGCTAAGGAATACCTAATGGAGTTTTACTTGTCTGTCAATAGGAATTCCTGTAGTGATAGTAGTACAAGTGATCCTTGGACTTGAGATCATCATAGTATCTTGTGTATGATGAGTTATACTTTGACTTATTCCTTAAGACTCTTAGGGTATATCAATGGGTATGGTTGGGTATAATAAGTCGTACATGAAGATAATGTATGATCAATAAAGAATGTACTGCTTCTAGTAAAAGAAGTGAAATGTCCTATGTGATTCGATAAATGACAACTCAGTAGTCCTTGGCCAAGGCAGAATGAAATTAGAAAGGAGTTTCTAATTTGTATTATTTGGAGTTGTGCATTTAAGAGTCGAAATACATATAATTAAATAAAATAAGACTTGACAGCAATTTCATGTCTTATATTTAATTGGGAGATTGTATGGTAGAAGGATTGAATTGTACGGTAACTATTTACTCAAAGGTTCTTTTATGATTAATGTTGAAATCTATATTATCTGGAAAGTCGTTAATCGCTAGAGAGGCTTATCCCTATTGTAGAATAAATATTATTTATTTAAATAAATTAATAGTTTAATTTATTTATTTAAATAAGATTAGAATTGTTCTAATTAATTTATTTACAACCGGTTTAATATGGAGAACCTAAAAGGTCACGCCATAAAAGGAAGAATAATTATTTAAGAAGTAAATGGCATAATCGTAATAATAAGTTAAGTATATTTAATTTAATTTATGGTGATAGAATAAATTAAATGACTTAATATTTATTATTTAATATTTTGA
Organism: Panax notoginseng; assembly: GCA_016801055.1. Taxonomy (NCBI): domain Eukaryota; kingdom Viridiplantae; phylum Streptophyta; class Magnoliopsida; order Apiales; family Araliaceae; genus Panax; species Panax notoginseng. The sequence goes on from CM029012.1 coordinate 241,292,330, forward strand.
AAATATTAAATATAAATTAATAAGAGGAGTCTTATTATTATTATTACTATTATTATTATTTAATTTCTAAAGGAGTTTGGAAATTAATTAATAAAAGTAATCTCAAATATCCTAATAAGATTAGGAGGCTAATTAATTGAAAGAGTTTAATTAATTATTCCTAATAAGATTGGGAGCCTAATTAATTAAAGGAATTTAATTAATTAAAATAAAACCCAATTTCCTTAATTGTTAAGGAGGGCTGCCCACATCTATAAATAAGAGGGGTCTTAATATGGGTGAGGGTAGTTGTTGACTTTTTCACAACAAACGTGATTCCAATAGTTGGAGAGTACGCTCCTTTTCTATGAGAGATAGAAAAACTAGGATTTTGCCAAACACACATCTTCTTGTATCTTTCTTTTTCCTTGGTGGATCACCTCTAGAGGTCAAATACTTGGGTGGCTAACGTTGATCAAAGGAAGGAACCAAACCCAGTGGATTCAAGTTGAACGCGAAAGGATTTGGAGGTGAACTTGTACCTGAGGAAGCTCGAATCTTCAAGGGTATGATTCTTGTTCTTTATCTTTTCGTTTAATTAATAATTATGCATAAAGGATGATACGACTATATGGTTTGTAAAATTTTTAAACTCTTATTTTCCATGCTTCCGCTTATTTTGTGCAATTTGACTGAGTTCCTGAATATTACAAACCTAACACATAAGACCACAAACTATGTCCATAGTTATAAGTAATCTTTCAACTTAAACTTTAACAGTCATAAGACTATAGGGACTCCTCATACTTAGGGGGATCAGCCCTTCGTACAATATATTGTGCACAAACATTTCAACGCTATGCGTAAATTATCCCCTAATAATAGGGTTGTTCATCTCAGCATTTGGAATACAAGTCCACACCAAAGTAAGTTTTGTTTGGATAAGTTTCAAGGTAATTTAGGTTTAACGAACATCAACTAAGGATTAGTTGAATAAAAAGTTCATAACGTTATGCTATGAATGAAATCATAACTGCATTAACATTGTATACTAAGGTCATGCTTTAGGAATAATCTAAGAGCATAAACATTGAATAATTATAACATACCTTGCTTGAACAATATTAAGCTAAGGTTATTAAGAATTGAATACTAAGCATGCATAACAAATAGTAAATTGAACAATAAAACTTGTTCAACGTTAGTATATCAGAATGTAGAAGCTTGCATGCTAAATAACAAGTTAAAGATTATAGAAACTTGTTCAATACCAAGAGATAAGGTTTAAAAACTTGCAACATTTATAATCAAGGTAGAGATAAAGGAACTTGCTTATAAGTAACGAGTTAAGGATAAGATACTTGCGTTCAATACACGAATTGAAAGAAGTTAATAAATTTGCTCAACGAAGGTTTAGAGTTAGAAAACTTGCATAATCGTAAACAAAATAAAGACAAGAAACGTACTCAACATAAGAATAAGGTTTTGGAAACTTGTCTTGCGTGTAGGCTAAATCGCGATAGCTTGATTCACTATATCCTAATCACATATCATTAGGATACAATTAGTCATTACAAAAACTCGATATATAAATAAGTATCTATTTTCATATATGACTTGATTTTTAATCACATAGTCAAGTTACACCAATAATAACAAAACTCGTTAAGTGTTAATTATATGCTCATCCTTAGCACTATAATACCACCATAACAAAATTTACATTTTTAACAGTCATAGTATTGCATTATATCAACAATTATAGACTTTGTATAAAAGAAAACTCATTTCTGGACATTCTGTTAACCGGCGCTGCGGCGCCACAGTTTGTACTGTGGGCGACGCTGCGGAGCGATGTTAGCGCTGCAGCGCGAAGCACAGGCCATGGGTCGGCGCTGCGACGCGAAAGTCGGGGCTGCGGCACTGACTTTAGCGCTGCGGCGTGAAGTTGGGGTTGCGGCACTGATTTTGGCGTTGAGACGCCGAATCTTACAGAACTGAGCACGAAGAACAGAACAAAGCTAATTTCTGTCTGTATCTTAATTTCTGACACTAATTCATCATGTATAACTTCAGTAATTTACACATAACCTTTACTCATCATACATATACCAATTTAAAAAAAATAACTAAACAACAATTTTGGAAAGTTTAAATCCTTGAATGCCATATTTTAAACCAAAAACTTCATTTTTGACATTTGTTTGACACAGTGAACACAGTAACCAAAATTATACACCAACTTGATTCCTTTGAACTACGTTCTCTTTATTTCTTACCCAATTAACATATTCAAAGTTCAATTTTACATATTAGCTCACAATTAAATACTAATTTTGATAATCTTACAAGCCATGTTCATACACATATTCACTGTAAAAACTAATTTCTCTTCTTGCAGACGTAATTTAGCATAAAATCATATATATATGTTCAGCATACAATCACACACACACACACACACACACACACACACACACACACACACACATATATATATATATATATATATATATATATATATATATATATATATATATATATATACATGCTAGTTATAACAATTACATATACCCATAATTTCATAACCAATTATAAAAATATGGATTACAGAAATTTTTGTAAAGACTTTATACACAGTGAAACTCAAGAACACAGAGACTTAGGAATTATGGCGTAAAACATATATATTAAGATTATGTAACATACATTTTATTGCTTTGTTAACCCTTGTTAGAAGACAAAGTGCTTGCTTGAAATTCATAGAACCTTTCTCTCCTCTCAACTTTCTCTACTTCTCTGACAACTTCTTCTCTTTTCTTAGTTATCAGTATAGGCCAAATACACTATACGTAAAAATCAAAACAAAACCAACACACGCTTTTTAAATGTCTAAAACTGACGTCTACTAATTGTCCCTATTAAATTATCATTTACCATAGTTTAATATATATTATTTATATTTTATTTATTTAATTTATATTATTAATAATTCAAAATTTAAAAATTCAAAAGCCATAAGGCTCCGTTTGGAAAAACTCTTTTAAAAATTAAAGACTTAATATCTTTAAGCCTTGTTTGGCAAAACTAAATTAAACTCCTTTAATTTATTTCAATAACTCCTTTATAGTACAGTTATTTGTCACACTTTATTTAATTAAGTTTTCATACTTAGTTTAATTAATTTTAATAACAATTTATTAAATAAATTTACCACATAAATTAATACAACAAAATTATAATTTTCTTTATAATTATAATTTTATTTAATAAATTAACACATCATTTTAATTTCAAAAAATTAAATTATAATAATTCATTTAATCATTATAAACTCTCTAACATAATTATTAAATTAAATTAGAATATTATCTCATGATAATTAATTTTCTTAACTCCTTAATTATTTACTCAACAAATAATTAACCAAATCAATTTTAAAAAATATTTATTCAACGATAAACACATCCATTAAATATTTATATAATTTAATAAATATTTAAAATCACAATTAAAATTCCTGGATTGTTACATCAGCTGTTTGACCAGCTTAAATGTTCCATTTCAGATGTTGTTAGGATGTTATAATGTCTCCTCTTTATACTCTGATATGTGTACTACAAAACTATGACAGTCTAACACCTTAATAATGCACAGATTGTAAGTTATTAAAGGTTAAATTGCATTAACCGTTCACAAAGTATTTTCTGGGAAACCCAAGAAAAAAAAATAGAGGTCTGACAGGATTTTGAATGGCCTAGATCTTCCTACTATTGTGTTGTTAGATCATCTAAGTGTAATACTTTTGTACACTGACATATATACTACAAAACCTTGACATTATATTATCTAAAGAATGAACAGAATGTAAGTTATTGAAGATTCAAAAGCGTTGACCAACCTTGATTTTCGTTTCTGGAAAACCCAGAAAGGCAAGAACAGCCTTAGGTGGCTAGTTTGACCCTTAATATTTTTCTACTGTGTTATTGTTAGACACCAAGATTGTCATACACTTGTACTACTACATCAACACTACACCATAGATACATTTACAAGCCTGGAAGGTTAACAGGTTGCAAATTACATGTGGTCAAAGTACGTTGCACCTAGTTGTTTGGGTTGTTCTTCATTTGATGAAGAACACTTACAGCGACGGTCCCTGTCACTATAGCCTTTAGCGACAGACTTTAATAAAAATAAATAGAAATAAATAATAAGTAATTATTAATAATTAATAATTAAGTTTTAAAAATCATAATTAGTTATAATAAATAATTTTTGATATTTTAACATAAAAATTTCATTAATAATTAATTATTTAATTAAATATTAATGATAATAAAATTATTTACTAGATTAGTTAAAAATGATATTAGTGATTTAAAAATTATTATAAATGATAATTAATTATTTAAAAATAATATTAATGATTTAAAAATCATTATAAAGGATAAGTAATTATTTAAAAATAGTATTAATGATTTAAAAAAATCATTATCAATAATAATAAATTACATAAAAATAGTAATAATGATTTAAAAATTATTATGAATAATAATAAATCATTTCAAAATAATATTAATCTTTTAAAATTGTTATGATCTTCTAAATATTATTTCAAATAACAAATTGAAGCTTTTAAAAAAAGTTTACTGAAAAGATAACTAGATAATTAGTCAATAAAGAAATAAAACACCGAATGGATATCGAAATCAACCTAAACACTAATAGTTTGACTAGATATTAGTTATTATTTATTCTAACGACTGTTATAAACATATTTAGGTTGCATAGACAGTTTCAAATAGTATTAAATAGTTGTTCGTAGATTAGGCAAGTTTTTTAGCTTCATTTAATTTCTGTATTAAATACAAGTCTTATATTTTTGTTATACGAACTTGTTGCAAATATTATTCGTGATATATGTTATTGAAAGGTTATTGCTTCTTGTTCAAGCATAATCAAATCAAATGAGTTATTTGTGTAATTAGTTTTGATTTGATATCAAAGCATAAAATAAGATGGGACTAAAATTATTTGGTTAAAATATATATACTGATACTATTTATGACCGAAAGTTCTACGCTGACCGGGTGTTATTTATGACCGATAATTATACATTGACCGTATGGTTATAGGCAGTACTTTACTGACCTTTTTGTAGGATGATATGCATACTCCTAGGATATAAATGTCCGAACTATGACTCCAAGAGTCTATATGACCTAAAGTCTGGTTGAACAAGATCAAATCGAGTAGCTAAGTCTTTATGACTAACAGAGACTCATAATGTTTGGGGTTTGACAGACAAACCTCAATATATATATATATATATATATATATATATATATATATATATATATATATGTGTGTGTGTGTGTGTGTGTGTGTGTGTGTGTGTGTGTGTGTGGAAAATACCTTGAACTATATGTTCATTCAATTCAGATTCAGAACTTGTTTAAAATTTACTGAGCCTTCTGTAGCTCATCCTTGCAAATATTCTTTTCCTTTGCAGCTTTGACTGAAAAATCAGAAGTTCAAGTATTCTTATGGATAGAAGGACTCTACTAGTTTTAAGTTTTATTGTATTAGACTTGGCTAAATCTTTGCGAAATCTGATGTGAGAATAATGTAAGTTTGGAATATATGTAATCAAATTTGAGTATATGTAATATATTACTAATGTTTGTTAATACCTTAGCTTTAACATTTCTGTAGAAGTTTAAAAGAAGTACAGTATCTCTATGAACTATACATCTGAATGATAGTATTGAAAGATCTTGGGAGTTCTCTGATGCACTGAGGTTGCGCCCCTCAGTTCCAAGAACAACCCTAGCATTAATACTGTGAATGTCAGATAGATAGGAATTATGGATACGAAAGAAATATCCGTGAGATTATAAATCTATTCATCCAAGTGAGTGTATCTAAACAACAATAAATTATCTGACGAGAACTACTGTTTGTTATGGAATACTGTGAATTTTGGATTGATAGAAATTATTATCTTATTGAATATTTACGTGAGCACCAAATCTACTACATGGAGTGTAGAGAATTTGGGGGCGTCACAACTATCGCTACTCATCAAATTCTAGGGCAATTAAACTTACGTTCCCAATAGTTTGAGGAGGTAATTTGCCTAAGCTTTGAGATTCCAAACTACTAACTGTGGTAGCAAGTTGACTTATCTAATTCTCCAACCGATAGATGGAAGTCCTTGTCTCTTACTGGAACTGTTGTGCTTGACTCATGAATGCTTTAAACATATCCTCCATAGATGTTCTAGAATGGGTAGGTATTTCATAGCTTAAGTCGGGATGATCTCTCCATCCGTGATTGTGAGTTTCTGCCCAAGGATCATATTGATGTTGATGATGTCCTAAGAATGTCCCCACAACATTGACTTGTTGCACAGCTTCATCCTCTTGCAATATTGGACAAACATTATAATAACCAAGAATTTGAAGTCACATTGTAAATAAATATATTAATTAAATATTAGTGTGATATTGAAAACTTTGTGACATTTAGTGAATGAATATGTGGACAAATGGATATTATAATTATTTATCAATTATTATAAATATGTTATAACTTATGTGAAGTATGTATGTGACTAAATAAATAAATGAATAAATATATATATATATATATGTATATATATATATATATATATATATATGTATATATATATATATATATATATATATATATATATATATATATATATATATTATATAAAGAGATTTATTAAGAAAGCCTTGTAACCTAATATTATATATTAGAAATGAGAATTAAATAGCCTAAGGGTTATAGTTATTGAGGAATGCTAGTATTTAATTTATATACTAGTAAACTAACCCTAAGAGATTTATTTTATATATTTCTCAACTAATTAATTTTTATAACTTAATTAAAGCAAGTATAATTGGGTTATAAAATTAAATTTACTCAAGTAATTATTTAAATTCCAAAAATGAGAGGAATAGAAATCCTAATTAAATAATAGGTTCTTTACACTACTATATAATAATTAGAAAGTAATTACAAGAATAGCGCATCCACAAAATAATTACAAAAAGAGTGCAACACAATAACCACGTCAGATCATTCAGTTTAAATGAAATAAGGAAACGCTGAAATCAAGGAGAAGTTACTAGCATGTAAGAGTTCTCATTTATGTAGCTGCTGGTTACTTATAAATAACCTTTTAAAAATAAAATTATTTTGAATATGGTGCAGTTGGTAGCTAAACCTTCATACAAAGGTAATCATTTTAGTTTTTCTGGGTAACGAAATAATCATAAAAAATATGGAACGAAAAGAAAGTCGACAGAAATCAAAAAGAGAAGAAGAGAAATTTGGTTTTCAAGTTTCCAAATTAGAAAATAAGGGTTTCCAACTAAAGAAACCTTCAGTAAAAAAGAGAGAAACAACAAAGGGTATATGAAATACCATGTCAGAGTTACCATTTATGTAGTTGCTTGTTACTTATAAATAACCTTTGAAAAATTAAATTATTTTGAATATGGTACAGTCGGTAGCCAAACCTTCATACAAAGGTAACAATTTTAGTTTTTGTGGGTAACCAAATAGTCATAAATAAATAAAGAATGAAAAGAATGCCAACAGAAATTAAAAAGAGAATAAGAGAAATTTGGTTTCCAAGTTCCCAAATTAGAAAATAAGATTTTCTAATTAAAGAAGCCTTCAAAAATGTACTGGTCGTTGACACAGCTGGGAAGGAAGACGATGGGGCGAACGGCGGTTGTAGCTCGGTTCTGGGTGGATCCAATGTCAGGTGGCTCGACGATGACGTCATAGATAATACCAGAGACGACTATGAAGTAGGTGAGGAGGATGAGAGATCGAGTAGACAGTCATGGCAGAGGGAAGAGAGAAAGATGGGAGCTTCAGTTAGAGGCGCGATGGGCGGAGAAAGCTGTAGGGTAGGATTTTGAGGATATTAAGGATTAGATCCATGGAGGAGGATTCGATTGAGGTGTAGTGGGTTACGGTTTCTGATTTTTGGTGCTTAAGAGGAGTGTGATTATGAGGTTACAAATGCATTAATTTTGTAAATAAAATATTTAAAATGTATTAATTTTATAAATATTTTCTGGATGCACTTTTGTTGTAAGTTTTTTTCTAAAAATGTACTAGGAAGTGTAAATAACCCTTAAATAATTAGAGTAAGATAAAATTTGTGTGTTGGACCCATGCTAATTCATATGGCCCAATCATTTTAGTTAGAGAGCCTAAACCATTTAAATGGGAGCCCAAAACTTAGCCCAATTTGTAAGGGAATTTTTAGACATTTGATTAAGTAAATTTAGCAAATAAAAATAAAACATAAATGGACAATTAAAGAGGGGTAATATCCTACCAAGGAGGGGAAAAAATGGGCATGCGACTTATTTTAGCTAGATTAGCAAGTAAAGGAAGAGATAAGAGAAAATTGGGAGATGTATTATAGATATACATATGGTATATCTATACATTATTACTAACATCAAAATACGCATTTGGTATATTAAAATTGTAAGACCCCAACTTTTATAAATAAAGATGAATTTTCTATAAATATCATTTTCGAATATTATGGAGTTAATTTGATATAATGTTATAGTTGTGGGTAATATTTATAAATTTTGCAAAGTACGTAAGTTGTTATATAATATTCGATTGGTCGGGGAATATTCATTTTAACAGGGAATATTCGTACAACAGCACAATCATTGGTGGACCCCACAACGGAATTATTGTCGGATTGAGAAAATGACAAAAATATTTTATTAAAAATAATGGCGGAAGTTTTACCATTGATACTGTTGAACTACTAGGTAGTAAAAGTGCAGTAATACGTGTGGTTGCATAGTAGCACACGGTATTGATTATTAATGCTTATGTGAGAAGTCACTCAGTTTGATTCAATTATTGTCAGTTAATAATATGAATTATTTAGCGATAATGAAGTTTTGTTTTATTCATATTATTAACATAATAAAACAGAAATATCTTTTTATATAAAACAGAATACTTTATTAAAGTTATTCTATAAATAGAATATATTATATTTTATTTAAAAGATTTTTCTTTAAATATGGACCGTCAGATTAAAGTAATCAATCTGGACCATTCATGGATTAGTTACTATGCATTCTATTTTTCTATAAATAGCAGCTCATTCCTTCATTATTTCTTACAAATTCACTGAACTCTAGAGAGAGAAACTATAGAGGGAAACTATAGAGAGAGAGAAGAAAAGTGTTCTGCTACTTAACTACTTCCTTATTTCAGTTCTTCTTTAAAACGATAAGGGGTGTTATTCTTTCTTATTCATGAAGAGAACTATTGTTATTCCATTTCTTATTATTCTATTGGAGTAACTTGTATACGCGATCTACCCTATACTTGGTGATATTCTTCTATTATTCTGTTGGAACATCCTGTCTGTGTGTTTTACACCGGACCTGGTTCCATCTTTATTATTATTCTGTTGGAACATCCTGTCTGTGTGTGTTACACCAGACCTGGTTCCGTCTTTATTATTATTCTGTTGGAACATCCTGTCTGTGTGTTTTACACCGGACCTGGTTCCGTCTTTATTATTATTCTGTTGGAATATCCTGTCTGTGCGTTTTACGCCGGACCTGGTTCCATTATTTATTATTCTGTTGGAATAACCTGTCTGTGCGGTCTATCACATGCATGGTGATTTCTTTTGTTATTCCATTCTTTATTATACTCAGTTGGTTAAGTTTTGACTTCTATACTCCATAAAATTTGTGGAATATCCTTGATAATTGCGTTTCATCCAGTATCTTTTCATGAAAATATTCTTCTAAGCATTCTTGAATTTTACTCCACAAAGCAGTATCATGTTGACAATTTGGATGTTGTTAATTCTTGGATAAATTAATTCTTGAACTTGTTTTATTGAATTCTTATATTATTGTCATCATCCTCATGTTTATAAAATGTTGAAAGTCATCTGTGGCCTGTAGTGCATAGATGGACTTGGTATGATTATGACTAGGAATTATTCGGTATAATCATGACCGTAATGCATAAATGATGTGGTAAAAGTCCTCATTGGCTCGCAGTGCATTGATGGACAGTTGTTGGCATGATCATGACCATTAATGAATACACGAATATCCTTGACCGTAGTGTAGAGGTGATTCGATGATGTGGATTATTTTATTAAGCTGAGTCCCAGCGATAACAGTGTTGAAAAACCTTTTAAATCATAGAAGATAGTAGATTTTATTTTCTACTTGACTCTTTTAATGGATTTCTTGTTTCGCTGCAGTTAAACTTGATGTTCGTTATATTTTATCAGTTTAACACTGTTGAAGGCTAATGATAATTTATTCTGCATTATCTTAGTCATAATATTTCTTACTGGGCTAGTTGAGCTCACCCTTTCTTTCACTGTTCTCTTCAAGAAATGAGAATATAGCTGGGACGAGTCGGGGAACGGAGTGATGGACCAGATGATAGTATTACTTGTCCTCACTATTCTGTTAAATAGTGTGACAATAATTGTAATGAGGGCTCCTTTCGAGTTTGTATCGTCTCTAGTAGACAATAATTGTATTCAAACTCACAGTTATGTTTTGTCGTATTGTACACGACAGTTGTATTACTAAGTTGTATTTGTATTCTGTACTATGTATCTGACGACCCAAGATGGGTGATGTATACCTAATTTTGGGGGCGTCACAGTTGGTATCAGAGCTTAGGGATATGATCCCTGGCTAAGATGTGAGAATAGAACTAGGAGGGGAGAGACGGGGAATTTCTTTGCTAGTATGACCTACCTAAGTTTATTTGCATGGTATTTAATTGTTCGGTCAGAATATAAGGATAATATATGACATATCAATTAACTTTTATTTTGTGGCAGTATCTAAAAATGGCATCCGAGAATGTTGAGAATAGCAATGGAGCACATGCGACTGTTGATTCACCACATATCAATAATCGGGATAATGTGCATCAGGAAGGCGACAATCCTAATGCAAACAACAATATTAACCAAATGATGAATGATGGAATGTTCAGAAGTTTTATGCAGTTCATGAAACAGCAGGCGAGAGCGGCTCCTGTTCAAAATGTAGGTGAAAACACTGAAAACTCTCAGACGGTCACCGCTAAACAGTTCAAGGAGCTGGGACCACCGGAGTTTAAGGGAGAACCAAAACCACTTACAGCGGAAACATGGATAAAGTAGATCACCAAGATATTTGATGTCTTAGGATGCTCCGAGGTGCAAAAGGTTCCTTTTGCTGCCTTTATGTTGCGAGAAGAGTACTCAACTTGCCGCACTGAAGATGTCTTGGGAGAAGTTCCAAGAGCTGTTCAATGACAAATACTTTCCTGAAAGTGTTTAACACATGAAGGAGGCGGAGTTCATCAAATTAGAGCAGAATAATATGACCGTGTCGCAGTATGAGGCTAAATTTGCTGAGTTGTCCCGGTTTACGTCCCACTTGGTGGATAATGAAGAGCGAATGACGCGAATGTTTTTGCGAGGTTTGAAACCTGAGATACATCAACATCTAATTTCTCATAAACTGTGTTTGTATTCAGATGTTGTGAATAGGGCTCAGTTAGTGGAGCGTGATAACGAGTCAAGGCAACCAAAAGAGAGCAGTCGGCAAAATGATAATACTAGTGAGAGCAGTCATCGAAGCGATGACAACAAGCGTGGTGGGAATCAACAGGCCAGAAATGGTAACCACTTCGGTGGTAATGAAGGCCAAAATAATAAGAATGGTCATTTCAAGAAGAGGTGATTCAACAATGATGGAAAGACGTCAGCACCAGCACCCGTTGTTATGGAAGGAGAACGACCACCTATCATATGTTTCAAATGCGGAGGGGAGGGGCACATCAGTCCAAACTGCGTGATGTCGTCTAAAGCATGTTATAATTGTGGAAGAGAAGGTCATTTAGCTCGATTTTGTCGTTTACGAAAAATAAGTTCAGCCAGGATGGAGGCACCAAAGGCCGTCCCAGAAAAATCAAAATCGATAGTGCAAGGGAGAACGTTTGTTGTGACCTCCCAGAAAGCAAGGAACCCGAATGAGGTCATCACGGGTAAGCTTATCATAAACTCTAACGAAGTCTATACTTTATTTGATACCGGTTCTACCCATTCTTTTATTTCTCCTACTTGCGCTCATCGATTAAATTTGACTCCGGAGAAATTAGACTTTGACTTATCTGTTGAAACTCTATTGGGAGAAACCTTCATTACATCCACGGTTTATAAGTCTTGTTTGGTTCAAGTTGGTACCCACACATTACCTGTTGATCTGATTTCATTAAAAATACTTGCATTTGACGTGATTCTAGGGATTGATTGGTTAACTACTCATCATGCAAAAATTGATTGTTTTCGTAAGGTTGTTAGCTTTAATATTTCTAATCGACCTATTATGCGAATTCAAGCAACCAAACCATTAAAATCAATCGCTGTCATCTCAAGCCATAAAACTATTCGTTTATTGAAAAATGGATGTCAAGCTTTCGTAGCTCATGTCACGGATCTAAACAAAAATACGTCAGTTTTGAATGATATTTCTATTGTTAATAAATTCCCTGACGTATTCCCTGAAGAACTTCCTGGCCTACCCCCAGAGCCTGAAATTGAATTTTTTATCGACCTTGAACCGAGTACAAAACCCATTTCCAAAGCCCCATATCGAATGGCTCCTATTGAACTTCAGAAATTAAAGATCCAACTGCAGGAATTGTTAGATATTGGCTTTATTCGTCCTAGTACTTCTCCTTGGGGTGCTCCTGTTCTATTCGTGAAGAAGAAAGATGGAAGTATGCGACTTTGTATTAATTATCGGGAGTTGAATCATGTCACCATCAAAAATAGGTACCCATTGCCACGTATTGATGACCTGTTTGACCAATTGCAAGGAGCACAATTCTTTTCAAAGATCGATCTTCGTTCTGGATATCATCAGCTGAAGGTTAGAACTGAGGATATTCCAAAGACGACTTTCAGAACTCGGTACGGGCATTATGAATTCCTAGTCATGTCCTTTGGATTGACTAATGCTCCTGCTGCCTTCATGGATATGATGAACCGGGTATTCAAAGAATATTTGGATCTCTTTGTGGTCGTCTTTATTGATGATATCCTTATTTATTCCAAAAGTCGTGAAGATCATGAGCAACACTTGAGGCTGGTACTCCAAAAGCTTCGTGAATACAAGCTTTATGCCAAGTTAAAGAAATGCGAGTTCTGGCTGGAGGAGGTAGCATTCCTTGGGCACGTAGTATCAAGTCGTAGAATATCTGTTGACCCGGCAAAGATTGAAGCTATTCAAAGCTGGGAGCAACCTAAATCAGTAACCGAAGTACGTAGCTTTCTCGGTTTAGCTGGTTATTATCGGAGATTCGTGGAAGGATTTTCTCGAATCGCTACTCCACTAACTCAGCTGACTCGGAAAGATACAAAGTTCGGTTGGAGAGAAGAATGTGATAAGAGTTTTCAAGAACTCAAGAGGAGACTCATTTCAGTACCTGTTCTAACAATACCATCTGGCTTGGAGGGATTTGTCATCTATAGTGATGCTTCGAGCAAAGGGTTGGGATGCGTTCTCATGCAACATAGAAAAGTCATAGCCTATGCATCAAGATAACTCAAGGAATATGAGAGGAATTATCCTACTCATGATCTAGAGTTGGCAGCTGTTGTCATTGCACTTAAAATTTGGAGGCATTACTTGTATGGGGAGAAGGTGGAGATCTTTACGGATCATAAAAGCCTCAAATATTTTTTCACTCAAAAGGAACTCAACATGCGACAACGACGTTGGCTTGAACTGTTGAAAGATTATGATCATACCATTCAATACCATCCTAGAAAAGCGAACGTGGTAGCTGACGCATTGAGTAGAAGATCATATGCAAGTACGAGTGCGATATTGTCAACACAAAGGCCCATTTTGTGTGACTTTCAAAGGATGGAGATAGAGTTATAGACTCCAGAAACCCATGTGATGATGGCAAATATACGAGTAGAACCGACTTTAATCGATAAAGTTAAAGCAGCTAAAGCTACAGACCTGGAGCTGATGCGTATGAGGAAGAAAGTGCAAGAAGGTGCTATGCCAGAAGCAAGAATTGATGAAGAAGGAATACTTCGAGTCAACTCCAGACTTTGTGTTCCTAATGACCCTGATTTAAAATATGAAATCATGATGGAGGCGCACAACACACCGTTTACAATCCATCCTGTGAGTACCAAAATGTATCATGATCTTCGTCATACATTTTGGTGGAGCAATATAAAGCGAGAGATAGCGCTGTTTATCTCAAGGTGTCTAACTTGTCAACGAGTCAAGGCGGAACATCAAGTACCAAAAGGTCTATTGCAACCACTTAAAATTCCAAAATGGAAGTGGGAGCACATTACCATGGATTTCGTTACCGGTCTTCCTAATGTTTCTCAAGGTATTGATGCGATTTGGGTCATTGTTGATAGATTGACCAAGTCTGCTCATTTTTTACCGATACAAGAAACTTATACACTTAAACGTCTTGCTCGTATGTACATAAACGAGATTGTAAGACTGCATGGTATGCCAATATCCATAGTTTCTGACCGAGACCCAAGATTCACTTCACGATTTTGGGTTAGCTTACAAAAAGCTATGGGCACGGATTTACGATTTAGTTCAGCATATCATCCTCAGACGGACGGACAATCAGAGAGGACTATTCAAACTCTAGAAGATTTATTAAGACTCTGTGTCCTTGACTTCAAGAGAAGTTGGGACAAGTTCTTATCATTGGTGGAGTTTTCCTACAACAACAGTTATCAAGCAAGTATTGGCATGGCTCCATTCGAAGCGTTGTATGGAAGAAAGTGGCATTCTCCAGTATGATGGGATGAGGTGGGTGAAGCAACGTTGTTGGGACCGGAGTTGGTACATATGACTACAGAAAAGATTCAAACGATCCGACAACGTATAAAAACCTCACAAGATCGACAAAAGAGTTATGCTAATCTTCATCGAAAGGTTGTGGAATTTGATATAGGAGATCATGTGTTCTTACGTGTTGCTCCATGGAAAGGAGTTACGAGATTTGGAAAGAGAGGAAAGCTCAATCCTCGATTCATCGGTCCATTTTTAATCCTCGATCGAGTAGGAAATGTGGCTTATAGACTCGTTTTACCGCCAAGTATGTCTCGTGTTCATAACGTTTTTCACATATCCATGTTACGTAAATATGTGGAAGACCCAAACCACATTATTGAGTTAGAACCGGACAAAATAGCGGAGGATTTGACGTATGAAGAAGTTCCTGTTCAAATCTTGGATAAGAAGGAACATATTCTACGCTCCAAGGTTATACCTCAAGTCAAAATTTTGTGGAGAAATCACGATGTTGAGGAAATGACTTGGGAGTTAGAATCTGAAATGAAGTCAAGGTATCCTTACCTCTTCGACATACCAGGTACGTACCTTAATTTCGAGGGCGAAATTTCATAAGAAGGGGAGGTTGTAAGACCCCAACTTTTATAAATAAAGATGAATTTTCTATAAATATCATTTTTGAATATTTTGGAGTTAATTTGATATAATGTTATAGTTGTGGGTAATATTTATAAATTTTGCAAAGTACGCAAATTGTTATATAATATTCGATTGGTCGGGGAATATTCATTTTAACAGGGAATATTCATACAACGGCACAATCATTGGTGGACCCCACAACGGAATTATTGTCGGATTGAGAAAACGACAAAAATATTTTATTAAAAATAACGGCGGAAGTTTTACCATTGATACAATTGAACTACTCGGTAGTAAAAGTACAGTAATACGTTTGGTTGCATAGTAGCACACGGTATTGATTATTAATGCTTATGTGAGAAGTCACTCAGTTTGATTCAATTATTGTCAGTTAATAATATGAATTATTTAGCGATAATGAAGTTTTGTTTTATTCGTATTATTAACGTAATAAAACAGAAACATCTTTTTATATAAAACAGAATACTTTATTAAAGTTATTCTATAAATAGAATATATTATATTTTATTTAAAAGATTTTTCTTTAAACATGGACCGTCAAATTAAAGTAATCAATCTGGACCGTTCATGGATTAGTTACTATGCATTCTATTTTTCTATAAATAGTAGCTCATTTCTTCATTATTTCTTACGAATTCACTGAACTCTAGAGAGAGAAACTATAGAGAGAGAGAGAGAAGAAAAGTATTCTGCTACTTAACTACTTCCTTATTTCAGTTCTTCTTTAAAACGGTAAGGGGTGTTATTCTTTCTTATTCATGAAGAGAACTGTTGTTATTCCATTTCTTATTATTCTCTTGGAATAACCTGTATACGCGGTCTACCCTATACTTGGTGACATTCTTCTATTATTCTGTTGGAACATCCTGTCTGTGTGTTTTACACCGGACCTGGTTCCGTCTTTATTATTATTCTGTTGGAACATCCTGTCTGTGTGTGTTACACCAGACCTGGTTCCGTCTTTATTATTATTCTGTTGGAACATCCTGTCTGTGTGTTTTACACCGGACCTGGTTCCGTCTTTATTATTATTCTGTTGGAATATCCTGTCTGTGCGTTTTACGCCGGACCTGGTTCCATTATTTATTATTCTGTTGGAATAACCTGTCTGTGCGGTCTATCGCATGCATGGTGATTTCTTTTGTTATTCCATTCTTTATTATAATCAGTTGGTTAAGTTTTGACTTCTATACTCCATAAAATTTGTGGAATATCCTTGATAATTGCGTTTCATCCAGTATCTTTTCATGAAAATATTCTTCTAAGCATTCTTGAATTTTAGTCCACAAAGCAGTATCATGTTGACAATTTGGACGTTAATTCTTGGATAAATTAATTCTTGAACTTGTTTTATTGAATTCTTATATTATTGTCATCATCCTCATGTTTATAAAATGTTGAAAGTCATCTGTGGCCTGTAGTGCATAGATGGACTTGGTATGATTATGACTAGGAATTATTCGGTATAATCATGACCGTAATGTACAAATGATGTGGTAAAAGTCCTCATTGGCTCGCAGTGCATTGATGGACAGTTGTTGGCATGATCATGACCATTAATGAATACACGAATATCCTTGGCCGTAGTGCAGGGGTGATTCGATGATGTGGATTATTTTATTAACCTGAGTCCCAGCGATAACAGTGTTGAAAAACCTTTTAAATCATAGAAGATAGTAGATTTTATTTTTTACTTGACTCTTTTAATGGATTGCTTGTTCCGCTGCAGTTAAACTTGATGTTCGTTATATTTTATCAGTTTAACACTATTGAAGGCTAATGATAATTTATTCTGCATTATCTTAGTCATAATATTTCTTACTGGGCTTAGTTGAGATCACCCTTTCTTTCACTGTTCTCTTTAGGAAATGAGAATATAGCTGGGACGAGTCGGGGAACGGAGCGATGGACCGGTTGATAGTATTAGTAGTCCTCACTATTCTGTTAAATAGTGTGACAATAATTATAATGAGGACTCCTTTTGAGTTTGTATAGTCTCTAGTAGACAATAATTGTATTCAAACTCACAGTTATGTTTTGTCGTATTGTACACGACAGTTGTATTAGTAAGTTGTATTTGTATTCTGTACGATGTATCTGACGACCCAAGATGGGTAATGTATACCTAATTTTGGGGGCGTCACAAAAATAACTTCATTTCATTTCTTATTTCCTTTCTTCCAAATTTGCTAACAAAAAAAATATAGAGAGAGAGAGATAAAGAGAGTAGTTTCAGTAGCCTCTAGGGGGAAAAGAAAGGGAGTTTTTCATCCATATGCTACCTATGACGTCCCCAAAATAGGTCCACACAACCCATTCTGAGTCACCAAATACATAGTACAGAAAATAACTACAACTTCATTATTACATTTGTCGTGCAAAATACGACAACACATATGCTGTGAGTTTAAATACAAATATTGTCTTCTAGACAATATCCAAACTCAAATAAGTTCTCATTACAATTATTAATACACTATTTTATAAATTAGTGAGGACTGCTAAAATAACTACCCAGAAACATCACTTCACACCCCGACTAGTTCCCGCTATATTCTCGTCTCCTGAGAAGAAAAATGGAACAAAAAGAAAAAGGGTCAGCTCAACTAGCCCAGTAAAGAATATTATGAGTAAGATAATGTAGAAAAAATTATCGTTAGCCTTCAATAAATCAGATAAAATATAATGGACAACAAGTTTTAGATCAATATTCGCAGCGAAAATAACAATTTATTAGAAGAGTTAAGTAGAGAATGAAGTCTACTATCTTCTATGATTTAAAAGTTCATCGGTAATACTTTATCCCTGTAATATCAATCAATATACATCTTGAATCAAATATTCATCTTTGCACTAAGGGCCAAAGATATTCATTTGTATCACTAGTTAGTCATGTTCATCTCAACACATGTCCATCTTTGCACTACAGACCAAAAATATTCATCAAATAATCACTCATCTTTGCACTACAGGCCAAAGATATTCAATTATATCACCATTTAGGACTGAGGATGATAAAAATATTTTCAAGAAAACGAATCCAGAGAGATAAATGGACAAAGATTAGGGATTCATACTTTAGTTTATCCAAGTTCAAAAATACTCCATAATAATCAATTATGGAGCAAAATTCAAGAATGGAGATCAAAACATAGATACAATCAAAGAAAGTAACCATAATAAACAGCTTGGACTAAGAAAAGAAAATTTAATTTAATTTTTCTGTGAATAGTGTCGTATTTGTAAATATTACTGTATACGTGAATCGTAACCCGGACATAAAAAGGTAAAAATTTTATAAGAAAAGTCATACTTCGTGAATAGTACTCATGAATAGTACCGTATTCGTGAATAGTGTCGTATACGTAAATAGTGTCGTATACGTGAATAGTAACCTCGACATTAAAAGGTAAAAATTTTATAATAAAATTCATACCAATATTTCAGTATAATGATATTAAAAGAAATAACATTATTTATGAAGAAAATAGCATCTCTTACCTCAAAAAAATAGTACTTCTGACTAGAATATCAGATATAATGCTGAAAAAAATTTACACTGCTTATCAACTCTCAAAGTATCTAAATACTCACAAAAATACGCTCGATATTATAGAGAGATAACATTTCTGATTCTAGTGTGATTTTCAATTCTAACCTAAGCACCCTATTTATAGAAAAATACTTAAAATGCAAAAACTGACTAACCTGCTACCGGTGGCTTCCACCCACTGCTATTCACGCACACCACCTTTGAAATTTAGTATTTTTCCACAAAAAACAAAAGTGGGGCCCACCCATGTTTTTAATTAAAAATATTTATTTTCGAAACTTCAATAATTCATAATAAATAGCTCTTTTATCAGAAAAATAAGAATTTTATGTCCATTCCATAGGAAATTTAATTCTCTACAACTTTGTAGAAGAAAAGTTTTCCAAATTCCAAACATAAAATGACTGAAATCCACATACAGATGATTTTCAACACCTCTATTCCGACAAAATACTAATAAAACACCTCAGCATTAATTCTTTTTTTATATCCACATAAAATAAATATTTTCTTATTATTTTTTTTAATAATTAATTATTTATAAATAATATTACAGAATCACATTAATGATAATTAGGTCGTTCCCAGGAAATAGGGGGCTTTTCGATAAGAATTTCTCCTTACTGGCGCGCAATTAGGTGACCAAACCCCTTTTTTAGATAGAACTTCCTTAGAAATTGCCAATAATGATATCTAATAATATTATTCAAATAATATGAATTATTGATCTGATAATAGAAAATACTATGCAGTGACAATTATTGAAACAACAATAATATAAAATATCAACGTAGCAATTATTGGATCAATAAAATAAAATATTGAACAGTAATTACTGTAACAGTTATTGAGTAGTGCCTTCTTACGTAAAAATTAATAATCCAAAAAAACTGTGTAATACCGTGTGCTACTGTGCAACCACGCGTATTACTGTACTTTTTATCATCGAGTATTTTAACAGTGTTAATGGTAACAACTACGTCGTTATTTATAAAACTCATACTTGTCGTTTTCTTCATCTAACAGTTTTTCGTTATGGGGCCCACAAATGGTTGCGCTGTCGTACGAATATTCCCCGACACCAAGAATATTTCACGACCAAACGAATATTCCCTGACAAAAATGAGTATTTTATAACCACTTCCTTATTTTACAAAATTTGCACATTTCACCCATAACTAACTACATTAATCAAATCAACCCCTTACTATATCAAAATAATAAATAGAGAAAATTCAATTTTATTCATAAAAAGTTGGTGTCTTACAACCTCCCTTCCTTATAAAATTTTGTCCTCGAAATTGACGTATGTACCTGGTATTTCGAAAATGTGAGGAAACCTCGTTTTCATTTCTGATTCTAACTCCCAGGTCATTTCCTCAATAGCATGGTTCCTCCACAAAACTTTAACTTCTAGTATAACCTTTGTGCGAGGACATACTCCTTCCTATCCATGATCTTGACAGGTACCTCCTCGCACGTTAAATCTTCGGCTATCTCATCTGGTTCTAAATCAATAATGTGGTTTGAGACTTTCATATATTTACGAAGCATAGATATGTAAAAAATATTATGAACACGGGACATCCTTGGAGGTAATGCGAGTCTATAGGCTACATTTCATACTCGGTCAAGAATCTCAAATAGACCAACAAATCGTGGATTGAGCTTTCCTCTCTTTTCGAATCTTGTAACTCCCTTCCATGGAGCAATACGTAACAATACATGATCCCCAATATTAAATTTCACGTCATTTTGATGAAGATCCACATAACTCTTTTGTCGATCATGTGCCATTTGTATACGTTGTCAGATCATTTGGATCTTCTCTGTAGTCATACGTACCAACTCTGGTCCCAACAATGTTACTTCACCCACCTCATCCCAACATACTAGAGAG
This sequence comes from Panax notoginseng, assembly GCA_016801055.1. Lineage (NCBI taxonomy): Eukaryota > Viridiplantae > Streptophyta > Magnoliopsida > Apiales > Araliaceae > Panax > Panax notoginseng. The sequence continues at coordinate 241,313,337 of CM029012.1, forward strand.
CGACACTTTCGTCCATACAATGCTTTGAATGGAGCCACACCTATACTTATCTGATAACTGTTGTTGTAAAAGAATTCCACCAATAGTAAGTACTTATCCCAACTCCCTTTGAAGTCTAGAACACAAAGTCTCAATAGATCTTCAAGAGTTTGAATAGTCCTTTCCGATTACCCGTCTGTTTGAGGATGGTATGCCAAACTGAATTATAAATCTGTGCCCATAGCTTTCTACAAGCTAACCCAAAATCATGAAGAAAACCTTGGGTCACGATCTGAAACAATGGAGGCTGACATGCCATGCAACCTCACAATCTCATTCACGTACATACGAGCAAGATGTTTAAGGGAATAAGTCTCTCGTATCGGCAAGAAATGAGCAGACTTGGTTAACCTATCAACAATAACCCTAATCGCATCTGTGCCTTGAGAAACCTTGGGAAGACCCGTAACAAAATCCATGGTAATGTGTTCCCAGTTCTATTTTGCAATCTCAAGTGGTTGCAATGAACTCTTTGGCACTTGATGCCCTGCCTTTACACATTGACAAGTTAAACACCTCGAGATAAACTCCGCGATCCCTCTCTTCATATTGCTCCACCAAAATGTATGTCGAATATCATGATACATTTTGGTACTCCCAGGATGGGTTGCAAATGGTGTGTTGTGTGCCTCCATCATGATTCTTTACTTCAAGTCAGAATTGTTAGGAATGCAAAGTCTGGAGTTGACTCGAAGTATTCCTTTTTCATCGATTCTTGCTTCTGGAATAACACATTCTTGTACTTTCTTCTTCATATGCATCAGCTTTGGGTCTGTGTCTTGTGCAGCTTTAACTTTATCGATTAAAGTCGGTTCTACTCGTATATTTGATATCATCACGTGGGTACTTAGAGCCTTTAACTCTATCTCCATCCTTTGTAAGTTCTACGAAATGGGTCTTTATGTTAACAACATTGCACTCGTACCGGCATGCGATCTTCTACTCAATGCGTTAGCTACCACATTTGCTTTTCTAGGATGGTATTGGATGGTATGGTCGTAATCTTTCAACAGCTCGAGCCAACGTCATTGCCGCGTGTTGAGTTCCTTTTAGGTGAAGAAATATTTGAGGCTTTTATGATCCATATAAATCTCCACTTTCTCCCCCATACAGGTAGTGTCTCCAGATCTTCAACGCGAAAATAACTGCTGCAAACTCTAGATCATGAGTAGGATAATTCATCTCATATTCTTTGAGTTAACGTGAGGCATAGACTATGACTTTTTCATGTTGCATAAGAACACATCCTAACCCTTTGCCCGAAGCATCGCTGTAAATAACAAATCCATCCAAACTAGATGGTATTGTTAGAACAGGTGCCAAAATTAGTCTCCTCTTGAGTTCTTGGAAGCTCTTCTCATATTCCTCGCTCCATACGAAGTTTGTATCTTTCCGAGTCAGCTGAGTTAATGAAGTAGCAATTCGAGAAAATCCTTCCACGAATCTCTGATAATAACCAGCTAAGCCAAGAAAGTTACGTACTTCGATCACCGACTTCGGTTGCTCCCAACTTTGTATTGCTTCAATCTTCGTCGGGTCAACAGATACTCCATATTTTGACACCACGTGCCCAAGGAATGCTACTTCCTCAAGACAGAACTCGCATTTCTTCATCTTAGAATATAGCTTGTTATCACGAAGCCTTTGAAGTACCAACTTCAAATGGTGTTTATGATCTTCACGGCTTTTGGAATAGATGAGGATGTTATCAATAAAGACAACAATGAACTGATCCAAATATTCCTTGAACACACGGTTCATCGTATCCATGAAAGCAGCAGGAGCATTAATCAATCCAAAAGACATGACTAAGAATTCATAATGTCCATACCAAGTTCTGAAGGCAGTCTTCGGAATATCCTCAATTTTAATCTTCTGCTGATGATATCTAGAACGAAGATCGATCTTTGAAAAGAATTGTGCTCCTTGTAACTAGTCGAACAGGTCATCAATGTGAGGTAGCGGATACTTATTCTTGATAGTGACATGGTTTAATTTCCGGTAATCAATACAAAGTCGCATACTCCCGTCTTTCTTCTTTATGAATAAAACAGGAGCACCCCAAGGAGATGTATTAGGACGAATGAAACTGATGTCTAACAACTCCTGTTGTTAGACCTTTAACTCTTGAAGTTCAATAGGAGCCATTCGAGATGGGGTTTTAGAAATGGGTTTTGTACCAGGTTCAAGGTCAATAAAGAATTCAACTTCACGTTCTGGGGGTAGACCGGGAAGTTCTTCAGGAAATACGTCAGAAAATTCACTAACAACAGAAATATTATTCAAATCTGATGTATTTTTGTTCAAGTCCATGACATGGGCTAAGAAATCTTGACATCCATTTTTTAATAAACGAATGGCTTTATGGCTTGATATGACAGTGATTAACTTTAGTGGTTTGGTTGCTTGAATTCGCATAAAAGGTTGGTTAGGAATATGAAAACTAATAACCTTACGAAAATAATCAATTTTATCATGATGAGTGGTTAACCAATCAATCCCTAAAATCACATCAAATGCAAGTATCTTTAAAGAGATGAGATCAACAGGTAATGTGATGGTCCCAACTTGAATCAAGCAAGATTTATAAACCGTGGATGTAACGAAAGTTTCTCCTAACGGAGTTTTCACAGATAAATCAAAGTCTAATTTCTCAAGGGTCAAATTTAAACGTTGACCATAAGCAGGAGAAATAAAAGAATGGGTAGAACCGGTATCTAATAAGGTATAAACTTCGCAAGAGTTTATGTTTAGCTTACCCGTGATCACCTCGTTTGGGTTCCTCGCGTTTTAGGAAGTCACGACAAATGCTCTTTCAGGAACCACTGACTTTGACTTATCCAGGACAGCCTTTGGAGTCATCATCCCTGATGGACTTAGTTTCGCTACATAATCTCGAGCTATATGACCTTCCTTTCCACAGTTATAACACACCTTGAATTGTTGTGGGTAGTTTGGGCTGATGTGTCCTTCTTTCCCGCTTTTATAACATACGACCGGTGGTTGTTCTCCTTCCCTAGAAACAGTTGATGCTGGTGCTGACGTCTTCACGTTGTCATTGGTGTACTTCCTCTTTTTGAAATCTCCCCCCGACTCGATTCTTCAACTATCATTGCCACGATTACCACCAGAGTGATTACCGCTTTTATCCGGATATTTTCCTCCCCGCTGGTTATCATTGCTCCAATGACTGCTGCCACCAGTATGACCCTGGTTGTTGTCCCTCGGTTGAACAGACTCATTATCTCGCTCTAATAATTGAGTCATGTTCATAACATCTGAATATAGAGAAAATTTGTGAGAGATAAGGTATTGACGAATTTCAGGTTTCAAACCTCTTAGAAACATCCGCGTCATACGTTCCTCATTCTCTACCAAATGATGTGCAAATCTAGATAACTTCGCGAACTTAGCCTCGTATTGGAACACAGTTATGTTGTTATGTTCCAGTCTGATAAACTATACTTCCTTTATATGACGAATACTTTCAGGAAAGTACTTGTCATTGAATAGTTTCTGGAACACTTTCCAAGACATATTGAGTGCGATTGGCTGGGTACGCTTCACATATTCCCACCAGTAATTTACCTCACCAAAGAACATAAAGGTGATGAATGGAACCTTCTGTTCCTCTGTGCATCCCAAGACATCAAATATCTTGGTAATTTTCTTAACCCACGTTTTCGCCTTGATCGAATCTGCCTTTCCCAAAAACTCTGGTGGTCCCAACTCTTTGAACTGCTTGCCTGTGACAAGTCACGCATTGCTATTATTTTCACCCGTATTTTGTACACGAGTCTCCCTCGTCTGATTTTGCATTAACTACAAAAAGCTTCTAAACATCACATTATTCATCGTTTCATCGGTGGTGTTGTTTACAAGAGGAACATTGTCGTCATGTTGCACGTTCTCCTGATTGGTGATTAAAGGTGTCTCCACGGTCTCATTCACTCCACTGTTAACATTTTCAGCTGCCATTCTCAAATACTGCCATAAAACAAGGGTTAATTAAAAAAATTGACATTCCAAATATTATCCCTATATTCCGACAGACCAATTAAACACAAATAAGCTTAGGTAGGACACACTAGCGAAGGATTTACTCGTCACTCCCTTCCTAGTTCTAACCCCAGATCTCCATCAGTGATCATATCCCTAAGCTCTGATACCAACTATGATGCCCCCAAAATAGGTCCACACAACCCATTCTGAGTCGCCAAATACATGGTACAGAAAACAACTATAACTTCATTATTATAATTGTCGTGCAAAATATGACAACACGTATGCTGTGAGTTTAAATACAAATATTATCTGCTAGACAATATCCAAACTCAAATAAGTCCTCATTACAATTATTAATACACTATTTTACAAAATAGTGAGGACTGCTAAAATAACTACCCAGAAACATCACTCCACACCCCGACTAGTTCCCGCTATTTTCTCGCCTCCTGAGAAGGAAAATGGAACAAAAAGGAAAAGGGTGAGCTCAACAAGCCTAGTAAAGAATATTATGACTAAGATAATGTGGGACAAATTATCGTTAGCCTTTAATAAATCAGATAAAATATAATGAACAACAAGTTTTAGATCAATACTCGTAGTGAAAATAACAATTCATTAGAAGAGTTAAGTAGAGAATAAAGTCTACTATCTTTTATGATTTAAAAGTTCATCATCAATATTTTATCCCTGTAACATCAATCAATATACATCTTGAATCAAATATTCATCTTTGCACTACGGGCCAAAGATATTCGTTTGTATCACCAGTTAGTCATGTTCATCTCAACACCTGTCCATCTTTGCTCTACGGGCCAAAGATATTCATCAGATAATCATTCATCTTTGCACTACAGACCAAAGATATTCAGTTATATCACCATTTAGGACTGAGGATGATAAAAATATTTTCAAGAAAATGAATCTAGAGAGATAAAAAGACAGATTAGGGATTCGTACTTTAGTTTATCCAAGTTCAAAAATACTCCATAATAATCAATTATGGAGCACAATTCAAGAATGCAGATCAAAACATGGATACAATCAAAGATAGTAACCATAATAAACAACTTAGACCAAGAAAAGAAAATTTAATTTTTCTGTGAATAGTTTCGTATTCGTGAATAATGTCGTTTAAGTGAATAGTAACCCCGACACAAAAAGGTAAAAATTTTATAAGAAAAGTCATAATTCGTGAATAGTACTCGTGAATAGTACCGTATTCGTGAATAGTGTCGTATACGTGAATAGTAACCTCGACATAAAAAGGTAAAAATTTCATAATAAAATATATACCAATATTTCGGTATAATGATATTAAAAGAAATAACATTATTTACGAAGAAAATAACATCTCTTATCTCAAAAGAACAGTACTTCTGACAAGAATATCAGATATAATACTGAAGAAAACTTGCACTGCTAATTAACTCTCCAAGTATCTAAATACTCACAAAAATAAGCTCGATTTTATAGAGAGAGAAAATTTCTGATTCTGATGTGATTTTTAATTCTAACCTAAGCACCCTATTTATAGAAAAATACTTAGAACGCCAAAGCTGACTAACCTGCTACCGGTGGCTTCCACCCATTGCTATTCACGCACACCACCTTTGAAATTCAGCAATTTTCTACAAAAAATAAAAGTGGAGCCCCACCCATGTTTTTAATTAAAAACATTTATTTTTGAAACTTCAATAATTCATAATAAATAGCCCTTTTATCAGAAAAATATGAATTTTATGTTCATTCCATAGGAAATTTAATTTTCTACAACTTTGTAGAAGAAAATTTTTCCAAATTTCAAACATAAAATGATCGAAATCCACATACGGATGATTTTCAACACCTCTATTCCGATAAAATACTGATAAAACACTTCAGCATTAATTCCTTCATTTATATCCACATAAAAAAAATATTTTCTTATCTTTTTTTTCACAATAATTAATTATTTACAAATAACATTATAGAATCACAATAATGACAAGCAGGTCATTCCCAAGAAAGAGGGGGCTTTCCGATAAGGATTTTTCCTTACTAGCGCGTAATTAGGTGACCAAACCCCTTTCTTAGATAGAACTTTCTTAAACATTATCACTAATGCTATCTAATAATATTATTCAAATAATATGAATTATTGATCTGATAATGAGAAATACTGTGCAGTGACAATTATTAAAACAACAATAATATAAAATATCAACGTAGCAATTATTGAATCAATAAAATAAAATATTGAACAGTAATTACTATAACAATTATTGAGTAGTGCCTTCTTACATAAGAATCAATAATCCAAAAATACTATGCAATACCGTGTGCTACTGTGCAACCACACGTATTACTGTACTTTTTATCACCGGGTATTCTAACATTATTAACGGTAACAACTACGTACGCCGTTATTTAAAAAATTCATACTTGTCATTTTCTTCATCTGACAGTTTTTCGTTATGGGGCCCACAAATGGATGCGCCGTCGTACGAATATTCCCCGACAGCAAGAATATTTCACGACCAAACGAATATTCCCCGACTACAATGAGTATTTTATAACCACTTCCTTATTTTGCAAAATTTGCACATTTCACCCATAACTAACCACATTAATCAAATCAACCCCTTACTATATCAAAATAATAAATAGAGAAAATTCAATTTTATTCATAAAAAGTTGGTGTCTTACAACCTCCCTTCCTTATAAAATTTTATCCTCGAAATTGTCGTACGTACCTAGTGTTTCGAAAAGGTGAGGATACCTCGTTTTCATTTCTAATTCTAACTCCCAGGTCATTTCCTCAATAGCATGGTTCCTCCACAAAACTTTAACTTTTGGTATACCTTTGTGTGAGGACATACTCCTTCCTATCCAAGATCTTGACAGGTACATCCTCGCACGTTAAATCTTCGGCTATCTCGTCTGGTTCTAAATCAATAATGTGGTTTAGGTCTTTCATATATTTACGAAGCATAGATATGTGCAAAATATTATGAACACGAGACATCCTTGGAGGTAATGCGAGTCTATAGGCCACATTTCATACTCGGTCAAGAATCTCAAATGGACCAACAAATCGTGGATTGAGCTTTTCTCTCTTTTCGAATCTTGTAACTCCCTTCCATGGAGCAATACGTAACAATACATGATCCCCAATATTAAATTCCACGTCATTTTGATGAAGATCCACATAACTCTTTTGTCGATCATGTGCCATTTGTATTCGTTGTCGGATCATTTGGATCTTCTCTGTAGTCATACGTACCAACTCTGGTCCCAACAATGTTACTTCACCCACCTCATCCCAACATACTGGAGAGTGACACTTTCCTCCATACAATGCTTTGAATGGAGCCACACCTATACTTGCCTGATAACTGTTGTTGTAAGAGAATTCCACCAATAGTAAGTACTTATCCCAACTCCCTTTGAAGTCTAGAACACAAAGTCTCAGTAGATCTTCAAGAGTTTGAATAGTCCTTTCTGATTGCTCGTCTGTTTGAGGATGGTATGCCGAACTGAATTGTAAATCTGTGCCCATAGCTTTCTACAAGCTAACCCAAAATCATGAAGTAAACCTTGGGTCACGATCTGAAACTATGGAGGCTGACATGCCATGTAACCTCACAATCTCATTCACGTACATACGAGCAAGATGTTTAAGGGAATAAGTCTCTCGTATCGGCAAGAAATGAGCAGACTTGGTTACTATCAACAATAACCTAAATCGCATCTGTGCCTTGAGAAACCTTGGGAAGACCCGTAACGAAATCCATGGTAATGTGTTCCCACTTCTATTTTGGAATCTCAAGTGGTTGCAATGGACCCTTTGGCACTTGATGCCCTGCCTTTACACATTGATAAGTTAAACACCTCGGCATAAACTCTGTGATCCCTCTCTTCATATTGTTCCACCAAAATGTATGTCAAATATCATGATACATTTTGGTACTCCCAAGATGGATTGCAAATGGTGTGTTGTATGCCTCTATCATGATTCTTTGCTTCAAGTCAGAATCGTTAGGAATGCAAAGTCTGGAGTTGACTCGAAGTATTCCTTCTTCATCGATTCTTGCTTCTGGAATAACACATTCTTGTACTTTCTTCTTCATACGCATCAACTTTGGGTCTGTGGCTTGTGCAGCTTTAACTTTATCGATTAAAGTCGGTTCTACTCGTATATTTGATATCATCACGTGGGTACTTAGAGCCTTTAACTCTATCTCCATTCTTTATAAGTCGTACGAAATGAGTCTTTATGTTAATAATATCGCACTCGTACCAGCATACGATCTTCTACTCAATGCGTCAGCTACCACGTTTGCTTTTCTAGGATGGTATTGGATGGTATGGTCGTAATCTTTCAACAGCTCGAGCCAACGCCGTTGTCGCGTGTTGAGTTCCTTTTGGGTGAAGAAATATTTGAGGCTTTTATGATCCGTATAAATCTCCACTTTCTCCACATACAGGTAGTGTCTCCAGATCTTCAACGCGAAAACAACTGCTACCAACTCTAGATCATGAGTAGGATAATTCATCTCATATTCTTTGAGTTGCCACGAGGCATAGGCTATGACTTTCCCATGTTGCATGAGAACACATCATAACCCTTTACCCGAAGCATCGCTGTAAATAACAAATCCATCCAAACTAGATGGTATTGTTAGAACAGGTGCCAAAATGAGTCTCCTCTTAAGTTCTTGGAAGCTCTTCTCATATTCCTCGCTCCATACGAATTTTGTATCTTTCTGAGTCAGCTGAGTTAACGAAGTAGCGATTCGAGAAAATCCTTCCACGAATCTCCGATAATAACCAGCTAAGCCCAAAAAGCTACGTACTTCGTTCACCGACTTCAGTTGCTCCCAACTTTGTATTGCTTCAATCTTCGCCAGGTCAACAGATACTCCATATTTTAACACCACGTGCCCAAGGAATGCTACTTCCTCAAGACAGAACTCACATTTCTTCAGCTTGGCATATAGCTTGTTATCACGAAGCCTTTGAAGTACCAGCTTCAAATGGTGCTTATGATCTTCATGGCTTTTGGAATAGATGAGGATGTTATCAATAAAGACAATAATGAACTGATCCAAATATTCCTTGAACACACGGTTCATCGTATCCATGAAAGCAGCAGGAGCATTAGTCAATCCAAAAGACATGACTAAGAATTCATAATGCCCGTACCAAGTTCTGAAGGCAGTCTTTGGAATATCCTCAATTTTAATCTTCAGCTGATGATATCTAGAACGAAGATCGATCTTTGAAAAGAATTGTGCTCCTTATAACTAGTCGAACAGGTCATCAATGTGATGTAGTGGATACCTATTCTTGATAGTAACATGGTTCAATTCTCGGTAATCAATACAAAGTTGCATACTCCCTTCTTTCTTCTTTTCGAATAAAACAGGAGCACCCCAAGGAGATGTATTAGGACGAATGAAACCGACGTCTAACAACTCCAGTAGTTGGACCTTTAACTCTTTAAGTTCGATAGGAGCCATTCGATATGGGATTTTAGAAATGGGTTTTGTACCAGGTTCAAGGTCAATAAAGAATTCAACTTCACGTTCTGGGGATAGACCGGGAAGTTCTTCAAGAAATAAGTCAGGAAATTCACTAACAACAGAAATATTATTCAAATCTGATGTATTTTTGTTCAAGTCCATGACATGGGCTAAGAAAGCTTGGCATCCATTTTTCAATAAATGAATGGCTTTATGGCTTGATATGACAGTGATTGACTTTAGTGGTTTGGTTGCTTGAATTCGCATAACAAGTTGGTTAGGAATATGAAAACTAACCTTACGAAAACAATCAATTTTAGCATGACGAGTGGTTAACCAATCAATCCCTAAAATCACATCAAATGCAAGTAACTTTAAAGAGATGAGATCAACAGGTAATGTGATGGTCCCAACTTGAATCAAGCAAGATTTATAAACCGTGGACGTAACGAAAGTTTCTCCTAACGGAGTTTCCACATATAAATCAAAGTCTAATTTCTCAGGGGTCAAATTCAAACGTTGAGCATAAGCAGGAGAAATGAAAAAATGGGTAGAACCGGTATCTAATAAGGTATAAACTTCGCAAGAGTTTATGTTTAGCTTACCCGGGATCACCTCGTTTGGGTTCCTCGCATTTTAGGCAGTCACGACAAATGCTCTTCTAGGAACCACCAACTTTGACTTGTCCAGGATAGCCTTTGGAGTCATCATCCCCGCTGGACTTAGTTTCGCTACAGAATCTCGAGCTATATAACCTTCCTTTCCACAGTTATAACACACCGTGAATTGCTGTGGGCAGTTTGGGCTGATGTGTCCATCTTTCTCGCATTTATAACATACGATCGGTGGTTGTTCTTCTCCCTTAGAAACAGTTGATGCTGGTGCTGACGTCTTCACATTGTCATTTGTGTACTTCCTCTTTTTGAAATCTCCCCCCGACTCGATTCTTCAACTATCATTGGCACGATTACCACCAGAGTGGTTACCGCTTTTATCCGGATATTTTCCTCCCCGCTAGTTATCATTGCTCCAATGACTGCTGCCACCAGTATGATCCTGGTTGTTGTCCCTCGGTTGAATAGACTCATTATCTCGCTCTAATAATTGAGTCATGTTCACAACATCTGAATATAGAGAAAATTTGTGAGAGATAAGGTATTAACGAATTTCGGGTTTCAAACCTCTTAGAAACATCTGCGTCATACGTTCCTCATTCTCTACCAAATAAGGTGCAAATCTGGATAACTCTGCAAACTTAGCCTCATACTGGAACACAGTTATGTTGTTATGTTCCAGTCTGATAAACTCTACTTCCTTCATATGACGAATACTTTCAGGAAAGTACTTGTTATTGAACAGTTTCTGGAACGCTTTCCAAGACATATTGAGTGCGGTTGGCTGGGTACGCTTCACATATTCCCACCAGTAATTTACCTCACCACAGAACATAAAGGTGGCGAATGGAACCTTCTATTCCTCTGTGCATCCCAAGACATCAAATATCTTGGTAATTTTCTTAACCCACGTTTTTGCCTTGATCGAATCTGCCTTTCCCAAAAACTCTGGTTGTCCCAACTATTTGAACTGCTTGCCTGTGACAAGCCGCGCATTGCTATTATTTCCACCCGTATTTTGTACACGAGTCTCCCTCGTTTGATTTTGCATGAACTGCAAAAAGCTTCTAAACATCACATCATTCATCGTTTGATCGGTGGTGTTGTTTATAGGAGGAATATTGTCGTCATGTTGCACGTTCTCCTGGTTGGTGATTAAAGGTGTCTCTACGGTCTCATTCACTCTATTATTAATATTTTCAGCTGCCATTCTCAAATACTGCCATAAAACAAGGGTTAATTAAAAAAATTGACATTCCACATATTATCCCTATATTCTGACCGACCAATTAAACACAAATAAGCTTAGGTAGGACACACTAGCGAAGGATTTACTCGTCACTCCCTTCCTAGTTCTAACCCCAGATCTCCATCAGAGATCATATCCCTAAGCTCTGATACCAACTGTGATGCCCCCAAAATAGGTCCACACAACCCATTCTGAGTCGCCAAATACATGGTACAGAAAACAACTATAACTTCATTATTATAATTGTCGTGCAAAATACGACAGCACATATGCTGTGAGTTTAAATACAAATATTATCTGCTAGACAATATCCAAACTCAAATAAGTCCTCATTACAATTATTAATACACTATTTTACAAAATAGTGAGGACTGCTAAAATAACTACCCAGAAACATCACTCCATACCCCGACTAGTTCCCGCTATTTTCTCGCCTCCTGAGAAGGAAAATGGAACAAAAAGGAAAAGGATGAGCTCAACAAGCCTAGTAAAGAATATTATGACTAAGATAATGTGGGACAAATTATCGTTAGCCTTTAATAAATCAGATAAAATATAATGAACAACAAGTTTTAGATCAATACTCGCAGTGAAAATAACAATTCTTTAGAAGAGTTAAGTAGAGAATGAAGTCTACTATCTTTTATGATTTAAAAGTTCATCATCAATATTTTATCCCTGTAACATCAATCAATATACATCTTGAATCAAATATTCATCTTTGCACTACGGGCCAAAGATATTCGTTTGTATCACTAGTTAGTCATGTTCATCTCAACACATGTCCATCTTTACTCTACGGGCCAAAGATATTCATCAGATAATCATTCATCTTTGCACTACAGGCCAAAGATATTCAGTTATATCACCATTTACGACTGAGGATGATAAAAATATTTTTAACAAAACGAATCTAGAGAGATAAAAAGACAAAGATTATGGATTCGTACTTTAGTTTATCCAAGTTCAAAAATACTCCATAATAATCAATTATGGAGCAAAATTCAAGAATGAAGATCAAAACATGGATACAATCAAAGATAGTAACTATAATAAACAACTTTGACCAAGAAAAGAAAATTTAATTTTTCTGTGAATAGTTTCGTATTCGTGAATAATGTCGTATACGTGAATAGTAACCCCGACACAAAAAAGGTAAAAATTTCATAAGAAAAGTCATAATTCGTAAATAGTACTCGTGAATAGTACCGTATTCGTGAATAGTGTCGTATACGTGAATAGTAACTGTGATGCCCCCAAAATAGGTATACAACACCCATTCTGAATTGCCAAATACATGGTACAGAAAGCAAACTACAACTTCAATAATACAATTGTCGTGCAAAATACGACAACACATGCTGTGAGTTTAAATACAAATATTGTCTTCTAGACAATATCCACACTCAAATAAGTCATCAATACAATTATTCAAACACTATTTTACAGAAATAGTGAGGACTGCTAAAATATCTTTCTAGAACCATCACTCCATACCCGACTAGATCCTGCTATGTTCTCACCTCCTGAGAAGAAAAATGGAACAAAAAAGAAAAGGGTGAGCTCAACTAGCCCAGTAAAGAATATTATGACTAAGATAATATACAACAAATTATCATTAGTATTCAACAGGGAAAAATCTGATAGAATATAATCGACAACAAGTTTTAGATCAACAACTGCAGCGAAAATAACAAACCATTAGAAGAGTCAAGTAGAGAATGAATTATACTATCTTCTAAGATTTAAAAGTTCATCATCAATATTTTATCCCTGTAACATAAATTAATAATCATCTTTATCCAAATATTCATCTTTGCACTACAAGCCAAAGATATTCATTTGTATCACCTGTCAGTCATGTTCATCTCAACACCTGTTCATCTTTGCACTACAGGCCAAATATATTCATCAAGTAATCATACATCTTTGCACTACAGGCCAAAGATATTCAGTAATATCATCATTTAGGACTGAGGATGATGAAAAATATCTTAAAGAGAACAAATCCAGTGAAACAGAAGGACAAATAGTAGGAATTCGTATAACAGTTTATCCAAGATCAATAATACTTCATAATAATCAATTGTGAAGCAGAATTCAAAAATAAAGATCAAAACATGGATACAATCAAAGATAGTAACCATAATAGACATCTTGGACAAAAAGGGAAAAATTTATTTTTCGGTGAATAGTGTCGTATTCGTGAATAGTGTCGTATACGTGAATAGTAACGTATACGTGAATAGTAACCCCGACACAAAAAGTTCCAAATTTGATAAAAACTCATGTTGATATTTCAGAATAATGATATTGAAGAAAATAATATCATTAAGAAAAAAATAATATCCCTTACCTCAAAATATCAGTACTTCTGGTCGGAATACCGGTATAAGGCTGAAAGAAACTTGCTCTGATTAATAGAAACTCTCAAATTATCTAAATACTCACAAAATACACTCAATAATCTAGAGAGAGAAAGAGAGAAAACTTATTTCTGGTGTGATTTCCAATTCTAACCTAGCTCTCTATTTATAGGAAAATGTTAGCACGCCGAAGCAAACTTAACCTCCAACCTGATGGTTTTACCTGCTACAATTCCCACCCACCACATTTGAATAAAAATCTCAGCATATTTATTCACCAACCAAGAGTGGGGCCCACCAATTCTAGAATTTTCTACCAAAATGATTAACTCCGAAAATTCAACAATTTATGAACCAGTCATCTCGTAAAATTCATAATAAATCATACGTTCATTTTTAACGGTTCAAAATTTGTAGACATATACTCAACTTATATATGTATAACATATCCAAAAATTACCACGATCCAACGGTCGGATTAAAAATTATAACCCCCGCAAAATATCTCAAAAACCCTGATTTTTAATACCTCCATTCCGACAAAAATACTGATAAAAACCTCAACATTAACTCCTTCATTTTTAACAACAAAAATATATCCCTCATTTATATCCACATAAAATAAATATTTCCTTATCATATGAATCAATAATTAATTATTCACAAATAATATTACAGAATCACATTTATGACAACCAGGCCGTTCCCAGGAAAGAGGGGGCTTTCCAATAAGGATTTCTCCTTACTGGCGCGCAATTAGATGACCAAACCTCTCCTTAGACAGAACTTTCTAGACATTGCCAATAATGTTATCTAATAATATTATTCAAATAATATGAATTATTGATCTGATAAAGGAAAATATTGTGCAGCAACAATTATTGTAACAACAATAATATAAAATATCAACGCAGTAATTATTGAATCAATAAAATAAAATATTGAATAATAACTACTGTAACAATTATTGAGTAGTGCCTTCTTACGTAAGAATCAATAATTAGTGCAATACCGTGTGCTACTGTATTTTAACCACCGGGTATTCCAACAGTATTAACGGTAACAACTACGCCGTTATTTATAAACAACTTATACTTGTCGTTTTCTTCATCCAATCGCTTTCTGTTATGGGGCCCACACAAGGCTCCGCCGTCGTACGAATATTCCCCGACAGCAAGAATATTTCACGACCAAACGAATATTCCCCGACAAAATGAATATTTTATAACCACTTGGTTAATTTGCAAAATTTGCACATTTCACCCATAACCAAAGTATTATATCAAATTAACCCCTTATTATTCACAATAATATTTAGAGAAAATTTGATTTTATTTATTAATAAGCTGGGGTCTTATAACCTCCCCTCCTTATGAAATTTCGTCCTCGAAATTGACGTACGTACCTGATATTTCGAAAAGGTGAGGATACCTCGCTTTCATTTCTGATTCCAACTCCCAGGTCATTTCTTCAATAGCATGGTTTCTCTAAAAAACCTTAACTTGTGGTATAATCTTTGTGCGTAGGACATGCTCTTTCCTATCCAAGATCTTAATAGGTACTTCCTCGTACGTTAAATCTTCAGCTATCTCGTCTGGTTCTAACTCAATAATGTGGTTCGGGTCTTTAACATATTTACGAAGCATAGATATGTGAAAAACATTATGAACACGAGACATGCTTTGAGGTAATGCGAGTCTATATGCCACATTTCCTATTCGCTCAAGAATCTCAAATGGACCAACAAATCTTGGATTGAACTTTCCTCTCTTCCCAAATCTTGTAACTCCCTTTCAGGGTGCAACACGTAACAATACATGATCCCCAATATTAAATTTCACGTCCTTCCGATGAAGATCCGCATAACTCTTTTGTCGATCTTGTGTCGTTTGTATACGTTGTCGAATCGTTTGGATTTTCTCTGTAGTCATGCGTACCAACTCTGGTCCCAACAATGTTGCTTCCCTCACCTCGTCCCAGCATACTGGAGAACGACATTTTCTTCCATACAATGCCTCGAATGGAGCCACACCTATGCTCGCCTGATAACTGTTGTTGTAGGAGAATTCCACCAATGGTAGGTACTTATCCCAACTCCCTTTGAGATCTAGGACACAGAGTCTTAATAGATCTTCAAGAGTTTGAATAGTCCTCTCTGATTGTCCTTCCGTTTGAGGATGGTATGCCGAACTGAATCGTAAATCCGTGCCCATGGCTTTCTGCAAGCTAACCCAAAATCGTGAAGTGAATCTTGGGTCACGATCCTAAACTATGGATACTGGCATGCCATGCAATCTCACAATCTCGTTCACATACATACTAGCAAGACGTTCAAGGGAATAAGTCTCACGTATCGGTAAGAAATGAGCAGACTTAGTTAATCTATCAACAATAATCCAAATCGCATCTATGCCTTGAGAAACCTTGGGAAGACCTGTAACGAAATCCATGGTAATGTGTTCCCACTTCCATTTCGGGATCTCAAGTGGTTGCAATGGACCCTTTGGCACTTGATGCTCCGCCTTTACACGTTGACAAGTTAAACACCTCGAGACAAACTCCGCGATCTCTCTTTTCAAATTGCTCCACCAAAATGTGTGTCGAAGATTGTGATACATTTTGGTACTCCTAGGATGGATTACAAATGGTATGTTGTATGCCTCCATCATTATTCTATGCTTCAAGTCAAAATCGTTAGGAATACAAAGTCTGGAGTTGACTCGAAGTATTCCTTCTTCATCGATTCTTGCTTCTGGAATAGCACCTTCTTGCACTTTCTTCTTCATACGCATCAGTTTTATGTCCGTAACTTGAGCAGCTTTAACTTTATCGATTAAAGTCGGTTCTACTCGTATATTTGATATCATCATGTGGGTACTTGGAGCCTTCATCTCTATCTCCATCCTTTGCAAATCATACAAAATGGGCCTTTGTGTTAACACCATTGCACTCGTACCCGCGTATGATCTTCTACTCAATGCGTCAGCTACTACGTTCGCTTTTCCAGGATGATATTGGATGGTATGATCGTAATCTTTCAACAGCTCGAGCCAACGTCGCTGCCGCATGTTGAGTTCCTTTTGGGTGAAGAAATATTTGAGACTTTTATGATCTGTATAGATCTCCACTTTCTCCCCATACAGGTAGTGTCTCCAGATCTTCAACGCGAAAACGACTGCTGCCAACTTCAAATCATGAGTAGGATAATTCCTCTCATATTCTTTGAGTTGTCGCGAGGTATAGGCTATGACTTTTCCATGTTGCATGAGAACACATCCTAACCCTTTGCCTAAAGCACCGCTGTAGATAACAAATCCATCCGAACCAGATGGTATTGTCAGAACAGGTGCCGAAATGAGTCTCCTCCTGAGTTCTTGGAAACTCTTCTCGCATTCCTCACTCCATACGAATTTTGTATCTTTCTGAGTCAGCTGAGTTAACGGAGTAGCGATTCGAGAAAATCCTTCCACAAATCTCTGATAATAACTAGCTAAGCCCAGAAAGCTACGTACTTCGGTTACCGACTTCGGTTGCTCCCAACTTTGTATGGCTTCAATCTTCGCCGGATCGACAGAGACTCCATGTTTTGACACCACGTGCCCAAGGAATGCTACTTTCTCAAGCCAGAACTCGCATTTCTTCAGTTTGGCATATAGCTTGTTTTCACGAAGCCTTTGCAATATCAGCTTCAAATGACGCTCATAATCTTCATGGCTTTTGGAATAGATGAGGATGTCATCAATAAAGACAACAACGAACTGATCCAAATATTCTTTGAATACACGGTTCATCATATCCATGAAGGAAGCAGGAGCATTAGTCAATCCAAAAGACATGACAAAAAATTTATAATGCCCGTACCGAGTTCTGAAGGCAGTCTTTGGAATATCCTCAGTTTAATCTTCAGCTGATGATATCCAGAACGAATATCGATCTTTGAAAAGAATTGTGCTCCTTGCAACTGGTCAAACAGGTCATCAATGCGAGGTAGCGGATACCTATTCTTGATAGTAACATGATTCAATTCTCGATAGTCGATACAAAGTCGCATACTCCCGTCTTTCTTCTTTACGAATAACACAGGAGCACCCCAAGGAGATGTACTAGGACGAATAAAACCGATGTCCAACAACTCCTGTAGTTGGACTTTTAACTCCTAAAGTTCAATAGGAGCCATTCGATATGGGGTTTTAGAAATGGGTTTGTACCGGGTTCAAGGTCAATAAAGAATTCAACTTCACGTTCTGGGAGTAGACCAGGAAGTTTTCTTCAGGAAATACATCGGGAAATTCTCTAACAATAGAAATATTATTCAAATCTGACTTGTCTTTGTTCAAATCCATAACATGGGCTAAGAAAGCTTGACATCCGTTTTTCAATAAACAAATAGCTTTGTGGCTTGATATGACAGTGACTGATTTTAGTGGTTTAGTAGTTTGAATTCGTATGACAGGTTGGTTAGGAATATGAAAACTAACAACCTTACGAAAATAATCAATTTTAGCATGATGAGTGGTTAACTAATCAATTTCTAAAATCACATCAAAAGCAAGTATCTTTAAAGAGATAAGATCAACAGGTAATGTGATAGTGCCAACTTGAATTAAGCAAGATTTATAAACTGTAGATGTAATAAAGGTTTCACCCAACGGAGTTTCAACAGATAAGTCAAAGGTCAATTTCTCCGGAGTCAAGTTTAAACGTTGAGCACAACCAGGAGAGATAAAAGAATGGGTAGAACCGGTATCTAGTAAAGTATAAACTTCGCAAGAATTCAAGATTAGCTTACCCGTGATCTCCTCGTTCGGGTTTCTCGCGTTTTGGCCAGTCACGACAAACGCTCTTCCAGGAACCGCTGATTTTGACTTATCCGGGATAGCTTTTGGAGTCACCATCCCCGCTGAAATTAGTTTTGGTACAGAACACTCTCGAGATATATGACCCTCCTTTCCACAGTTATAACATACCTTAGATTATTGTAGGCAGTTTGGGCTGATATGTCCCTCTTTTCACATTTGTAACATACGACCGGTGGTCGTTCTCCTCCCCTAGAAACAGTTGATGTTTGTGCTGACGTCTTCACGTTATCATTGGTGTACCTTCTCTTCTTGAAATCTCCTCCCGACTCGCTCCTTTTATTATCACGACCACGATTACCGCCAGAGTGGTTACCGCTTTTGTCCGAATGTTTTCCTCTCTGCTGGTTTTCATTACTTCGATGACTGCCGCCACCGGTATAACCCTGGTTGTGGTCCCTCGGTTGCACATACTCATTATCTCGCTCTAATAATTGAGCCCTGTTTACAACATCTGAATATAAAGAAAATTTATGAGAGATAAGATATTGTCGAATCTCGGGTTTTAGACCTCTCAAAAACATCATTGTCATTCGTTCCTCATTTTCGACCAAATGAGGTGCAAACCTGGATAACTCTGCAAACTTCGCCTCGTACTAGGACACCGTCATGTTGTTTTGTTCCATTCTGATAAACTCCACCTCCTTCATATGACGAATACTTTCAGGAAAGTACTTGTCATTGAACAGTTTTTGAAATATTTCCCAGGATATGTTGAGTGCGTTAGGCTGGGTACGCTTCACAGACTCCCACCAGTAGTCTGCCTCACCGCGGAACATAAAGGTGGTGAATGGAACTTTCTGTTCCTCCGTGCATCCCAAGACATCAAATATCTTGGTAATTTGCTTGACCCACGTTTCCGCCATGATCGGATCCGGCTTTCTCTTAAATTCTGGTGGTCCCAATTCTTTGAACTGCTTGGCTGTGACAAACCGCGCGTTGTTATCATTTCCACCTGTATTCTACACACGAGTCTCCCTCGTCTGATTTTGCATGAACTGCAAAAAGCTCCTAAACATTCCATCATTCATCGTTTGCTCGGTAACGTTGTTTACAGGAGGAATATTGCCTTCTTGTTGCACGTTCCCCTGGGTGGTGATCAAAGGTGTCTCCACGGTCTGATTTACTCCATTATTAACGTTCTCAGCTGCCATTCTTAAATACTGCCATAAAACAAGGGTTAATAGTCATGTCATATATTATCCCTATACTCTGACCGACCAAATAAATACCAAATAAACTTAGTCAGGTCATACTAGCGAAGGAATTCTCCGTCTCTCCCCTCCTAGTTCTTGTCTCACATCTCAGCCAGGGATCATATCCCTAAGCTCTGATACCAACTATGTCGCCCCCAAAATAGGTATACAACACCCATTCTGAGTCGCCAAATACATGGTACAGAAAGCAAACTACAACTTCAATAATACAATTGTCGTGCAAAATACGACAACACATACTGTGAGTTTAAATACAAATATTGTCTTCTAGACAATATCCACACTCAAATAAGTCCTCAATACAATTATTCAAACACTATTTTACAGAAATAGTGAGGACTGCTAAAATATCTTTCTAGAACCATCACTCCATACCCCGACTAGATCCTGCTATGTTCTCACCTCCTGAGAAGAAAAATGGAACAAAAAAGAAAAGGGTGAGCTCAACTAGCCCAGTAAAGAATATTATGACTAAGATAATATACAACAAATTATCATTAGTATTCAACAGGGAAAAATCTGATAGAATATAATCGACAACAAGTTTTAGATCAACAACTGCAGCGGAAACAACAAACCATTAGAAGAGTCAAGTAGAGAATGAATTATACTATCTTCTAAGATTTAAAAGTCCATCATCAATATTTTATCCCTGTAACATAAATTAATAATCATCTTTATCCAAATATTCATCTTTGCACTACAGGCCAAAGATATTCATTTGTATCACTTGTCAGTCATGTTCATCTCAACACCTGTTCATCTTTGCACTACAGGCCAAATATATTCATCAAGTAATCATACATCTTTGTACTACAGGCCAAAGATATTCAGTAATATCATCATTTAGGATTGAGGATGATGAAAAATATCTTAAAGAAAACGAATCCAGTGAGACAGAATGACAAATAGTAGGGATTCGTATAACAGTTTATCTAAGATCAATAATACTTCATAATAATCAATTGTGAAGCAGAATTCAAAAATAAAGATCAAAACATGGATACAATCAAAGATAGTAACCATAATAAACATCTTGGACAAAAAGGGAAAATTTTATTTTTCGGTGAATAGTGTCGTATTCGTGAATAGTGTCGTATACGTGAATAGTAACGTATACGTGAATAGTAACCCCGACACAAAAAGTTCCAAATTTGATAAAAACTCATGTTGATATTTCAGCATAATGATATTGAAGAAAATAATATCATTAAGAAGAAAATAATATCCCTTACCTCAAAATATCAGTACTTCTGGTCAGAATACCGGTATAAGGCTGAAAAAAACTTGCTCTGATGAATAGAAATTCTCAAAGTGTCTAAAAACTCACAAAATACACTCAATAATCTAGAGAGAGAAAGAGAGAAAACTTGTTTCTGGTGTGATTTCCAATTCTAACTTAGCCCTCTATTTTGTAGGAAAATGTTAGCACGCCGAAGCAAACTTAACCTGTAACCTGATGGTTTTACCTGCTACTATTCCCACCCACCACATTTGAATAAAAATCTCAGCACATTTATTCACCAACCAAGAGTGGGGCCCACCAATTCTAGAATTTTCCACCAAAATGATTAACTCCGAAAATTCAACAATTTATGAACCAGTCATCTCGTAAAATTCATAATAAATCATACGTTCATTTTTAACGGTTCAAAATTTGTAGACATATACTCAACTTATATATGTATAACATATCCAAAAATTACCACGATCCAACGGTCGGATTAAAAATTATAACCCCCGCAAAATATCTCAAAAACCCTGATTTTTAATACCTCCATTCCGACAAAAATACTGATAAAAACCTCAACATTAACTCCTTCATTTTTAACAACAAAAATATATCCCTCATTTATATCCACATAAAATAAATATTTCCTTATCATATGAATCAATAATTAATTATTCACAAATAATATTACAGAATCACATCTATGACAACCAGGCCGTTCCCAGGAAAGAGGGGGCTTTCCAATAAGGATTTCTCCTTACTGGCGCGCAATTAGATGACCAAACCTCTCCTTAGACAGAACTTTCTAGACATTGCCAATAATGTTATCTAATAATATTATTTAAATAATATGAATTATTGATCTGATAAAGGAAAATATTGTGCAGCAACAATTATTGTAACAACAATAATATAAAATATCAACGCAGTAATTATTGAATCAATAAAATAAAATATTGAATAATAACTACTGTAACAATTATTGAGTAGTGCCTTCTTACGTAAGAATCAATAATTAGTGCAATACCGTGTGCTACTGTATTTTAACCACCGGGTATTCCAACAGTATTAACGGTAACAACTACGCCGTTATTTATAAACAACTTATACTTGTCATTTTCTTCATCCAATCGCTTTCCGTTATGGGGCCCACACAAGGCTGTGCCGTCGTACGAATATTCTCCGACAGCAAGAATATTCCACGACCAAATGAATATTCCCCGACAAAATGAATATTTTATAACCACTTGCATATTTTGCAAAATTTGCACATTTCACCCATAACCAAAGTATTATATCAAATTAACCCCTTATTATTCACAATAATATTTAGAGAAAAATTGATTTTATTCATTAATAAGCTGGGGTCTTACAGTAACCTCGACATAAAAAGGTAAAAATTTCATAATAAAATATATACCAATATTTCGGTATAATGATATTAAAAGAAATAACATTATTTACGAAGAAAATAACATCTCTTACCTCAAAAGAACAGTACTTTTGACTAGAATATCAGATATAATGCTGAAGAAAACCTGCACTACTAATTAACTCTCCAAGTATCTAAATACTCACAAAAATAAGCTCGATATTATAGAGAGAGAAAATTTTTGATTCTGGTGTGATTTTCAATTCTAACCTAAGCACCTTATTTATAGAAAAATACTTAGGACGCCAAAGTTGACTAACCTGCTACTGGTGGCTTCCACCCATTGCTATTCACGCACACCACCTTTGAAATTCAGCATTTTTCCATAAAAAACAAAAGTGTGGCCCACCCATGTTTTTAATTAAAAATATTTATTTTCGAAACTTCAATAATTCATAATAAATAGCCATTTTATCAGAAAAATATGAATTTAATGTTCATTCCATAGGAAATTTAATTTTCTACAACTTTGTAGAAGAAAGTTTTTCTAAATTTTAAACATAAAATGACCGAAATCCACATACGGATGATTTTCAACACCTCTATTCCGACAAAATACTGATAAAACACTTCAGCATTAATTCTTTCATTTATATCCATATAAAATAAATATTTCCTTATCTTTTTTTTCGCAATAATTAATTATTTACAAATAACATTACAGAATCACAATAATGACAATCAGGTTGTTCCCAAGAAAGAGGGGGCTTTCCGATAAGGATTTTTCCTTACTAGCGCGCAATTAGGTGACCAAACCCCTTTCCTAGACAGAACTTCCTTAGACATTATCAATAATGTTATCTAATAATATTATTCAAATAATATGAATTATTGATCTGATAATGAGAAATATTGTGCAGTGACAATTATTAAAACAACAATAATATAAAATATCAACGTAGCAATTATTGAATCAATAAAATAAAATATTGAACAGTAATTACTATAATAATTATTGTGTAGTGCCTTCTTGAATCAATAATCCAAAAATAATATGCAATACCGTGTGCTACTGTGCAACCACGCATATTACTGTACTTTTTATCACCGGGTATTCTAACATTGTTAACGGTAACAACTACGTACGCCATTATTTAAAAAACTCATACTTGTTGTTTTCTAAATCCGACAATTTTTCGTTATGGGGCCCATAAATGGTTACGCCATCGTACGAATATTCCCTGACAGCAAGAATATTCCATGATCAAACGAATATTTCCCGACAACAATGAGTATTTTATAACCACTTACTTATTTTGCAAAATTTACACATTTCACCCATAACTAACCACATTAATCAAATCAACCCCTTACTATATCAAAATAATAAATAGATGAAATTCAATTTTATTCATAAAAAGTTGGGGTCTTACACTACCCAAGTTCATCTCATATTTTGGAAGAGCAAGAAGACTTGCCATTAGATGAAGGTAAAAACCCTAAATCATAAGCTTTGTTTTCCTTTCTTTTGGTGCTTTGATAAAATAAAGAGCTTAGGTTCTTGAACTCCAAAACTCTTAATCTATATGTTTTCTAGTGTTTCATGAATGGATCTAACCATTTTGAGTGTTAAAAAGTTGGATCAAAGGAAGAAAATGAAAACTATGTTCTAAGGGTAGAAAACCTAAACTTTTATTCACTTTAAATGTCTATCATTTGAGATCTACATCTTCTTTTTGTGATCCGTCAAAGAGGGGTGCTAGATATGTTAGTTAAATTTTAAACCCAAGTGGTAGCACTCAAAGATGTTGATTTTACAAGCCATGGTAGTTGTTTTAGTCAAAACAGTCCAGTTTAAAGAAAAAAGAAAAATGGCAATTTCTGGCTAGTTCATTGCAATGGTATTTTCTTCTGATTTTCTTGCTCTAAAAATTTTGAAAAAATTTGGTTTATTAATATGATGAGTTATCAAGGTTCAGTCCAAAGATGACGATTTTTTGATGTGTAGAATGAAAATTATAAATTTTACAAGAAATGACTATTTTAAAAGTGAACTAAAATAACTTTTTATGTGTAACTCCAAAAATTGTAAAATTTGTACTAGAGTTAGAGGATCATGATAGGAGCATACCTTGAAATTTTCGTTTTTGGACAGAGGAATGATTTATGATAATTGTTCCAAGATCTGACTGTTTTGGATCATTTTAAAATAGTAAACGAAATTAGAAAATTTTAGAAAAAATATATGTTCATCAGGAAATCATATTATGATGATTATCATATTATGATGATTCCCACAAAAAAAAATTCAGGGCTGTTTTGGTATTTTTTTATGTAAATGTTTAAGTTATGAATAAATGGGAATAATAAGCTATGTTATGTCATAAATGGTAAAAATATAATTTTATGGCTTAAAAATCCTAAACATGATGTGTGCAGATTCATAGAGGTATTTTGGTTATTTTTGATGAGATGTTATATTTATGACATTTTATGATTGTTAAATAAATGAATTAGTAAAGGGTAAACAATTAAAAGAAATTGTTTATTGGTTTAATAAATGATTAAAATATTATTAAGAGATTAATAATATTAGATTAAGATATTATTAAGTAATTAATAATATTTAGATTAAAATTGGATTTAAAATATTATTAAATGATTAATAATATTAGAATAAAGCATTAATAAATGATAAAAAAAATTATTAAATGACTAATAATATTAGCTTAAAATATTATTAATAATATTAGATGAAAATATTATTAAAGGATTAATAATATTAGAATAAAGTATTATTAGATTATTAAAATATTATTAAATAATTAATAATATTTGAAATGAAATAAAATATTATTAAATGGTTAATAATATTAGATAATTATTAAAATATTGTTAAAAGGTTAATAATATTAGTAAATGATTAAAATATTATTAAATGACTAATAATATTAGCTTAAAATATTATTAATAATATTAGATGAAAATATTATTAAAGGAATAATAATATTAGATTAAAGTATTATTAGATTATTAAAATATTATTAAATAATTAATAATATTCAAAATTAAATAAAATATTATTAAATGGTTAATAATATTAGATAATGATTAAAATATTATTAAAAGGTTAATAATATTAGTAAATGATTAAAATATTATTAAATAATTAATAATATTAGATAATGATTAAAATATTATTAAAAAGTTAATAATATTAGTAAATAATTAAAATATTATTAAATGATTAATAATATTAGATAATAATTAAAATATTATTAAATGATTAATAATATTAGTTAATGATTAAAATATTATTAAATGGTTAATAATATTAGTAAAAGAATAAAATATTATTAAATCATGATTAAAATATTATTAAATAGGTAATACTATTAGTAAAAGAGTAAAGTGTTATAAAATGATTAAATTATTATTAAAAGGTTAATAATATTAGAAGATGATGAAAATATTATTAAGTGATTAATAATATTAGTAAGTGAGTAAAGTATTATTAGTTGATTAATAATACTAAGAAGTGAATAAAATATTATTAAGATTAATAATATTAGACGAGTGTTTAAGATAATGTTTATGTGATAACAATAATATCAAGGGATGATAATATTACTAAGGTTGTAATGTAAAGTCTAATATTTAATTATACAATCAAATATTAGATAATCTATTATAAGTAATGTTATGAATAAATATATGCGATACTAATTGGAAGATCAATGATAGGTCTTTCGAATGGAGTTATATTAGATTGCTTAAGTGGATAAATTAAATTGCATAGTAATAGACCGCGATCGAGGCAAGTTCTGTAACTCAAACTTAAGTTATTATTTTCAAAACATGTTAATGGATAATTATTGTTGACTATTCCACATCCATAATAAATATTGATATTCGCACTTTGTGCAATTGAATTCCTGTTATATTATTATTGAACTACGAATTAATTAAAGTTCTTTCATTCATAAACTGTTTATGAGCTAGATCTATGCTAGTTGTATCAGCTAGATCGAATATGTTTAAATTTGTTGAATCAAATATGTTTAAAAATTTGTTCCTAACCAATTGATTTGTTAAGGACTCTTGACTGAGAAAAAGAATAATTTTACTAAAACATTATATTAGAAAATAATTGTTGCTCGTTTACTAAGTGTTTATGCATAATTCACCGGGTATGAGAGGCTGATCCCCTCGATTATCAAAACTAACTAAAAGGACCAGTTTAAATACTGACAATCTTAGTATATGTTCATGGTCATTCCAGACCACTCAGCATCTATTATTCAATTATTCGAATATTCAATTATTGAAACTTAATTCACGTTTTTTCCCAATCGAATTCTATTGTTAAACATTGAAACTTTAAATTCCTTTCTAATCATGATATATCTCATTTGTAGTTAAACTTACTAAGACAATTAGTTGCTTACCCTTGCTATATCATGACGTTTATTTCAGTTAAGCCAGAGACGTCCAAGAAGGACAAGGGAAAAGGGAAAGTTCAAGAATAGTTTAATGTGAATGTTTAAGTATTGTATTACTTTTTGTAATTTGAATATTTAAGCCTTTTAAGATATTAAGGTATGTACTAAATTAAGGTTTATAGACCCTTGGGAATGATGTAGAATCATATATAATTAACAATTTATGTTTATTTATTTCGTAATAGTTTATAGAATGCTTATAATGAAGATGGATCGTGAGCACCAAACCCGAGGTTAGAGAACCCAGATTTGGGGGCATCACAAGCATCATTGGTATGGCCTGACATTGAGCAAATTCCACACTCCTTTGCAACTTGCATATTCCCTATAGTCATTTGTCGAACCAAAGCAGCTAATTCAAAAATCTGTAGCTCAAAATAATTAGTGTTTACCCCATTTAACCTTTGAGGTCTATGATCCATTCTAGCTCCATACTGTTGTGAGTTGGTTTTCGTGGTTGCAATTAAGTTCTTCCCAACTTCTAGAGTTTTTTTTATCAATACTCTTCCATTTTCTCCATCAATCATGCTTTTATCCATTGGTAGCAATCCCTCATAGAAGTATTGGATCAAGTGATGATCATCAATTCTGTGAGGTGGGTAGTTAGAACATAACTTCTTCGAGCAGAAAAGTACTTCTCTCTATTGAACTTCCTAATTCTACATATTTCCTTGCTTATGTTAGCAACTCTTGAAGCAGAAAAGTACTTATCCAAGAACAACCTTTGCATATCAGTCCATGATTGTATTCATCTTGAAAGAAGATCGTATAACTAGTCTTTAGCCAACTCTGCTAATGATAATGGAAAAACTTTAAGCCTGATTTGTTCCTCTATCACTCCCTGTGATTTCATCGCGCAATACACCACATGGAACTCCTTTAGATACTTATATGGATTTTCACCTGTAAGACCACAAAAAGTAGGCAAAAGATGAATTAGTTCAGAGTTAAGTTCAAAAGCAACATCTAATGTTAGATATTCAATAAACAAGGACGGTTGATTCAGATCAGGAGTAGCCAGTTCTTTCAAAGTTTTGTTGTTGTTGAGAGAAACCATCTCTTCGTGCAATTTTCTCTATCTCTAGATCAAATTTTAATTTAAGATAGTGAGAGGATCGAGTTCTAAACAAAAAATAAAAATAAAAGAAAATAAAGAATAAATAAATGAAAACAAAGAATAAAAAAACAAATAACACTCCTCGGCAACGGCGCCAAAATTTGGAAGCTGTCTTTTACACTCCTAAATTAATCTCACTTTCACTTTATAAATTCAAATAATTAGCACAGTAGTAAGCAAGGATCGATCCCATATAGAGTGATTTATATTATATTTATTTGATTGTTTCCAATAAGAAAGGGGTTTTGAATTGATTAAACTAAATCAACAAGAATAAACTTATAAGAATTAACAATGAATAAAAAGTTTTAGTTCTTAAGTTCGGTATCACCTTTTTACAACAATAGATTAATCAAGTGTAACATTATTTACCCTTCAATGAAACTAATAGCCCTAGGTAACAACAAGCTCTGCTACCCAAAACTACCCTTAGATTATCACTCAATGAAATAATCTCTTCACAAGATTCTAACCATTATACGACCTAGAACAAGCTCTCTAGATTTAATATAACAACAACATTAAGAGCTAGAGAATTAGACTATTCCAAGCAACAAACACATGTGAAACAATTCATCTTTTATGCACCTATGTGCTTTCGGAAGATGAAATGTTCTGTGTTAGAATTGTTCAAATGTGAAAGAATTCTGTTTATTTATGAACTGTTAAGATTAAGTATAGGCTAATAAATTTAGCTAGATAGGATGTAAAGAAGGAAAGAATTGAGGTTATGTTAAAATGAATGTATTGATTTTTAAAATAATAAGAATCAGAACTATTCCTATTATTCAAGCTACTTCATAACTATTGTTCAGTTATTGAAGTGTTATATGTAAAGAATATTTTATTCTTGATGTTGTTATTATTCAACTGCTAGAACTTGTTGAGCAATTGAATGCTCACACTTGCTTAAAATAAAAATATTTTCAGTGAACGACGATAGAATCTAAAGGATCCTGTGAAGATCAAGCTAACCGATATCCTGATGAAGTGGCATTCATTATATGAATGAGCATAAAGATCAAGTCAAGATTTGTAATGTACAATTGTTAACTAAACTGTAAAGTAGTTTAATAAACTGTTATGTATCTATTGTGGCGGATGAAAGTCACACGTGTAAAGAAGTAAAGAATAATGTAATTACCATTATTTGTATGTATAAAGATTTTAATGTAATAGAATCTGGGAATTAAAGAAATATGTTGTTATATTTAATGATATAAAGATGTTAGTAAAGAATGAGAAGCACTAGTGATGCACCGAATCCAGGTTTGAAGATAGACCAGATTTAGGTGCGTTACAAGTTAGTATCAAAGCTGATAGATTATAAACCTTAGGTGGATGTTCCTTAGGATATACTCTAAAAGAAGTAAGAAGATCGTAGGAATAAGGCGATCATAGATTAAGAAAATCGTAATGTAAAACGATTATAAAGTAAGATCACCACGTGATCGTAGTGAATCGTAAAATAATAGATATTATGTTAAACGATGGAAGAATTATAGCTAAAAGCTATAAAGAATGGTAATATTAAGTAATACAAGGAGAAAACTCAGAAGAGTTATAATGGATAAAATACGAATTTAAATAAAATTCGTATTAAGTAAGATTTCAATTGGTAAGATTTCAATTAAGGACTCATGTGATAGCTGAGTTGTACGAACGTTTGTGTAGGCAGAGGTTTGTGCTTGGTTTTACGACTACTTAGTCTATTACAGAGACAATAATTGAAATAGTAATGTCGCATTGTCAATATGCATATGATGAGAAGGTGAATCTTTTCTCATGTGTATTAGATAGTTAGAAAGTGTTAACATAGGTGCGGGTTCTCGAAACTTATGCTTATGAAAAGTTTGTGACTCATTGTTATATGCTATATTTCTGAGCCTCTAAGCGTATGGAAAGTCCTTGATTTGTTCTTGGATTATATTTTGCTAAGACAAGTTCGTAAACACATATTATTATAGAAAGTTCTTAAACACATAAAGTGTGGTAAGTTTGATGAACTATACTATGGTATAGGAATGTATAGACTGAGAATAATCTGATTTCAGTATACTTAGCATTGAAGGTGCTAGAGGAAGATAGAATTGTCGCAAGTAAGACACTGAAAGAAGATGAAATTGATGAAGAAAAAGGATATTCCAAATCGTCTAGCTATGCTAGATTTTGAAATTTATTGACATCGTGCTGATGTGTATGATTTTGGAAAGAAAAATATTGGATCATATTTTTGAACCAATGAATTTTAAAAGAACTATTCTTTGTGTCTATACTAATTATTTTAGCTAAACAGAAATTTATTTGGAAATATCGAAATGTATTTTATATCATCGATGTATTTGATGTAGAGATGTTAAAAAGATGGAGTTATCAATGCATATTAACCTAGTGTTGGATGTGATCGCTGGATCATCAACCCGCTATGGTATGATATAGTATGACAGAGTCATAAACTGACTAAGTCCTCAACATACTGTGAAGCAGTGTGGTATCATGACGTCATAAAAAATGTTTTGAAAAAATTTGAAAGAATTAAAGAATAGTCGACGCCAATTGATTTGCTTAGACAAATATTTCGATTGATATCCAATTTATTGGTATGGTCTAAGCTTATTTGATTTGGCTAGACGAATGTTATGTCTTATTTATTTTTGGTGGCCGAATATGAAGAGAGACATTGCCGATTGTGTGGCCAAGTGTTTGACATATCAGAAAGTTAAAGCAGAACATCAAAGGCCAAGTGGGTTGTTACAACCGTTAGACATACCAGAATGGAAGTGGGAACATATCATGATGAATTTTGTTGTAGGGCTTCCAACAACTCAGAAAGGTTTTGACGCAGTTTGGGTTAACTTGGATCAGTTCGCAAAATTGTATGCGAAGGAAATTATTTCAAGGCACGGTGTTCTAGTGTCTATAGTCTCGAATCGAGATCCACGTTTCACATCGAACTTCTGGTAGCGGCTACATGAATGCATGGGAACGCAATTGAGAATGAGTACGGCATACCATCCTCAAACAGATGGCCAGAGTGAGAGGACAATACAGACATTGGAGGATATGTTAAGAGCTTGTGTCATGGACTTCAAATGAAATTGGGATGATCATCTACCGTTGGTGGAATTCGCTTACAATAATAGTTACCACGCAAGTATTGGCATGCTGCCTTACGAAGCGTTGTACGGCAAAGAGTGCAGAACTCAGTTATATTGGGATGAAGTTAGTGAACGTCAACTACTAGGACCATAATTGGTGCAACAGACCGCTGAGATTGTCAAGGTGATTAGGACAAGATTGATAGCTGCTTAAGACAAACAGAAGAAATATGTTGATCAACACCAACAGAATCGAGAATTTGAATTTGGTAGCTACATTTTCTTGAAAGTGTCTCCCTGAAAGGGAAAAATTCGATTTGGTAAGAAGGAAAAATTGAGCCCGAGGTTCATTGGACCCTTCGAAGTATTGAGGAGAATTGATGAAGTCGCATATGAGGTAGCCTTACCTCCGGCCTTAGAACATATCCATAATATTTTCCATATTTCTGTCTTACGACCGTATAAGCCCGATTACAAGTAGGTTATAGAATATGAACCCCTACAATTTGAGAAAGATTTATCTTATGAAGAAGTTCTTGTTTAGATAGTCGACAAGAAAGAGCAAGTACTCAGAAATAAAGTAATACCTTCTGTTAAGGTAATCTAGATGAACCACAACGCTGAAGAAGCTACATAGAAACTCGAAGAACAAATGATGAAAAATTATCCTCATTTAAGTGCTTAATCTGTGTGTAGCGATTCTGGGGATATAATCTTTGTAAGGGGGAGAATGTAATGGGACGAATTAAGTGAATTGTGATTCTAGAGACAAAATCCTTTTAAGAGTAGAAAGATGTGACGAACGAGACTTTTGTAATTATTTTAAATATTTATTGAATTAAATAAATATCTTGTTAATTTATTTATTGAGTTAAATAATTATTTGATGGAATTGTGGTAGATTAATTAAATTAAGTGTGTCACATTGATTAAATTAATGTGGAATAATTTTATTGATCAAAGTGAGAATTTAATTGAGATTATTAAATTAAATGAGTTGTTAAATAATTTTAGTATTGTTCTAATTAATTAAATAATTAATTAGAGATTTATTAAGAATATAAATTATGTGTTATATTTAATAAATGAGAATTTTAATTATGTGATGATATGATTTAATGGTTAATATTGCCTTTTATTTAATTGAGTTTAAATAATATTATTTGATTAATTAAAGTGTGACAAATAAACTATATAATAAATGAGTTAATTAAAATAATGGGAAAGGAATTAATTTAAAACAAACCAAACATGGCCTTGAGGACATGGGAGCAGTTAAGGCCATACTGCGCCTAACCGTTACTCGTGTACGCACCGGTTAAATTTATATGCATTTTATTCTTATTCTTTTAGCCTAGAAAGTTCAAACACAGAGAGAGAAAAGAGAGATATTTGAGAGAATAGTGAGATTGAACAAGAAGAAGTTAGAGAATTAAAGAAGTTTCTTGTCATCTTTGAGTATTTAAGTAGAGAAATTAAGGGTAATCCCTTAATCTAAACTTTTAATTTACGTTCTTAAAGTTTTTCATGAAAACCAATTTTTAACTCTCTGTAATTGAATTTTATGATTAATTGTTGAATTTATGATGTTGTATATGTTTATTAACATGTATAGTTCAATTATACATGATTTATATGAGTTTTAGAGTAATTAATTCATGAAATCATGTTCAAATTGGAGTTTTGAAGTTAAATAAAAATAATTATTTGAATATGGCCCATAAGTACAAAAAATGATGCCTAAATTGCATATTAATCGGCGAATTGATAATTGATTATGTTTATACATGTAAAAATGAAAAGAACGAAACTTAAACGGACTGATTTGGTGTTATAACGAATCTGTAATTTGTGATTTCATAAAATTTGACGAAACTTTGAAAAATAGCAAGAACATGAAAGTTATGAGTTCAAATCTTGTTGTTTATGTGATTAAAGTTGTTAAAAGCATGCTAAGAATGTTATAGAATGTTTATGTTACGTTTAGAACATATAGGTGAAACTGAATTCGTTGTTTGTGTGAGATTTTGGCCTAAATTTTCCATGTTCTGTGTTTTCGCGAACTATAGAAATAGAAACTACTAAGCATCGCTGCAGCGCCGCTTTGCAGGGTTGTCTGAACGCTGCTGCGCCACCATGCCGCAGCGCTGGTCTCTAGTTTAATTGGAGCACTGCAACGTCGAGTCTGAGCTATAACTCCAGTCCATAGGCTTAACAGCAAAGCTCCAGCGCCATGGCCGCGTTGCAGCACCGGTTCCTAAGTAATGGGGCATGCTGCAGCGCCGATTAGCAAAATCGTCCAGAAAATTTTATTTAATTGCTCAAGTCTAATAAATGTGATTTGAACCCAATCTAATGAACATGAAAATGTATTAATCATACAAGTAATGTTAAAATAGATTCTTAAAATGTCAATGATGTACTTACATGTTTAATTGATATGTCAAATGCATAGTTAGCTCGTCGCTCGTGAAGTCTAATAATATGTGAAAACTAGTGTTGTGATTTGATTAATATAATCATAATCAGAGTGTAGTTAGAAGATAAGGTACTTGTGTTGCCGATTATGTTATAATTAACTGGTATTATAAATATAAATGACATGTAGGATTAAATTGAGGAACGTGATTAATAAGCATGTAATCTACGTACGAGGTAAGTTTTCTGAACCTTACTCTTATGTTGAGCAAGTTTTCTAATCCCTAAACTTTATTTGAGAAAGTTTCTAAACCCAAATTCTACATTTAGCAAATTGTTATTTTATATTATATCATCATTTAGCAAGTTCCTTATCTCTAACTTGATTATAGTTGTACAAGATTTTCAAATTCAACTTTATTGAGCAAGTTTAACCTTAGTTTATTATTATTCAAGCAACATTTCTTATACTATTAAATGCCCATGTTTTGGTAAAGCCTATTATTCCTTTATGAAAGCATGACTTTGATATATGATGTTTATCTACTTATGATTCAACAGTATTCTATCATTGCTATTGTATTCCTTTATAATATTATGATGTTAACGAACTTGTGAATGATTATTAAATCCTCATCGATTCAACTAATCCTTAGTTGATGACTATTGAACACTAAATTACCCTTGAGATCAATCCAAACCAAACTTCCTTTGGTGCGGACTCTAATGTCAAAGCTGAGATGAACAATCCTGTTACAGGGGATTATATTACGCGATAGTGTTAAGTTGTTGTGCACATACATGGTACTAAGGGTTGATCATCCTAGGTACGAGAAGTAAGGTCCATATAGTCTTACGACTGTTAAAGGTTTAAAGTAGAAATACTTGGTGACCTAGGACATATTTCATGGTCTTGTGACCCTCAGATGTACCTTTGATTCCTGTTCTAATCTTGATTCAAAAGTCTAGACTTCTTTTGGTTCAGTATTCATTGTTTATTCGCATGTTATTATTATTATTCAATATTAAACTTGTGGACAATTGTTGCTCACTCCTGAATAATAACATTGTAGCTAAGATTGAAAGAGTTGATGAACCATCCACAAGTAAAGGAAAAGGTAAAGCAAGCAAGTGATGAAGACTTGTTATTATTATTTGAGAACTATTATGTTAAGACTTATGATGTGATGTTTAAGACTTATTTGTTTATGATATTTCTGTGACGTCCCCAAATCTGGGTACTTTTTACCTAAGATCTGGTATATCATTTCTATAACTATTGCGGAAGATATAAATATAAATTATTTATACATTAAACTTTTACACATCATTCCCAAGATCTACAACCTTAACTTAATACATACCTTCAATATCTCAAATGTTTACAATAATATTTTCGTCATAAAATTTAATAAATCTAACTGCACCATAATTTAATCTTGCACTTTGTCTTTGCTTCTGTCTTTACTCGAGCTTTCATCTTAATCTGAAAATTTTTATCATGATATAGCAAGGGTGAGCATCAAATTTGCCCAGCAAGTTAAATTTATTTGAGGATATATCATGATTGAAAGAATATGAATAAAAGGCTAGCTACGTTCAACAATATAATTGTGAACTAGCAGGAATCAAATTTCATAACTGAACGATTAGGACTGTAAGACCCCAACTTTTATAAATAAAGATGAATTTTCTATAAATTTCATTTTTGAATATTATGGAGTTAATTT
Organism: Panax notoginseng; assembly: GCA_016801055.1. Classification (NCBI taxonomy): domain Eukaryota; kingdom Viridiplantae; phylum Streptophyta; class Magnoliopsida; order Apiales; family Araliaceae; genus Panax; species Panax notoginseng. The sequence goes on from CM029012.1 coordinate 241,348,658, forward strand.
GATATAATGTTATAGTTGTGGGTAATATTTATAAATTTTACAAAGTACGCAAGTTGTTATATAATATTCGATTGGTCGGGGAATATTCGTTTTAACAGGGAATATTCGTACAACGGCACAATCATTGGTGGACCCCACAACGGAATTATTGTCGGATTGAGAAAACGACAAAAATATTTTATTAAAAATAACGGCGGAAGTTTTACCATTGTTACTGTTAAACTACTCGGTAGTAAAAGTACAGTAATACGTGTGGTTGCATAGTAACACACGGTATTGATTATTAATGCTTATGTGAGAAGTCACTCAGTTTGATTCAATTATTGTCAGTTAATAATATGAATTATTTAGCGATAATGAAGTTTTGTTTTATTCGTATTATTAATGTAATAAAACAGAAACATCTTTTTATATAAAACAGAATACTTTATTAAAGTTATTCTATAAATAGAATATATTATATTTTATTTAAAAGATTTTTCTTTAAATATGGACCGTCAGATTAAAGTAATCAATCTGGACCGTTCATGGATTAGTTACTATGCATTCCATTTTTCTATAAATAGCAGCTCATTCCTTCATTATTTCTTACGAATTCACTGAACTCTAGAGAGAGAAACTATAGAGAGAGAAAATAAAAGTATTCTGCTACTTAACTACTTCCTTATTTCAGTTCTTCTTTAAAACGGTAAGGGATGTTATTCTTTCTTATTCATGAAGAGAACTGTTGTTATTCTATTTCTTATTATTCTGTTGGAATAACCTGTATACGCGGTCTACCCTATACTTGGTGACATTCTTCTGTTATTCTGTTGGAACAATCATGTCTGTGTGTTTTACACCGGACATGGTTCCGTCTTTATTATTATTCTGTTGGAATATCCTGTATGTGCGTTACGCCGGACCTGGTTCCATTATTTATTATTCTATTGGAATAACCTGTCTGTGCGGTCTATTGCATGCATGGTGATTTCTTTTGTTATTCCATTCTTTATTATACTCAGTTGGTTAAGTTTTGACTTCTATACTCCATGAAATTTGTGGAATATCCTTGATAATTGTGTTTCATCAAGTATCTTTTCATGAAAATATTCTTCTAAGTATTCTTGAATTTTACTCCACAAAGCAATATCATGTTGACAATTTGGACGTTGTTAATATTTGGATAAATTAATTCTTGAACTTGTTTTATTGAATTCATATATCATTGTCATCATCCTCATGTTTATAAAGTGTTGAAAGTCATCTGTGGCCTGTAGTGCATAGATGGACTTGGTATGATTATGACCAGGGATTATTCGGTATAATCATGACCGTAATGTTACAAATGATGTGGTAAAAGTCCTCATTGGCCCGTAGTGCATTGATGGACAATTGTTGGCATGATCATGACCATTAATGAATACACGAATATCCTTGGCCTTAGTGCAAGGGTATTTCGATGATGTGGATTATTTTATTAAGCTGAGTCCCAGCGAAAACAGTGTTGAAAAACCTTTTAAATCATAGAAGATAGTAGATTTTATTTTTTTTACTTGACTCTTTTAATGGACTGCTTGTTCCGCTGCAGTTAGACTTGATGTTCATTATATTTTATCAGTTTAACACTGTTGAAGGCTAATGATAATTTATTCTGCATTATCTTAGTCATAATATTTCTTACTGGGCTAGTTGAGCTCACCCTTTCTTTCACTGTTCTCTTCAAAATGAGAATATAGCTGGGACGAGTCGGGGAACGGAGTGATGGACCAGATGATAGTATTAGTAGTCCTCACTATTCTGTTAAATAGTGTGACAATAATTGTAATGAGGACTTCTTTTGAGTATGAATACTCTCTAGTAGACAATATTTGTATGTAAACTCACAGTTATGTTTTGTCGTATTGTACATAACAGTTGTATTAGTAAGTTGTATTTGAATTCTGTACCATATATCTGGCGACCCAAGATGGGTGATGTATACCTAATTTTGGGGGCGCACAAGGACGACATGAATAAATGTCAATAATGAATATGAATAATTCAACTGGAGCAGATGGTAATGAAGGTGATCAGCATTTCATACCTGATGAACATATGCAACATGCACTAAGTGCGAATTAATAATCAGTATAGATATGAATAATCAACAATAATTATTCACTAACATGCTTTAAAAATACAACTCAAGGTTGAGTTAGGAAACTTGCATGTACTGCTGATTACCGCTAAGCAATCTAATGTAATCTCTTATGAAAGACCTATCAATTATAAGATTGATCTTTCAATTAGCATAACATACCTGCTAACTCATAATACTATTTCTTTATCCATAAATTATCTAACACTTATTCAAATATTAGATAACATCTTAACACATCAGCATTATTATCATCCTTTGATAATTCCTTAATCACTATATCATATACATTACGATTTAACATTCTAATCTTATATATTATAAGTTCTTTTCTATAATCTAATGAGTCAAATACTAATCCAGCAACCTAGATTTCAAATCCAGCAAGCTGGATTCCAAATCCAATAACCTAGATGATCAATTCACAAACTCAACTTCAATCCAGCAAACTGGATTCTAAATCTATCAACTAGATTGCAATCCAGCAAGCTGGATTCAACATATTTTCAATTTAGTAAACTTCTTTTCAATCCAGCAAGCTGGATTCATCAGATTTTTCAATCCAACAAGCTGGATTCCATATCCTATTCACGAAAATACCAAATCAACTTATTATTTTTATATCCTTTGACCAAACATATATACATATATTTCATATACAAAAAGTATTTTTTCAAAATTTTTCAACTTCCTTTGGTATTTTTCAAAAATCATTTTTAGTTAATTCCTTAAGAAATTAGCTACCTCGTGCTTAACTCCAGAAATTCCCATCTCTTGACACAATCTTATACATGTTAACGTGAGCCTCCAGTTTAAATTTCGTGGCCATCGGAGTTATAGAACTCCGGTTATAGAAATTTTCGTCCGAAAAACCCAAATATTGAAATGACCATAACTTGGTCGTTTTAAGTCGAAATGAGCTCATTTTTGGACAGGAGGTACTTTATACCATATATTTTCATGTCCCAAAAGCCCAGAATTTTTCTCACAATTTAAGTGGCCAAAAATGCCCTTTTAAATTTTTGGACAGTAGCTAAATTATCGTTTTGTAGTTTTTCGTTCTTTGCTAAAAATAATCCATACGGAAATCTACAACTCCTTTTTCAGTGATTCCACTTGGAGATGTTAGAAACCTTATCGTATTATCCTCACAAATTTTTCTAGAATTTTTGAATGTCAGAAAAATGACAAAACTACCCCTGGCACTGACTATTCATAAACAGTCTATTTTTTCTTAAAAACACAAAACTATTTTTACTAAATCAGTCACTACGGACTGTGTACTCAACATTTTTGAGTGCTACCACTTGAGTTTAGTAGTTAACTTACATATCTAGCACTAATCTTTGACGGATCGCAAAAAAAAGGTGTAGATCAAAAACGGTAGAAATCCAAAGTACATAGAAATTTTAGGGCTTATAAACTAGAAAAATCACTTTTCTTTACTTTTGATTTTCAACTAAAACAACACCCAATATGGGTATATCTAAACATGAAACACTCATAAACATATAGATCTAAGGTTTTAAATCTCAAGATCATAACTTCATATTATCAAGAATCAAATCAAACCAAAAAGGAAATTCGACTACATAAGTAGAAATTTGGTTATACCTTTGCTTGATTTTCTTTTTCCTTCTTTCTAAGCTTTGATTATGGAGAAAGATGGCTTGCAAAAACTCTACCTCTCTCCCTCTCTCTCTATATATCTGAACTCCTAGACTTTCTCTCTCTCTTCTCTAGTCTCTCTCTTTCTTTCTTAGTTTATGCTAGATAATAAGATGAAAAGAACAAGATAAGACTTAGACTTTTTTGTTTGTTGGAAAAGTAAGTATATATATATTTGGAATATCTATCCCTAATCTACCAATATATCTAGCTCTTCTCTCTCCCACTAAATTACCAAGTGGTTGATTGCAAGTTTAGATAAAGTGTTGGTAAAATAAAGAAATGACACATGGAAGGAGTTGTTCACCCACTAAAGTGGTGCTATCATTACATGCATTCCCTCTTTCCCTTCTCTCTAAATTTCTTCCAAGTGGCCCTACTCTTGCCCAAAATTGTTTTCATTTTATGCTTTAATTAACTTACTTAATATCCAACATGTCTCCTCCCACTTGGGCTAAAGGTTGGGCTACTCCTTTAATTCTTTGGGCTAGTAATTTTAATTCTATGGACTTGCAAATCAACATAGTTTCATACTCTTTAATTTTTATCCATTCCCCATTATTTAATTAGGGTTCCTTTACACACATTAGTAAGTTAATTTCTTACTCATATATTTTTAATTTCATAACCCAATTAGACTTGTTATAATTAGGTTATAAAATTAATTAATGTAGATGTATAAAATAAATCTCTTGGGATTGGTATATCTTTTTAAATACTATTATTCTCTTAAATTATAACATATTAGGTTATTTAATTATCACACCTAATACATATATATTAGGTTACATAACTTAATTTGTAATTCACTTTTACATACAAAATACATGTATACGCATTATATAATGTATATTTATCTAATCACACACATAATTCACATAATCATAACATATTTCACTTCTAACTCTAATTTTGACCTTTTTCTATAAAAGTCAACTGTTGACTTTGACCAAAAGTCAATCCTTATACATTTTGTGTTTATTGTCCTTTCTAACTAAACTTGACGTTCCGGACGCAATCGAGCAGTCCGTGATTCAAAATTCTATCTCTAACTCAAATTTTGAGTTTTAAATTACTCCCTTCTTATTGCTAATCGAATTAACTAACGACTTTATACTTATTCAATTAAGAACTATATATGTTCTTCTTAAAAAGTTTAAATAAATCCTCAAATTCTCTTCTAGGTTTTATTATTTAACCTTTATTCTAATCATTCAAGATTTTATGAATTTTCAGGTTGTCACAGTTTCCGCATTTGATGTATTAAGGTTATATAACTTAGGATTTATTCGTTTAAGTTGTTGTAACCCTATATTGGGAGTATTTCTATTTCAATTTTATTGTTATCATTATTATGGGTAGTTAAATGTTAATTATTTTATTGAGTGAACACCAAATCTGAGAGAAGTTTGAGTACCTGAATTTGGGGGTGTCACAAGGTTGATCACCTAACGTACGATAATAGATAATTTACTTTCTTTGTGATTGTAAATATACCACAACAGAACGTGTAAAGCTAGTGTGCTGTTAAATATCATTAAATCTAGTTACGAGTTCATGATCTATATGACCCCTCAACAAAATATGAAATATTTTAAAGGAAATCTTTATATTTCCTAGTTATTCATTCTACTTCATAATTACTTTGTAAATTGTAAAGATTCTTGAATGTTTGGAATAAGAGAACTTCTGCGAAGTGGAGTTGGGGTAAAATGTGATTCTCATACGAGAAGGAAGTAAGAAACTCAATTAATTGAGAAACTACGTATGTTAAAATTTCAAGGATAAAATTTCTAGAAGAAGGGGTGAATGTGATATCCTGAATAATTGAAAGAATAGTTAAGCATGATGTTTAACTAATGACGATTATGTCAGAAGATAATCCTCAGAAAAAGGAATTGAATGAGTTAAGGAAAGGAATAATTAGGTAATACCTAATTGAAATAGTATGTTGAGGTTATTCAACAAGAAAGAGAAGCATGAAGAAGTATAAGTAAGAATAATGCATCTATATATGGATGTAATTATGTAATGGTGATTTCGAGGACGGAATCCTTATAAGAGGGGAAGAATGTGACAATCCAAAAAATTAGATAATCATGTTAATTATGATGTAAAGATTATTAATTAATAAAATGAAATTTTGGTTATAATATTCTATGTTATGTGTTTATTAGTCATTCTATAACCATGGATGATTATAAAAAAGGAGGATTCTGGCTATGAGCTAGAATAAATGCATAAGAATTTTTAAGACAGAAATAAAAATTTTCTGAGAAAATAAATTTTTCTAAGAAAAAGACGAAATAGACACTATTCATCTGATGAATAACCTAGGTCGTGTAGAGAGATTGGCATGTCGAAATGACATTCCGTTTCAAGATTTGACGGTAATATGTCGTGAAGAGTCATATTAGCCGATAAAAGTTTTTTTTGAGAAATGTGCAAAAATCAGACGAAATAAAAACGACGAAAAATATTGTTATGTACTTTTCAATCGTTTAACTATATTTTGGAAAAAACGTTGCGGAAAATGCTATTCATCAAAAAGTATTTTTCAGTTTTTCGAATTTTTCAAAGAATGCGTTAATGTTAGAATGACGAAGAAAGAAAAAATATCTAAAAAGACAAAATGTCTAAAAAGATTTGGAATCTGAGAAACGCAATTTTTCCACTGTGTAATTAATTTAAGAAGATTAAAGAAAAGAATATTAGTATAATGTGAATTATTATACTAGTATAGTAAGAGAATAATATGGCGTATAATATAAAATTTATATAGAGTAGAATACGCGTATAATACGAAAATTTTATGGTATGAATACGAAAGTCAAAATTAACTATATAGCTATTTGACTTTGATTTTGGAAGCCCAATAAGGTAATGTTAGGAGGCCCAATAATAATTAAATCAAGGCGCAAAGAATGTTAAATTCAAGCCCAAAGTTTGACCCAATTTGAATTAAAGCTAAGCCCAAATCAAAAACCAAACCCGTGGATCGTGGGTGAGTCGTGGGTCACCCAAATGGGTCACCAAGCTTCTTGGAGAAGCTTGGTGGATATTTTAAGTAAGGAGGTGTGAATAGTGAAAAGTAGGGGGTGTTTTGTAAGTTTTACAAACCTAAAGGTTTAGACTATACAAGACTGAAAGTTAAGTGACCAAATTATAAACTGGTGAAAAGTTGTCTAAATAACCAAAGTGCCCTAAGTATTGAATTTCTATATAATTAAGCCTTAGTTCATTTTTCATTCACAAAATTCACAAACACCTTTCAAAGAGAAGAAAGAGCAATATTGAGAGAAAGAGAGCTAGAGAGCTCGAATTAAAGAAGAAGAAGGAAAGAAAAGCTAGCTATTAGCAAGTTTTCTCGAAAAGGAAGAAGAATAATGAAGAAGAACAAGAAGAAATTTATCGAAACCTATCCTTAATTCAATTTTTCTTTAAGTTTCATATGTTAAAATACATAACTTAATGAAAATGGAAGTAAAAGATGTTAATAAATGATTTTCATGTGGTTTAATCGTAAGGAAATGAAGAAGTAAGAATTTGAAGTTTAGTTTATAAATTTCTTTTAAAAGCTTTCATATGAAGTATGAATTGCTTAATGTTAATGGACGATCCGGATGAATCATATGAATGATCTGGGGTAATAAGGAAGAATTATAGTTTTATAACACTAAAATCTATGAAAAAGTGAAATCGTAATCAAAATATCAATTAAATCGAAGAACAAATGAAGAACACAAACAACATGAAGAACGTTGTTGGTGGACAAAGTTAAAACCATCTAATTAAAGCTTGTTGTTGATGAACAAGTTTAAAATCATCATATATAAATATATATTTGTTGATTAGAGTATTGAAAGTAATGTTCCTTCGGAACAGATTTAAATTAGGCTATAACAAAGTTATGGCAAAATTTTGTAAAAGACGAAGAAAGTAAGTTAGTGAAACCTTATTTCTGAGGTTTCATAAAAATGTTAGAGAACATTGAAAACGTGAGTCATAGGCTCAAGAACGAATGAATTCTGAGTTCGGATGATCCAATTACGAACGAACGAAATAAGAACGTTAATAACGTAAAATGAACGAACGATAAAATTTGAACCGAGTGAAAGCCTCGTTAACGGATTCATAGAAATATTCTATCTGGGGGAAATCGGTGTATCTAATGAAAGTAATAAGATGGCTTTGGAATGAATCCATTCCGAGTTATAACGAAGAAGTTACGAGATTGCAAAGTAGGCAATTCGTACGTGTTCCAACACTTAGAAAATTGCTGGGAAAAAAATTGGAAATTAGGTATGGCACTGTAGCACCGACCAAGCCTTGAAAGAAGGTGCTACAACGCCTCTCCGGGAGCTCAGTTCTGTTAACTGGTGTTGCAGCACCAGTTTAACAAAGGGGAACCGACGCCACTGTGACACCCCCAAATCTGGGTACTTCATTCCCACAGGATTTGATGTTTACTATCCATACATTCATTTCTAACTACCCATATTTAATAAATTTAAACAATAAATCTCCCCATTAGAGGGTTACATAATTTAAACCAATAAATCACAGGTTGTCTAACCTTAAAATATTTATCAAATGCGAAAAATTAATTAATTACATCACATAATTAAAACTAAGTCTGAAAACATATGTCTCAGCAAATTAACAAGTCTTCAACACTTATTCATCTTGCCTTTTCCTTTACTAGTGGTTAACTCGTCAACCTTCTCAACTTTAGCTGTAATGATTATATATATGCAAGAGTGAGTAAAACAAATGCTCAATTAAAGAAAACATAATAATTGGCAATGAATAAGCTTTACTAAATTGAATAACATTTTCTAACATCAATAATCAACAATTGATATTCGAAATCATCTAAGGGTCACAAGACCATGAACTATGTCCCAGGTTATAAGTATTTCTACTTAACCTTTAACAGTCGTTAGACTATATGGACTTCCTTCTCATACTTAGGGGGATCAGCCCTTCGTACCAAGTATTGTGCACAAACATCTTAACGCTTTCACGTAAATAATCCCCTATAATAGGGTTGATCATCTCAGTTTTAACATATGAGTCCATACCAAATGAAGTTTGGTTTGGATAAGTTTCAAAGGTAATTTAGAGTTCAACGTACATCAACTAAGGATTAGTTGAATTAAAAATTTTAACGACACTACAAGGGTTCAATAACGACGTATTACAGGGTGGATGGATTCAATCTAAATTTCTTTCTTCATTGTTGGGATATTGTTGGCTCTGACTTCCCTTGTGTAGTTAAGTTTTTCTTCTCCACTTATTGTATGCCTAAGGGGATTAATTCAACAGCGATTGCTCTCATTCCTAAATCTAGGAACCCCTCCTCCATGGTTGATTTGAGGCTAATATCATGTTGTAATACCATCTATAAGTGCATATCAAAGATTCTCTCAAACCGCATTAAATCTATTCTTCCCTCTCTTATTGATCAAGCCCAAGCTGCTTTCATTAAGGGGAGAAATATTAGTGACAACATATTGATTGCCCAAGAACTTTTCAGAATTATCACAGATCTAATGGGCTAGCTCGTTGTGCCATCAAAATTGATCTCAGAAAGGCGTTTGACACTTTTAATTGGGATTTTCTGTTTGAAATCTTACACCTATACAAATTTCCTCCCACCTTCATTAACCGGATCCATGCTTGAATTGCAACAGCTATGTTCTCTATTAGGGTAAATGGTAACCCTTGTTGGCTACTTCAAAGGAGCACGAGGCTTATGTCAAGGTAATACTTTGTCACCTTATTTATTCATCTTAGCCATGGAGGTCCTGTCCATGAAACTGAAATGGGGCACATTGCAAACAAGTTTGAAGTACCACTGGCGTACAATGCAAACTGACATCACTCATCTTTGTTTTGCGGATTACATTTTAGTTTTTTTCCATGCTAGCCTTGAATCGATCAACATCATCAAATCATGTATAAATTCTTTTTCTCTATACTCTAGACTTATCCCCAATGCTCACAAGAGTCAATGCTTTTTGGCCAGCACAGACCAAGTTACTTCTCAAGTTTTTTTTTATCCATCTTGGGATTTACTGTAGGTTCCATACCCATCAAATTTATGGGTGTGCCACTTATCTCTTCCAAACTTTCTTTTAAGGATTGCACCCCCCTCATACACAGAATTACTCAAAAGGTTACATCATGGACATCTATTGCCCTTTCATATTCTGGCTGCTAACAATCATACTAGAGTAAATATTTTATTCTTCCAAAGGCAGCCATGTGGGCCATTCAATTCATTCTGTATCGATTTCTTTGGAAAGGACCTTCTCTTGCTAAGCATGGAGCCAAAGTTGCATGGCATTCCTTATCCTTTCCTACTATGAAAGGTGGCTTAGGTATCAAAAATTTGTTGGACTAGAACAAAGCTCTAATACTTGTCCATCTTACAAAGTTTCTTGCTAACAGACTGAAGATTTTGCTTTCTTCCATCATTGACAAAGCCCAGTCAGCATTTATTAAAGTCTGAAACATAAGTGACAACATATTGATTACTCAGGAACTGTTTAGAAATTACCATAGGAAGTCTGGTCCTCCGAGATGTGCTCTCAAAATTGATCTGAGGAAGGAATTTGATACCGTAAAATGGGATTTCTTGCTAGATATTTTGGCTGCTTACCAATTCCCACAGACCTTCATCAACTGGATCAAAACTTGTGTCTTTACTGCCATGTTCTCTATTAAAGTTAATGGCACCTTAGCTAGGTTTTTCCCAAGTTCCATAGGTCTAAGGCAAGGTGATCCCTTATCCCCTTATCTCTTTGTTCTTGTAATGGAGATGTTTTCCTTGAAACTAAACTCAAGTACCTCTGTGCCCGAGTTCCAATATCATTAGAGGACCTCCAATTGCAAGCTGACTCATCTCCTTTTTGCTGATGATGTACTTATTTTCTGCCATACTAACTTGCAATCTATCTCCATTATTAAGTCCTGCATCCACTCCTTCTCCTTATTCTCTGGACTCATTCCAAATGTTCACAAAAGTCATTGTTTTCTTACAAACACCGATCCTATTTCAGCACAGTGCATTCTAACCACTCTTGAGTTCCAACATGGAGTCTTTCACACCAAATTCTTGGGAGTTCCTATTATCTCTTGTAAGCTATCCTTCTAGGACTGTGTTCCTTTGCTCCACTGAGTCACTCAGAGAACATCCTCTTGGATAACTAAAGCCTTATCCTATGCAAGTAGACTACAACTGATAAAATCCATTCTTTTCTCCATGCAATCCTATTGGTGCAGTCATTTCATGCTTCCCAAGGCATTTCTTCGTGCTATACAATCTGTTCTATGCAGATTCTTATGGAAGGGCTCCTCTCTTGCTAAATTTGGGGAAAAAGTAGCTTAGTCTACTCTTACTCATCCTACAAATAAAGGGGGACTAGGTTTAAAAAATTTATTGGAATGGAATAAAGCCATCATGCTCCTTCACCTGTTGCATATTATTCAACCATATCCTACCTCTCTATGGGCTCTTTGGATCAAAGCTACTATCTTGAAAGGCAAATTTTTGCCTTTCAAGATAGTAGCTTTATTTCGCATTTTTATTAATTGTATCGTCAAATAATGATGTAAAATTAGAAGTTTGATGTATTGTTAGTGACCGATGTTAAGAGTTGAATTGTATGAATTTTGAGATCATTACATTACCCAACCCAGGGGTAACTGGTTTAGTATGTACTCCTTGTACTGGTCACTTCATGTTGACTATCGGGCACGAGTAGATTCATGGGGTATTCAAGACTTCTTCACCATTGCCCCTCGTCGTTGCCCTTGGGGATATCTTCGGTCTTTATCTGAGAGGTGATTTAATCAGAGCCAGTCCCTTCATCTCTTAAACTATGAGGTTATGATGACATCCATGGATTGGCGGTATATCACTGGTTTGCAGTTTGTTGGGGATCAGGTGCCTTTGGAGGCTAATATCACCGTCATTGTTGTTCGCACCATTCTCAATTTTTCTCATCAGGAGCGGGTCGTAGTATCCGGTCAAGCTCTTTGAGTATGGATGCGACTCGAGGCAATTTGTAGGTGCCTTTACCTGAGGACTTGGTGGAGAAAGATCACATCTTGCGGCGTCTGTTCCTAACCATCATGAGGGGTTATTTTATTGCGAGTAACTCCTCCACTGTCCCGTTTAGCTTGGGGGGGCTATTCGGGACGTAGATCGCATTGGAGACTACATTGGGGATCTTTTACATTCGTGATCTTCCTTCATGGGATGAGACTGTGCTTCGAGGGATGATCAATGCTTGGGTCGGCTTCTACCCATTTTTTTGGTGAGCCATCTTGACTGATTTATGATTATCTGAATCTTACTTTGCTTTCCCATGACTAATGCCAGGTTCTTTGGATTGACAGTTTTGGGCTTACGAGAGGCTTCTTTGCCTCAGACCTCTCACTATTTTGGGCTTGGATACCTACCCTCGGGGTTGTAGATGGCATCAGTCCACTTTGTCAGAGGTTCTGATTTCAGTGAAATTCACCCATGCCCGCCTTCAGCTAGAGATATTGTCGACACTTGATATAGTGTGGGTCCCCTATACTGGTGATCGAGCACTTGGCTGAGGATTTTGAGGATGGTCTCCCAATAGGGCTAGAGTATTATCTGTCTATTCCCCGGATTCTCTTCCTGTTTGATGGAGGCTAGGCGATCTACCTTGGAGAGCGCACATTTAGATGTATTACCGGGGAGATCTGCCTTCCTTTTCTTCCTCCACCCCCAACGGTTTTGGTCTTTGGCTCTGCCTGTTTCAGAGATTCCTATAGCGGGGTATGAGGGATTTCACCTATCAGATGACCCCATAGGGAGGAAGATCAGGAGGGTGGAAAAGCCTTCATCAGAATAAACAAAAAATTCTCAATTGTTCTATAACAAAGCATGAGGTATGTAATATAATTTATTTAATTTTTTAATTATGCTAAATTATGAGAAAGATCTTGGGATAATAATTTTTAAAAGTAAAAATTATTAATTTATATGGAAATCGTTTCCTACAATTGGTATCAGAGCTAACTCATAATTTTCATAAATCATGTTTATATTATTTAATTTGTATTATATTCGACGAGATGCATATATGGATTTTTTTTTCCAGTATTGCTCTTCGAATTTCATGAATCAGATTTGTTTTATAATTTAATTAACTATTGTTTATGTATATATGTGGGTTTAAAAAAATAATTTTGTTAGTTGATATGAAATCTGCTCCTTATGCCTGATTATGCGGTTGTGATTATTACCGCAAAGCATGATATCTGCATGTGCCGATAATTTTTCATTGGAAATGGCACTGTCAGGTAATAAATTAAGGATTAATGTTAGATGCATTTTTGCATGTATGATTATGTTGGTCTAATGGCTTTCGTTGGATTTTAAGTTGTTTGTTTTCGAGAGGTTAGGAGATCAAAACTTGCAATCAATAATTTTTTTTAGAAAAATTTTAAGCCTGGCAGTTTAGCCTAGGCCTAGGGGTGCTCAAAAAATTCGATTTTTTTGGTTTTTTACCGAACCGGTTGGTACCGAAACCGGCGGTACCAGTTTTTTTTGTACCAGTTTTTTCAGTACCAATTTTTTGGTTTTTTTTACTTTTCGATTTCGGTTGTGGTACTGAACTTTTTGTATTCGGTAAAAACCGAAATATCGAGAAAAAAAAAACGAAATGTAATGATTAATAGTCTAAGTACTTTAGTCTTCAGTTACTCACTTAGTCACTTTACCTTATCTCTCTTTTACAGACTTCACTAATTCACTTTACTTTTTTTCAGCCTTCACGTCTCTACAAAGTACAAACTACTTCAGTCTTCTTCACAAATAACTTCTCCTCCATGGCTCCATTGAAGCTTCTCCTCCATTAAAGCTCAACCTGCCCTCTCTCAAATCTAAGCATATCTGACCCTGAGCTAGCACCGTAGCACGCAACCAACGTCTCCGAGACTCCGACTAGACGCCGACGGTAAGTCGTGACTCGTGAGATCTCAGATCTGTAGTGGTCATGAACTCATGAGTCATGATAATTGACAATAGCCAGTTAGCCACTATTTTAGTATGTGTATTGGTGTATCATGTTCATGTATGCCCACTGTTTCATCATTAATAGGAATTTAATTACAGCCATAGGAATTAAATTACAGCCACTGCCCACCGTTTAGTATGGTTAATAAGATGTGTTGCAATTGCTCCACTGCAGATTTCTTAACAAACAAAGCTATAATGTTATACTGCCTTTGGATTCTTTATGTGACAGAACTATAATGTTATACGATTCTTTATTCTTTATAATGTTAATATATAAAAAAATATATTTAATTATTGCGGTTATACCAAAAAACCGAACCGAAAAATCGGTACCGATTTTGTACCGAAACTGGTTATTCGGTACCGGTACCGGTTCTTGATTTTTTGGGTTTTCCGGTTCGGTTTTTTCGGTACCGGTTCGATTTTTTACGGATGAGCACCCCTACCTAGGCCCAAACTATTTTTTTTAAAAAAAAATTGTTAGATCCAAGCTATTTGCTGTTGCAAGGATTTGAACTCCCAACCTTACTGTTGCAATAGTCACACTCAACCAACTGTACCAATAAAATTTTAATTTAAATATGCAGATTTATTTATTAGTAGTTAACAATTATAATGTTTAATAGTTAAAATTTCATAATGTTATAATTGTTAAATGTGAATATGCATGGATCTTAGTTTACATGTTATATGTATTAATATGAGATATTAATATTATTATATATTTTAAATAAATAAAAATCCTCAAACTTTTTTAAAAATAAAATAAAAAATCAAGTGAGAAAAAGAATTATATTTCTTACGGCCTCCATCATTGATCCATTATATTGATACATGTTTCTAATCTCAAAATTTGTGAGTTCCCTTATGAAGATGCATGAATCTAGTTATATTAGATATAGATTTCCTTGTGATAGATTTATTTAAAATTGTATTATGAATTCTCCCCATCGGAGTGATACTTATTATTATTGTTTTGGGCTAAATTAAATGGTGAATTATTTTTATTTCATGAGATGTCAAGATATAAAAATAATTGAATTTTAAATTATTCTTATTTTTCCCATTGAAAAGAGAATTATTTGAAATTAAGTTGTCATGTTTATTTTATGTTTGTTTTGAGAATTTACACTTTCATATTATATGCAAAAGTTTATTTTTATGGAATGGCCATTTATGTGACGCCCCCAAAATAGGTATACAACACCCATTCTGAGTCGCCAAATACATGGTACAGAAAGCAAACTACAACTTCAATAATACAATTGTCGTGCAAAATACGACAACACATACTGTGAGTTTAAATACAAATATTGTCTTCTAGACAATATCCACACTCAAATAAGTTCTCAATATAATTATTCAAACACTATTTTACAGAAATAGTGAGGACTGCTAAAACATCTTTCTAGAACCATCACTCCATACCCCGACTAGATCCTGCTATGTTCTCACCTCCTGAGAAGAAAAATGGAACAAAAATGAAAAGGGTGAACTCAACTAGCCTAGTAAAGAATATTATGACTAAGATAATATACAACAAATTATCATTAGTATTCAATAGGGAAAAATCTGATAGAATATAATCGATAACAAGTTTTAGATCAACAACTGCAGCGGAAACAGCAAACCATTAGAAGAGTCAAGTAGAGAATGAATTCTACTATCTTCTAAGATTTAAAAGTCCATCATCAATATTTTATCCCTGTAACATCAATTAATAATCATCTTTATCCAAATATTCATCTTTGCACTACAGTCCAAAGATATTCATTTGTATCACCTGTCAGTCATGTTCATCTCAACACCTGCTCATCTTTGCACTACAGGCCAAAGATATTCATCAAGTAATCATACATCTTTGCACTACAGGACAAATATATTTAGTAATATTTAGTAATATCTTAAAGAGAACGAATCCAGTGAGACAGAAGGACAAATAGTAGGGATTCGTATAACAATTTATCCAAGATCAATAATACTTCATAATAATCAATTGTGAAGCAGAATTCAAAAATAAAGATCAAAACATGGATACAATCAAAGATAGTAACCATAATAGACATCTTGTACAAAAAGGAAAAAATTTATTTTTTCGGTAAATAGTGCCGTATTCGTGAATAGTATCGTATACGTGAATAGTAACCCCGACACAAAAAAGTTCCAAATTTGATAAAAAGCTCATATCAATATTTCAGCATAATGATATTGAAGAAAATAATATCATTAAGAAGAAAATAATATCCCTTACCTCAAAATATCAGTACTTCTGGTCGGAATACCGGTATAAGGCTGAAAGAAACTTGCTCTGATGAATAGAAACTCTCAAAGTATCTAAATACTCACAAAATACACTCAATAATCTAGAGAGAGAAAGAGAGAAAACTTGTTTCTGGTGTGATTTTCAATTCTAACTTAGCCCTCTATTTATAGGAAAATGTTAGCACGCCGAAGCAGACTTAACCTGCAACCTGATGGCTTTACCTGCTACTATTCCCACCCACCATATTTGAATAAAAATCTCAGCACATTTCTTCACCAACCAAGAGTGGGGCCCACCAATTCTAGAATTTTTCACCAAAATAATTAACTCCGAAAATTCAACAATTTCTGAACCAGTCATCTCGTAAAATTCATAATAAATCATATGTTTATTTTTAACGGTTCAAAATTTGTAGACATATACTCAACTTATATATGTATAACATATCCAAAAATTACCACGATCCAACGGTCGGATTAAAAATTATAACCCCCGCAAAATATTTTAAAAACCCTGATTTTTAATACCTCCATTCCGACAAAAATACTGATAAAAACCTCAACATTAACTCCTTCAGTTTTAACCACAAAAATATATCCCTCATTTATATCCACATAAAATAAATATTTCCTTATCATATGAATCAATAATTAATTATTTACAAATAATATTACAGAATCACATTTATGACAACCAGGCCGTTCCCAGGAAAGAGGGGGCTTTCCAATAAGGATTTCTCCTTACTGGCGCGCAATTAGATGACCAAACCTCTCCTTAGACAGAACTTTCTAGACATTGCCAATAATGTTATCTAATAATATTATTCAAATAATATGAATTATTGATCTGATAAAGGAAAATATTGTGCAGCAACAATTATTGAAACAACAATAATATAAAATATCAACGCAGCAATTATTGAATCAATAAAATAAAATATTGAATAATAACTACTGTAACAATTATTGAGTAGTGCCTTCTTACGTAAGAATCAATAATTGGTGCAATACCGTGTGCTACTGTATTTTAACCACCGGGTATTCCAACAGTATTAACGGTAACAACTACGTTGTTATTTATAAACAACTTATACTTATCGTTTTCTTCATCCAATCGCTTTCCGTTATGGGGTCCACACAAGGCTGCGCCGTCGTACGAATATTCCCCAACAGCAAGAATATTCCACGACCAAACGAATATTCCCTGACAAAATGAATATTTTATAACCACTTGTTTATTTTACAAAATTTGCACATTTCACCCATAACCAAAGTATTATATCAAATTAACCCCTTATTATACACAATAATATTTAGAGAAAATTTGATTTTATTCATTAATAAGTTGGGGTCTTACAACCTCCCCTCCTTATGAAATTTCGTCCTCGAAATTGACGTACGTACCTGATATTTCGAAAAGGTGAGGATACCTCGCTTTCATTTCTGATTCTAACTCCCAGGTCATTTCTTCAATAGCATGGTTTCTCCACAAAACCTTAACTTGTGGTATAAACTTTGTGCGTAGAACATGCTCTTTCCCATCCAAGATCTTAACAGGTACTTCCTCGTACGTTAAATCTTCAGCTATCTCGTCTGGTTCTAACTCAATAATGTGGTTCGGGTCTTTAACATATTTACGAAGCATAGATATGTGAAAAAACATTATGAACACGAGACATGCTTGGAGGTAATGCGAGTCTATATGCCACATTTCCTATTCGCTCAAGAATCTCAAATGGACCAACAAATCTTGGATTAAGCTTTCCTCTCTTCCCAAATCTTGTAACTCCCTTCCATGGTGCAACACGTAACAATACATGATCCCCAATATTAAATTCCACGTCCTTCCGATTAAGATCCGCATAACTCTTTTGTCGATCCTGTGCCGTTTGTATACGTTGTCGAATCGTTTGGATTTTCTCTGTAATCATGCGTACCAACTCTGGTCCCAACAATGTTACTTCACCCACCTTGTCCCAGCATACTGGAGAACGACATTTTCTTCCATACAATGCCTCGAATGGAGCCACACCTATGCTCGCCTGATAACTGTTGTTGTAGGAGAATTCCACCAATGGTAGGTACTTATCCCAACTCCCTTTGAGATCTAGGACACAGAGTCTTAATAGATCTTCAAGAGTTTGAATAGTCCTCTCTGATTGTCGTTCCGTTTGAGGATGGTATGCCGAACTGAATCGTAAATCCGTGCCCATAGCTTTCTGCAAGCTAACCCAAAATCGTGAAGTGAATCTTGGGTCACGATTCGAAACTATGGATACTGGCATGCCATGTAATCTCACAATCTCGTTCACATACATACTAGCAAGACGTTCAAGGGAATAAGTCTCACGTATCGGTAAGAAATGAGCAGACTTGATTAATCTATCAACAATAACCCAAATCGCATCTATGCCTTGAGAAACCTTGGGAAGACCTGTAACGAAATCCATGGTAATGTGTTCCCACTTCCATTTCGGGATCTCAAGTGGTTGCAATGGACCCTTTAGCACTTGATGCTCCGCCTTTACACGTTGACAAGTTAAACACCTCGAGATAAACTCCGCGATCTCTCTTTTCATATTGCTCCACTAAAATGTGTGTCGAAGATCGTGATACATTTTGGTACTCCCAGGATGGATTACAATTGGTGCGTTGTGTGCCTCCATCATTATTCTATGCTTCAAGTCAAAATCGTTAGGAACACAAAGTCTGGAGTTGACTCGAAGTATTCCTTCTTCATCGATTCTTGCTTCTGGAATAGCACCTTCTTGCACTTTTTTCTTCATACGTATCAGTTCTATGTCCGTAGCTTGAGCAGCTTTAACTTTATCGATTAAAGTCGGTTCTACTCGTATATTTGATATCATCATGTGGGTACTTGGAGCCTTCATCTCTATCTCCATCCTTTGCAAATCATACAAAATGGGCCTTTGTGTTAACACCATTGCACTCGTACCCGCGTATGATCTTCTACTCAATGCGTCAGCTACTACTTTCGCTTTTCCAGGATGATATTGGATGGCATTATCGTAATCTTTCAACAGCTCGAGCCAACGTCGCTGCCGCATGTTGAGTTCCTTTTGGGTGAAGAAATATGTGAGGCTTTTATGATTTATATAGATCTCCACTTTCTCCCCATACAGGTAGTGTCTCCAGATCTTCAACGCGAAAACGACTGTTGCCAATTCCAAATCATGAGTAGGATAATTCCTCTCATATTCTTTGAGTTGTCGCGAGGCATAAGCTATGACTTTCCCATGTTGCATGAGAACACATCCTAACCCTTTGCCTGAAGCATCGTTGTAGATAACAAATCCATCCGAACCAGATGGTATTATCAGAACAGGTGCCGAAATGAGTCTCCTCTTGAGTTCTTGGAAACTCTTCTCGCATTTCTCACTCCATACGAATTTTGTATCTTTTCGAGTCAGCTGAGTTAACGGAGTAGCGATTCAAAAAAATACTTCCACAAATCTCCGATAATAACCAGCTAAGCCCAGAAAGCTACGTACTTCGGTTACCGACTTCGGTTG
Organism: Panax notoginseng; assembly: GCA_016801055.1. Lineage (NCBI taxonomy): Eukaryota > Viridiplantae > Streptophyta > Magnoliopsida > Apiales > Araliaceae > Panax > Panax notoginseng. The sequence continues at coordinate 241,368,306 of CM029012.1, forward strand.
CTCCCAACTTTGTATGGCTTCAATCTTCACCGGGTCGACAGATACTCCATGTTTTGACACCACGTGCCCAAGGAATGCTACTTCCTCAAGCCAGAACTCGCATTTCTTCAGTTTGGCATATAACTTGTTTTCACGAAGCCTTTGCAATATCAGCTTCAAATGGCGCTCATGATGAGGATGTCATCGATAAAGACAACAACGAACTGATCCAAATATTCTTTGAATACACGGTTCATCATATCCATGAAGGCAGCAGGAGCATTAGTCAATCCAAAAGACATGACTAAAAATTCATAATGCCCGTACCGAGTTCTGAAGGCAGTCTTTGGAATATCCTAAGTTTTAATCTTCAGCTGATGATATCCAGAACGAAGATCGATCTTTGAAAAGAATTGTGCTCCTTGCAACTGGTCAAACAGGTCATCAATGTGAGGTAGCGGATACCTATTCTTGATAGTGACATGATTCAATTCTCGATAGTCGATACAAAGTCGCATACTCCCGTCTTTCTTCTTTACGAATAACACATGAGCACCCCAAGGAGATGTACTAGGACGAATAAAACCGATGTCCAACAACTCCTATAGTTGGACTTTTAACTCCTGAAGTTCAATAGGAGCCATTCGATATGGGGTTTTAGAAATGGGCTTTGTACCGGGTTCAAGGTCAATAAAGAATTCAACTTCACGTTCTGGGGGTAGACCAAGAAGTTCTTCAGGAAATACATCGGGAAATTCTCTAGCAATAGAAATATTATTCAAATCTGACTTGTCTTTGTTCAAATCTATAACATGGGCTAAGAAAGCTTGACATCCGCTTTTCAATAAACGAATAGCTTTGTGGCTTGATATGACAGTGACTGATTTTAGTGGTTTAGTAGTTTGAATTCGTATGACAGGTTGGTTAGGAATATGAAAACTAACAGCATTACGAAAATAATCAATTTTAGCATGATGAGTGGTTAACCAATCAATTCCTAAAATCACATCAAAAGCAAGTATCTTTAAAGAGATAAGATCAACAGGTAATGTGATAGTGCCAACTTGGATCATGCAAGATTTATAAACTGTAGATGTAACGAAGGTTTCACCCAACGGAGTTTCAACAGATAAGTCAAAGTCCAATTTCTCCGGAGTCAAGTTTAAACGTTGAGCACAACCAGGAGAGATAAAAGAATGGGTAGAACAGGTATCTAGTAAAGTATAAACTTCGCAAGAATTCAAGATTAGTTTACCCGTGATCACCTCATTCGGGTTTCTCGCATTTTGGCCAGTCACGACAAACGCTCTTCCAGGAACCACTGATTTTGACTTATCCGGGACAGCTTTTGAAGTCACCATCCCCGCTGAAATTGGTTTTGCTACAGAACACTCTCAAGCTATATGACCCTCCTTTCCACAGTTATAACATACCTTAGATTGTTGTGGGCAGTTTGGGCTGATATGTCCCTCTTTTCCACATTTGTAACATACGACCGGTGGTCGTTCTCCTCCCCTAGAAACAGTTGATGTTTGTGCTGACGTCTTCACGTTATCATTGTTGTACCTTCTCTTCTTGAAATCTCCTCCCGACTCGCTCCTTTTATTATCACGACCACGATTACCGCCAAATTGGTTACCGCTTTTGTCTGAATGTTTTCCTCCCTGCTGGTTTTCATTGCTTCGATGACTGCCGCCACCGGTATGACCCTGGTTGTGGTCCCTCGGTTGGACATACTCATTATCTCGCTCTAATAATTGAGCCATGTTTACAACATCTGAATATAAAGAAAATTTATAAGAGATAAGATATTGTCGAATCTCGGGTTTTAGACCTCTCAAAAATATCCTTGTCATTCGTTCCTCATTTTTGACCAAATGAGGTGCAAACCTGGATAACTCTGCAAACTTCACCTCGTACTGGGACACCGTCATGTTGTTTTGTTCCAGTTTGATAAACTCCACCTCCTTCATATGACGAATACTTTCAGGAAAGTTCTTGTCATTGAACAGTTTTTGAAATATTTCCCAGGACATGTTGAGTTCGTCAAGCTGGGTACGCTTCACAGACTCCCACCAGTAGTCTGCCTCACCGCAGAACATAAAGGTGGCGAATGGAACTTTCTGTTCCTCCGTGCATCTCAAGACATCGAATATCTTGGTAATTTGCTTGACCCACGTTTCCGCCATGATCGGATCCGGCTTTCCCTTAAATTCTGGTAGTCCCAATTCTTTGAACTGCTTGGCTATGACAAACCGCGCGTTGTTATCATTTCCACCTATATTTTGCACACGAGTCTCCCTCGTCTGATTTTGCATGAACTGCAAAAAGTTCCTAAACATTCCATCATTCATCGTTTGCTTGGTAACGTTGTTTATAGGAGGAATATTGCCTTCCTGTTGCACGTTCCCCTGGGTGGTGATCAAAGGTGTCTCCACGGTCTGATTTACTCTATTATTAACGTTCTCAGTTGCCATTCTTAAATACTGCCATAAAACAAGGGTTAATTGTGACGACCCCAAAATAGGTCCATTCCATCCAACATATTCTGAGTCGCCAAATACATGGTACAGAAAACAACTACAACTTTATTACAACAATTGTCGTGCAAAATACAACAACATATATGCTGTGAGTTTGGATACAAATATATACCAAATGTGACTCATGTCCCAACCGTGGACAGCACCTCACAATGACACCTTACATAAAGGTATAGTCAAAAACTGTTTTAAAAATTAGAATCATTGGGAAGTTCTCAAGGAAACCTTCGTACATGGGAGGCCATGCTTCTAGGTTGTGATAGATATCATATGGCCACAGAATTATCCTTGGTTGACCCAATATACCCCAAAGAAAAACAAGAAGATTACTATCATATTCTTCCCAATGGTGAGTCTTCTCTTGACATATCATTATCTCCACTGTCTCTAATTGAAAATTATACTTGAAACAAACACCAAGATTATATAGGTAGTGCTCGTAAATATACTCAGCAAGTGGATGAGCATAACCCTGTCTTATGATGACACGAGGTTGTATGTCATTAGACATCTTATATGATAGTGACAAAACACCCTTCCAACGTTGGGTTCGCTTCACCCTAGATGATTCACCAAATAAAACTACTAAATAAACTTTTCTATACTGCTTCGGGAGAACATCCACAGCTAGAGACCACCGTTCTATTTTCCCGTTACCCTCGCTCGACCCAGCTACACTCTTATTACCTGAAAGGAATTGTGAAGCAAAAGGGTGAGCACAACTAGCTCAGTAAAGAATATCATGACTAAAGATAAATAAATTATCAATAGTCTTCATTAGTAATAAATCAGAGATTTAGAACATATGGTAGATGATAAAAATTTTAACCATAGTTGCAGCGGAATGAGCAATCCATTAGAAGAGTCAAATAGACTATAAAGTCTATTATCTTCTCCATGTTAAAAATCCACCAATAATGTTTTATCCCTGTAACATCAATCAACAATTCATGTCCACAATCACATGTATAACTCATAATCGTAATTGTTGTTCTAAATTCCTCTTCGCATCTAGGACGAAGATAATTTTTATCACATGTCTTTACCTGAAATATCAAAGATCATGTGTAAGACCCCAAATTATTAATAAATGAAATTTAATTTCCTCTATTTATTATTCTGAAATAGTAAGGGTTGATTTGATTAAGGTGGTTAGTTATGGGTGAAATGCGCAAATATTTTAAATAAGCAAGTGGTTATAAAATATTCATTATTGTCGGGGAATATTCATTTGGTCGTAGAATATTCTTCATGTCGGGGAATATTCGTACGACGGCGCAGTCTTTTGTGGGCCCCATAACAGAAAGCGATTGGATGAAGAAAACAACAAAAACAAGTTGTTTATAAATAACGGCGTAGTTGTTACCGTTAATACTGTTGAAATACCCGGTGGTTAAAACACAGTAATAAGCATTGTTGCACAGTAGCACACGGTATTGCACCAATTATTGATTCTTACGTAAGAAGGCACCACTCAATAATTGTTACAGTAATTACTGTTTAATATTGTATTTTATTGATTCAATAATTGCTGCGTTGATATTTTATATTACTGTTGTTTTAATAATTGTCACTACACAGTATTTTCTATTATCGGAACAATAATTCATATTATCTGAATAATATTATTAGATAACATTATTGGTAATGTCTAGAAAGTTCTGTCTAAGGAGAGGTTTGGTCATCTAATTGCGCGCCAGTAAGGAGATATCCTTAGTGGAAAGCCCCCTCTTTCCTGGGAACGGTCTGGTTGTCAGTACTGTGATTCTGTAATATTATTTGTGTATAATTAATTAGTGATTTATATGATGAGAAAAATATTGATTTTATGTGGATATAGATGGAGAAAATTTTTAATGTGACAATTGTTGAAAATTAATATTTTATCTTTTTCTGATAAAATAATTCATTTAAATATATTAATTTAATAATATATTGATGATAATATTTTTACAATGAATGTGGGATATATGAGTATATGAGGAGGAAGAGTATTTTTGTGGCATTAAATGATTAACACATATTTTGTGTGTTGGTGGACACAATTCTTGACTGAAAATTTATTATTGACTGTAAAATCGCCCGTTTGTGAATTTCGGTCAATTTCTGTTTAGAATTTGGAAAAACTTTCTTCTGCAAAGTTGTAGAGAATTGAATTTCCTATAAAAACTTGTGAGATTTGAATTTTCTGATAAAAGGGCTATTTATTATGAATTATTGAAGTTCTGAAGTTCCGAAATAATTGATTTTTGGAAGTTTTATTTATTAGAGTTAAGAAAAACGTTTTTTGGTATTTTGTTGGACATCATTAACATGTGTGGCTGGTGTTTTTGACCAAAGGTGGGCTAAGGAAAATTTGTATAATTATATTAATATTATATTCAATTTTCTGCTTTGGTGTTCTAAGCATTTTCCTATAAATAGGGTGCTTAGGTTAGAATTGAAAATCACACCAGAAACACAAGTTTCTCTCTCTTTCTCTCTCTATATTAGTGAGCGTATTCTTGTGAGTATTCTAATACTTTGAGTATTGCTATACGGTGCAAGTTCAAGTCATAACCTATATCCGGTGTTTCAACTAAAAGTATTGTTTTTGCTGAGGTAAGGGATGTTATTTCTTCTTAAATGATATTATTTCTTCAATATCATTATGCCGAAGTATTGATCTGAACTTTTTATCAAATTTGGAACTTTTCATGTCGGGGTTACTATTCATGAGTTACTATTCACGAGTTACTATTCACGGGTTACTATTCACCGAAAAATGAAATTTTCTTCTTTTTGTCCAAAATATCTATTCTGGATACTAGCTTTGATTGTATCCATGTTTTGATCATTCTTGAATTTTACTCCACTATGATTATTTATGAGGTATTTTTGGACATGGAATAGCTGAAATACGAATCCTTAATATTTATTATTTTGTTTCACTGGATTCGTTTCCTTTAAAATATTTTTCATCATCCTCAGTCCTAAATGATGATATAATTGAATATCTTTGGCCTGTAGTGCAAAGATTGATGATTTCTGATGAATATCTTTGGCCCGTAGTGCAAAGATGAACAGGTGTTGAGATGAACATGATCGACTGGTGATACAAATGAATATCTTTGGCCTGTAGTGCAAAGATGAATATTTGATTAAAGATGGTTATTGATTGTTGTTACAGGGATAAAATATTGATGATGGACTTTTAAATCTTAGAAGATAGTAGAACTCATTCTCTACTTGACTCTTCTAATGGTTTGCTGTTTCCGCTGCAGTTATTGATGTAAAACTTGTTGTCTATTGTATTCTATTAGATTTTTCCCTGTTGAAGACTAACGATAATTTGTTGTATATTATCTTAGTCATAATATTCTTTACTGGGCTAGTTGAGCTCACCCTTTTCCTTGTTGTTCCATTTTCTTCTCAGGAGGCGAGAATGTAGCGAGTACTAGTCGGGGTATGGAATGATGGTTCAAGACAGTTGTTTTAGTAGTTCTCACTATTTTGTAAAATAGTGTATCAATAAGTATAATGAGTACTTAATTGAGTATGAATACTGTCTAGATGACAATATTTGTATTTAAACTCACAGTATATGTGTTGTCGTATTTTGCACGACAAATGTATTAATAAAGTTGTAGTTGTTTCTGTACCATGTATTTGGCGACTCAGAATGGGTTGGGTGGAATAGACCTATTTTGGGGGCGTCACAGTTGGTATCAGAGCTTAGGGATATGATCTCTGGCGGAGATCGGGGAATAGAACTAGGAGGGGAGAGACGAGTAAATCCTTCGCTAATGTGTCCTACCTAAGCTTAATTGTTGGTCGGTCATAATATAGGGATATTATGTGATATGTTAATTTGTTAAATTAACCCTTGTTTATGGCAGTATTTAAGAATGTCGATTGAGAATGTTAACAGTGGAGTAAATGAGACGGTGGAGATGCTTATACTTACCAACGAGTGAGAATGAGTGATGCATGGGTAAAAGCCGCACGATGCGTTGATATTGTGGAAAGAGATGCCCGATCTAATAAGAGAAGATTTAACGATAACGGGAAGACATCGGCAACATCACCAGCACCAGCAGCAACTGGTTCCAAGGGAGGAGAACGACCACCGGTCATATGCTATAAGTGCAGAAAAGAAGGATATATCAGCCCAAACTGCCCCCAACAGTTTAAGGTATGTTATAACTGTGGAAAGGAAGGACATATCGCTCGAGATTGTACTGTAGCGAAACCAAGTCCAACGGGGGTGGTGACTCAAAAAAGTTGTCCCAGAAAAGTCAAAGTCAACGGTTCCTGGAAGAGCGTTTTTCGTGACTGGTCAGAATGCGAGGAACCCGAACGAAGTTAGCACGGGTTAGTTAATTATAAATTTTTGCGAAGTCTATATCTTATTAGATACCGGTTCTACCCATTCATTTATCTCTTGCTTGCGTTCAACGTTTAAACTTGACTCCGAAGAAATTAGACTTTGACTTATCTGTTGAAACTCTGTTAGGAGAAATTTTCATCACATCCATTGTTTATAAATCTTGTTTGATCCAAGTTGGCACCATCACATTACCTGTTGACCTTATCTTTTTAAAGATACTTGCTTTTGATGTGATTTTTGAAATTGATTGGTTAACTACTCATCATGCCAAAATTGATTGCTTTCGTAAGGTTGTTAGTCTTCATATTCCTAAGCAACCTGTTATTCAAATTCAAGCAACCAAACCATTGAAGTCAAACTCTTTCATATCAAGCCGTAAAGTCATTCGTTTATTGAAAAACAGATGTCAAGCTTTCTTAGCCCATGTCATGGACTTGAACAAAAATACGTCAGATTTTAGTGATATTTCTGTTGTTTGTTTCCTGACGTATTTCCTGAAGAATTTATTGGCTTACTCCCAAAGCGTGATATTGAATTTTGTATCGACTTTGAATCTGGTACAAAACTCATTTCTAAAATCTCATATCGAATGGCTCCTGTTGAACTTCAGGAGTTAAAAACCTAACTGTAGAAGTTTGTACCCGAGCCTCTATCTGGTGACTTCCTTTGTGGAATGCACTGAAGCCAAACTCTCTGTAGGGGACGCCATATTCGTGCGGTAGTAAACTGATAGGTTTCATTGTGACGTGCTATCCAAGATTGGGATATGAGTCACAGTTGAGAGCAAACCTAAGTCAGTAATCGAAATACGTAGCTTTCTAGGCTTAGCTGGTTACTATCGGAGATTCGTGGAAGGATTTCCCGAATCGCTACTCCGTTAACTCAGCTGACTCGAAAAGATACAAACTTCGAATGGACCGAGGAATACGAGAAGAGCTTCCAAGAATTCAACATGTGACACCGACGTTGGCTCGAGCTGTTGAAAGATTTCGATCACACCATCCAATACTATCCTAGAAAAGTAAACGTGGTAGCTGACGCATTGATCGTATGCGAGTACGAGTGCGATATTGTTGAACACAAAGACCTATTTTGTATAATTTATAAATGATAGAGATAGAGTTAATGACTCTAGGGATCCACGTGATGATATACGAGTAAAATCGACTTTAATCGATAACGTTAAAGCCACTCAAGCTACAGACCTGGAGCTGATGAATATAAAGAAGAAGGTGCAAGAATGTGTTATTCTAGAAGTAAGAGTCGATGAAGAGAAGAAAGCTCAAGCCTTCAATTTATTTGAAATCCTCGATCGAGTAGGAACTGTGGCCTATAGACTCGCCTTAACGCTAAGTATGTCACGTGTTCATAACGTTGTTCACGTATCGATGTTACGTAAATATGTGAACGACCCGAACCACGTTATTGAGTTAGAACCGAACGAGATAGCTGAAGACTTAACGTACGAGGAGGTACCTGTCAAGATCTTGGATAGGAAGGAGCATGTCCTACGCACGAAGGTCATACCACACGTTAAAGTTTTGTGGAAAAACCATGCTATTGAGAAAATGACCTTGGAGTTGGAAACGGAAATAAAAGCGAGGTATCCTCATCTTTTCGAAACACCAGGTACGTATGTCAATTTCGAGGACGAAATTTCATAAGGAGGGGAGGTTGTAAGACCCCAAATTATTAATAAATGAAATTTAATTTCCTCTATTTACTATTCTGAAATAGTAAGGGTTGATTTGATTAAGGTGGTTAGTTATGGGTGAAATGCGCAAATATTTTAAATAAGCAAGTGGTTATAAAATATTCATTATTGTCGGGGAATATTCATTTGGTCGTAGAATATTCTTCCTGTCGGGGAATATTCGTACGACGGCGCAGTCTTTTGTGGGCCCCATAACGGAAAGCGATTGGATGAAGAAAACGACAAAAACAAGTTATTTATAAATAACGGCGTAGTTGTTACCGTTAATACTGTTGGAATACCCGGTGGTTAAAACACAGTATTAAGCGTTGTTGCACAGTAGCACACGGTATTGCACCATTGATTCTTACGTAAGAAGGCACTACTCAATAATTGTTACAGTAATTACTGTTCAATATTGTATTTTATTGATTCAATAATTGCTGCGTTGATATTTTATATTACTGTTGTTTTAATAATTGTCACTACACAGTATTTTCTATTATCGGAACAATAATTCATATTATCTGAATAATATTATTAGATAACATTATTAGCAATGTCTAGAAAGTTCTGTCTAAGGAGAGGTTTGGTCATCTAATTGCGCACCAGTAAGGAGATATCCTTAGTGGAAAGCCCCCTCTTTCCTGGGAACGGTCTGGTTGCCAGTACTGTGATTCTGTAATATTATTTGTGTATAATTAATTAGTGATTTATATGATGAGAAAAATATTGATTTTATGTGGATATAGATGGAGAAAATTTTTAATGTGACAATTGTTGAAAATTAATATTTTATCTTTTTCTGATAAAATAATTCATTTAAATATATTATTTTAATAATATATTGATGATAATATTTTTACAATGAATGTGGGATATATGAGTATATGAGGAGGAAGAGTATTTTTGTGGCATTAAATGATTAACACATATTTTGTGTGTTGGTGGACACAATTCTTGACTGAAAATTTATTATTGACTGTAAAATCGCCCGTTTGTGAATTTCGGTCAATTTCTGTTTAGAATTTGGAAAAACTTTCTTCTGCAAAGTTGTAGAGAATTGAATTTCCTATAAAAACTTGTGAGATTTGAATTTTCTGATAAAAGGGCTATTTATTATGAATTATTGAAGTTCTGAAGTTCCGAAATAATTGATTTTTGGAAGTTTTATTTATTAGAGTTAAGAAAAACGTTTTTTGGTATTTTGTTGGACATCATTAACATGTGTGGCTGGTGTTTTTGACCAAAGGTGGGCTAAGGAAAATTTGTATAATTATATTAATATTATATTCAATTTTCTGCTTTGGTGTTCTAAGCATTTTCCTATAAATAGGGTGCTTAGGTTAGAATTGAAAATCACACCAGAAACACAAGTTTCTCTCTCTTTCTCTCTCTATATTAGTGAGCGTATTCTTGTGAGTATTCTAATACTTTGAGTATTGCTATACGGTGCAAGTTCAAGTCATAACCTATATCCGGTGTTTCAACTAGAAGTACTGTTTTTGCTGAGGTAAGGGATGTTATTTCTTCTTAAATGATATTATTTCTTCAATATCATTATGCCGAAGTATTGATCTGAACTTTTTATCAAATTTGGAACTTTTCATGTCGGGGTTACTATTCACCGAAAAATGAAATTTTCTTCTTTTTGTCCAAAATATCTATTCTGGATACTAGCTTTGATTGTATCCATGTTTTGATCATTCTTGAATTTTACTCCACTATGATTATTTATGAGGTATTTTTGGACATGGAATAGCTGAAATACGAATCCTTAATATTTATTATTTTGTTTCACTGGATTCGTTTCCTTTAAAATATTTTTCATCATCCTCAGTCCTAAATGATGATATAATTGAATATCTTTGGCCTGTAGTGCAAAGATTGATGATTTCTGATGAATATCTTTGGCCCGTAGTGCAAAGATGAACAGGTGTTGAGATGAACATGATCGACTGGTGATACAAATGAATATCTTTGGCCTGTAGTGCAAAGATGAATATTTGATTAAAGATGGTTATTGATTGTTGTTACAGGGATAAAATATTGATGATGGACTTTTAAATCTTAGAAGATAGTAGAACTCATTCTCTACTCGACTCTTCTAATGGTTTGCTGTTTCCGCTGCAGTTATTGATGTAAAACTTGTTGTCTATTGTATTCTATTAGATTTTTCCCTGTTGAAGACTAACGATAATTTGTTGTATATTATCTTAGTCATAATATTCTTTACTGGGCTAGTTGAGCTCACCCTTTTCCTTGTTGTTCCATTTTCTTCTCAGGAGGCGAGAATGTAGCGAGTACTAGTCGGGGTATGGAATGATGGTTCAAGACAGTTGTTTTAGTAGTTCTCACTATTTTGTAAAATAGTGTATCAATAAGTATAATGAGTACTTAATTGAGTATGAATACTGTCTAGATGACAATATTTGTATTTAAACTCGCAGTATATGTGTTGTCGTATTTTGCACGACAAATGTATTAATAAAGTTGTAGTTGTTTCTGTACCATGTATTTGGCGACTCAGAATGGGTTGGGTGAAATAGACCTATTTTGGGGGCGTCACATCATGGTTATACCAAATCACAGTTCCTGTTCATAATCATACTAATAAATTCATCTTTGCACTACGGGCCAACGATATTCGTCAACAGTCCATCTTTGCACTACTGGCCAAAGATATTCAACAACAGGTCATCTTTGCACTACGGGCCAAAGATATTCATCAACAATTCATCTTTACAATACAGGCCAAAGATATTCCTCAACAGTTCATATTTGCACTACAGGCCAAATATATTCATATCTCAAAGAAATATATAATCATTTCAGAATTTATATAAACAATAATTATAACCATGTTGATCAATTCACCTTTGCACTTAAGCTAAAGATATTCACTTATAAATTCAATGGTCATGATCATACCAGTCAACAATTCAACTTTGCACTACTGGCCAAAGAGAACCCATAGTCATGATCATACCAGAAATATACCCATCTTTACACTCAAGTCAAAAGAGAAATATCATCATTAGGGTTATAAAAATGTTATATATGATAATAAAATCAATATAATCAACATATAGATTTAATCTCAAGAGTAATATTCATAAACCAACTATAATTTGGTCAGAAAAAGAAACCAATTTTGTCGTGAATAGTAACTCGTGGATAGTAACTCATGAATAGTAACTCGTGAATAGTAACTCATGAATAGTAAACACAACACAAAAAGGTAGAAATTCCACAATAAAATACATACCAATATTTCGGTATAATGGTATTGAAAGAATAATAGTTTTTAAACTTATAAACAATTTATTTTAATTGTTTACACTTTACTAAATAATGTATTTAATCATTCTAAAATGTCAAACTCATAAGATTTCATCACCAATAACCAAAACCCTCATCAAAAATCTGCATATATCTCATATAGGATTGTCAAGTCATAAAATCCTATTTTTCAATTTTCTTACTTCAAAAAATATTTTTAATTCATTTACTCATAACTAGGCCATTTTTATGAAAAATACCAAATCAGTTCCAAAAATATTTCTTTTTTGAGATTTAGCATAATATAGTCCCATAGTGAACATATATTTTTCTCAGAATTTTTAAAAGTCATTTACTATTTTTCATATGGCCAAAACAGCCGAATATTTAGACATTTATCAAAAATTGTATTTTTGTCCAAAAATTTTGAAATTCACAGAGTATACTCCTATCATATACATGTACTCCCAATAAAATTTTCATGAATTTTGGATTTAACCACAAGAAGTTATAAGCGGATACTTTTAAAATAGTCTTTTCTTATAAAATTCATAACTCTTAATCTATACATCCAAAAATCACCATTTTTGGACACAATCAAGAAAACTCATCAAAATATCATTTCAAATTTTTTCAGAATTTTTGAAGGTCAGAAAAATTACGAAACTGAAAAATATAACAACACTTAAAATACCTTACTATCCCTTACAATCCCTTACTATACCTTACCTCAAAAGAGCAGTACTTCTGATCGGTATAAGGCTGAAGGAAACTTGCACTGATGAATAGAAACTAATAGAGTATCTAAATACTCATAAAATACACTCAATAATCTAGAGAGAGAAAGAGAGAAAACTTATGAATTCTGGTGTGATTTTCAATTCTAAGTTAACCCTCTATTTATAGGAAAATGTTAGCACGCCGAAGCAGACTTAACATGCAACCTGATGGATTTACCTGCTACTATTCCCACCCACCACATTTGAATAAAAATTTCAGCACATTTCTTCACTAACCAAGAGTGGGGCCCACCAATTCTAGAATTTTTCACCAAAATGATTAACTCCGAAAATTCAACAATTTCTGAACCAGTCATCTCGTAAAATTCATAACAAATCATACGTTCATTTTTAACGGTTCAAAATTTGTGGACATATACTCAACTTATATATGTATAACATATCCAAATATTACCACGATCCAACGGTCGGATTAAAAATTATAACCCTCACGAAATATCTTAAAAATCCTAATTTGATTTTCAATACCTCTGTTCCGACAAACATACAGATAAAACACCTCAACATTAACTCCTTCATTTTTAACCACAAAAATATATCCCTCATTTATATCCACATAAAATAAATATTTCCTTATCATATGAATCAATAATTAATTATTCACAAATAATATTACAGAATCATATTTATGACAACCAGGCCGTTCCCAGGAAAGAGGGGGCTTTCCAATAAGAATTTCTCCTTACTGGCGCGCAATTAGGTGACCAAACCTCTCCTTAGACAGAACTTTCTAGACATTGTCAATAATGCTATCTAATAATATTATTCAAATAATATGAATTATTGATCTGATAATGGAGATACTGTGCAGTGATAATTATTGAAACAACAATAATATAAAATATCAACGCAGCAATTATTGATTCAATAAAATAAAATATTGAATAGAAATTACTGTAATAATTATTGAGTAGTGTCTTCTTACGTAAGAATCAATAATTGAAAAAAATACTGTGCAATACCGTGAGCTACTGTGCAACTACGCGTATTACTGTATTTTAACCACCAGGTATTCCAACAGCGTTAACGGTAACAACTACGCCGTTATTTATAAAAACTCAATTTTGTCGTTTTCTTCATTCAATCGCTTTCCGTTATGGGGCCCACAAATAGCTGCGCCGTCATACGAATATTCCCTGACAGAAAGAATATTCCACGACCAACGAATATTCCCCGACAACAATAATTATTTTATAACCACTTGTTTATTTTGAAAAAATTTCACATTTCACCAATAACTTTAACTTTTATCAATTTAACCATTTATTAAATAGGAAAATTGAATACTTTTATTTCATAAAATTCGGGGTCTTACATTAATAGTCATGTCATATATTATCCCTATACTTTGACTGACCAAATAAACACCAAATAAACTTTGTCAGGTCATACTAGCGAAAGAATTCCCCGTCTCTCCCCTCCTAGTTCTTGTCTCACATCTCAGCCATGGATCATATCCCTAAGCTTTGATACCAACTGTGACGCCCCCAAAATAGGCATACAACACCCATTCTGAGTCACCAAATACATGGTACAGAAAGCAAACTACAACTTCAATAATACAATTGTCGTGCAAAATACAACAACACATACTGTGAGTTTAAATACAAATATTATCTTCTAGACAATATCCACACTCAAATAAGTTCTCAATACAATTATTCAAACACTATTTTACAGAAATAGTGAGGACTGCTAAAACATCTTTCTAGAACCATCACTACATACTCCGACTAGATCCTGCTATGTTCTCACCTCCTGAGAAGAAAAATAGAACAAAAATGAAAAGGGTGAGCTCAACTAGCCTAGTAAAGAATATTATGACTAAGATAATATACAACAAATTATCATTAGTATTCAATAGGGAAAAATCTGATAGAATATAATCGACAACAAGTTTTAGATCAACAACTGCAGCGGAAACAGCAAACCATTAGAAGAGTCAAGTAGAGAATGAATTCTACTATCTTCTAAGATTTAAAAGTCCATCATCAATATTTTATCTCTGTAACATCAATTAATAATCATCTTTATCCAAATATTCATCTTTGCACTACAGGCCAAAGATATTCATTTGTATCACCTGTCAGTCATGTTCATCTCAACACCTGTTCATCTTTGCACTACAGGCCAAAGATATTCATCAAGTAATCATATATCTTTGCACTACAGGCCAAAGATATTTAGTAATATCATCATTTAGGACTGAGAATGATGAAAAATATCTTAAAGAGAACGAATCCAGTGAGACAGAAGGACAAATAGTAGGGATTCGTATAACAATTTATCCAAGATCAATAATACTTCATAATAATCAATTGTGAAGCAGAATTCAAAAATAAAGATCAAAACATGGATACAATCAAAGATAGTAATCATAATAGACATCTTGGACAAAAAGGGAAAAATTTTATTTTTTCGGTGAATAGTGCCGTATTCGTGAATAGTGTCATATAACGTATACGTGAATAGTAACGTATACGTGAATAGTAACCCCGACACAAAAAAGTTTCAAATTTGATAAAAAGTTCATATCAATATTTCAGCATAATGATATTGAAAAAAATAATATCATTAAGAAGAAAATAATATCTCTTACCTCAAAATATCAGTACTTCTGGTCAGAATACCGGTATAAGGCTGAAAGAAACTTGCTCTGATGAATAGAAACTCTCAAAGTATCTAAATACTCACAAAATACACTCAATAATCTAGAGAGAGAAAGAGAGAAAACTTATTTCTGGTGTGATTTTTAATTCTAACTTAGCCCTCTATTTATAGAAAAATGTTAGCACGCCGAAGCAGACTTAACCTGCAACCTGATGGTTTTACCTGCTACTATTCCCACCCACCACATTTGAATAAAAATCTCAGCACATTTCTTCACCAACCAAGAGTGGGGCCCACCAATTCTAGAATTTTTCACCAAAATGATTAACTCCGAAAATTCAATAATTTCTGAACCAGTCATCTCGTAAAATTCATAATAAATCATACGTTCATTTTTAACGGTTCAAAATTTATAGACATATACTCAACTTATATATGTATAACATATCTAAAAATTACCACGATCCAACGGTCGGATTAAAAATTATAACCCCCGCAAAATATCTCAAAAATCCTAATTTTTAATACCTCCATTCCGACAAAAATACTGATAAAAACCTCAACATTAATTCTTTCATTTTTAACCACAAAAATATATCCCTCATTTATATCCACATTAAATAAATATTTCCTTATCATATGAATCAATAATTAATTATTCACAAATAATATTACAGAATCACATTTATGACAACCAGGTTGTTCCTAGGAAAGAGGGGGCTTTCCAATAAGGATTTCTCCTTACTGGCGCGCAATTAGATGACCAAACCTCTCCTTAGACAGAACTTTCTAAACATTGCCAATAATGTTATCTAATAATATTATTCAAATAAAATGAATTATTGATCTGATAAAGGAAAATACTGTGCAGCAACAATTATTGAAACAACAATAATATAAAATATCAACGCAGCAATTATTGAATCAATAAAATAAAATATTGAATAATAACTACTGTAACAATTATTGAGTAGTGTCTTCTTACGTAAGAATCAATAATTGGTACAATACCGTGTGCTACTGTATTTTAACCACCTGGTATTTCAACAGTATTCATGGTAACAACTACGCTGTTATTTATAAACAACTTATACTTGTCGTTTTCTTCATCCAATCGCTTTCCGTTATGGGGCCCACACAAGGCTGCACCGTCGTACAAATATTCCCCGATAGCAAGAATATTCCACGACCAAACGAATATTCCCCGACAAAATAAATATTTTATAACCACTTGCTTATTTTGCAAAATTTGCACATTTCACCCATAACCAAAGTATTATTTCAAATTAACCCCTTATTATTCACAATAATATTTAGAGAAAATTTAATTTTATTCATTAATAAGCTAGGGTCTTACAATTTAATTTATGCATATTGTATAATTATACAGATTACCATGTCGTCATTTAATCTCCTTGTTGTTATCCTTAAAGAAAATAAGTTAACAGGACCAAATTATGTGAACTAGAAAAGAAATCTTGACATTGTGTTGACTGTTGAGGACTATAAGTTTTTGCTGACTGAACTTTGCTCAGTTCTTCCAGAAAATGCTACTGTTGCACAAAAGAATAACCATAAGAGGTGGCAAAAGGCAGATGATATGGCTCGTTGCTATATATTGGCATCTTTGTCAAATATATTGCAACACCAATATCAGTCTACTACCACTGCTAAAGAAATCTTGGATAGCCTTCATGAAATGTTTGTTGACCAGAGTAGTGTTGCACGACAGACTGTGATGAAAACACTTATGAATTCCAAGATGTCCGAGGGATCTTCAGTTCGAGATCATTGTTTAAAAATTATTTCTTACTTAAACGAACTGGAAATCCTAGGAGCAACAGATGATGGGGAAACCCAGGTTGACATGTTACTAAAGACCTTACCTGATTCCTTCAATCAGTTCAAACTTAATTATACTATGAACAAAATGTCTTTAACCTTACCTAAACTAATGAAGGAACTTCAAGCAGCAGAGGGTATTCTTCGTGCAAGAGGAAACATTCATATTGCAGAAACTGGTACTTTTAAGGGAAAGCCTAAGGGCAAGAACTGAAAAATAATAACAGTAAGAAAGCTACAAATGAAAACATTCCTCCATCTTGAGGGGTTGGGAAGAAAGGGGCGACCTCCTCGATTACGATGAAGCCTTCGACTCTGTTGTAAGCTTCCGTCAAATCTTTTGGAATATTAAACATCAAATCTTTAACCATCTTCCAAGGTCTCACCACATCTAATCTCGTCTGGAAATATTCGAGGGCCTTGGGACCATTCAAGTCTGTCACATGTCTGACCACCTCTCGAAATCTCCTCACATATTGGCTGAGAGTCTCGTTAGAATATTATCTAATCTGAACCAAAGAGCCAGTCGGTTTCCCTATCCTCCTATTACTTCTGAATCAGCCATTAAACTTATCGCAGAGTTACTTCCACGACGAGATTGAGTTCGGGGCCAATGATGTCATCCACTGTCTGACTTCTTTCCTCGGGGTGACGATGAACATCTAACACTTGGCCGCATCCGAATAGTCATAATACTTCATCAGCCGATCATATACCTGACTATAATCATAAAGGTCCCCAGTACCATCGTTACTCTTCATATGTGGGGCCTTCTTGTTTGGATCGGCCCGAACCCGATCAATCTCTAAAGAAAATGGTGACGTTGGATCAATCGAAGACTTTTTCTCCTGATTAGTAACCACAAGCCTCTGCTCCAACTCTGCTACCCTAGGGGTGAATGTCTCAGTCTCGTTTCTCAAGGGGGATGGCTCTTGCCTATCCCAATTCTTGGGTTCTGGAGAGGCCACCATCCTTCTCCATTCGAACATTCGTCTGTCTTCGCTACTTGCTTACCGAGAGCGGTTACGGCGCCTACTCCTTTCTTGAGAGCGGCTTCAATGGCTACTCCTCACATATCGAGAACCTTCCAAACGATGTGTCTTGGATCGGATCCCTGGCGATACATCCCGACGCCGATTATGATTGGAGGAGACCTCCTCTCCACCCATCGACGATGCCATCTATGCATCCAATTCTTTTTGTTGAAGGCGTAGGGCCTCCAAAGCGTCCTAATTCTCTTGTACATTCTTGGCTAAAATCAACTATCTAATGTCCTAGCTATCTCTCTTGGAGTTTCGATCCTTCTGTGTGCATTTTTGGGATGGGATATCCTCGACACGATTGTTAGGTCCTACTTCCTTCCTTGCTGTTGAAAACAATCGATGTCTAACACGATCCGTTTGAGTATTCATCGGACCCACCAAATGATTATTATCCTCTACACGATAGGTTGGCCCCAATCGATCTTTAGTTGAACCAGTGGGTTGAGCCGATGGGTTGGCTGTTGATTTTCCCCGTCCGAAAACCGTCTTACTTGTCGCCATTACTTCTGAGCAAGTTTTTGAGTGATTAAAAATACCTAGCACTAACATCCCTCCTTCTAGCACCAATGTTAACGCTAAGATTCGTTCATGCGCCTCAATCACCAATAGCGCGTCCAATCTTGCACAGAGACGAAGTCACACGAAGAAATTTGACGGCTTGGGCCGTCGAGGGATAGCTCCGATGTGAGAATAAGTACATGCTAAATAAGGTTAACAATTGAGGTATTAAGTTTTAGTGCTGAAAAAATTATGAGATACCTGAGAATTACGGTGTAATCTTGTATTTATAGTAATTACACCTTCTTCTACATGTTTGTCCCCCGTATGGAAATAGAATTCCTCATTAGTATAGATACCTTAATGGGACAAAATTGAATCTTCTTAAAGAAATTAAGTCGGATTCTATCCTACTCTCTCCTTATGAGTTAGAAATTAAGTATGGTTTAATCTTTGATTCCTTAAAATTATCTAACTACCCAAAATAAATTTCTACGTGGAGAAACTTCCTCCACATGGACTATAGCCCACTAAATCAACCGGGCCCAAATAATTATGCCCCAACAGGGCAAGAGAGAAATAACAAAGTAAAATAATTTTATTATAGAGTGAGAGATCACATGTCATTGTCTAATGATAAATGCCATTTTCATTATGCAAAGTCATATATTCAAATCGAAAAATAGGAATTAAAATAATTGTGTTATATATTAGATTGAGAAACTAAGAATCCATTACTTGTTTCACCATTATACAATAAATAGATAAATAGATACAAATGCATCTCTTCTCTTTATATTTCACAAAAGAACTAATAATTCAACTTTATTGCTATAATACGTTTATTTTAATGAGTTTAATGAGTTTATTTTCGAGGAAATAGACATAACAATAAATCTGAGCTAATTTGTGTGTTCTCTATTTGTTTATTAACTTATCAGATCAAGTTTCTCTCATAGTTACATTAATTATGTAAAATTGTCACACCAACCTCTTTTATTAATAAAATGACACAAAGTGTTAATGTATTTATCTAATCTTTAAAGTAAAGTTATTATAGTCATTTTAATAATTAAATCTATTTGAGACGCCTTTGAAAACAATAATATCTACATTCATATGATCGGAGAAAAGGCAAAGGCAAGTTAAGAGGTTTCAAATTATGAAATTATTTTGTATTCCCCAAAAAGTGGGGCTTTAAAAAAAGGTAAAATTCATCTCAATCAAATTATATTTTGAAAAATTGAAGCTGCAAGTAGTTATTAGCATTTAAATTAGTGTTACAAATGAAGCGGATAATTCGATTAACATCTTCGAAACGCGAGGCACATGCATTAGCGTTATAATAGGATTTGCAATAACCCAGATTTTTGTTAATAATTAAATATTAAGTTATTTTATTTTATAAAAGTGTAATTGAATTGAAAAAGGTAAGTTAAAAAAAATTCTTTCTTCCTTATTTCGTTTGGAAAGTTAAATTTTTTTAATAGATAATTAAATAATTGGTTAAATTAAAATTAAAGAGCCCATTAGGGTTTTGGTAACTCCTATATTATTTCTTTGTTATATTTAAAGAGTTGAGATGTAACCCTAATCCTATTTTAATTTGATTAGTTGAATTCCCGAGTAGAATACTTATACGCATTGCAGCCCAATAGAAAAATCAGAATTAATTCATTCAATGTCAAAACGTATTGAATCTGAAGCCCATTTCTTTAGTTTTTCATCCTCTACAATTGTGAAGAAGGAAGAAAATTTATTTGACGTCGTCTTCATGTATTAAATTACTAAAAATCTCAACCTGTCTCAATTCCCGTCACTATTTTCAGTCGTAATTTTGAAAATTCATAACTCAGTCATATTAACTCTGAATCGAGTAATTCTAGAGTCTATTTCGTATATCTTTTCGAGAGCTACAATTTTTGTGAAGACATGAAGAGATTTTGAAGAATCTAGAAGACTCAAAATTAAGATTTTTTACTGTTGCGTATTGAAGAAAAGCGAACAAGGAAGGTAAATATTATTTGTATTTTGATTTTAAGTTTAGTTTTGCAGATTTTTGAAAAAAGGATTTAATTAAAATAGAGACATGGAATTAGAAGTCATGATAATAAAAAATAGTAGATTAATTTATATTAAGGATTATAATTTGATTGAATGTCAATGTTAAAATCTAAAAATCAGTTTCTATATTTTAAGGTTTATTACGTGGGTTATATCTCTTAATCCAAATGTTGTATCTTTATAATTTTTGGATATGTTATAAATATATAAGTTGAGAATTTGTTCACCAATTTTGAACCATTAAATATTAACTTATGATTTGTTATGAATTTTAAAAAAGGCTGATTTGGAATTTTTTTTAGCACAATTTTCAGCAACAAATTTAAAAATGTATATCCTAATAAATTTAAATTTGATTTTGGTGATTCTTGAGGCTAAATTGGAGTATTTGAAATCTAGTTTCTATTAAAATTAATTGATTTGACAAATAAGTTTTAACTAATGGTGATAAGACCAGAATAGTGGATCAACGTATTAAGAATAATTTGTCATATTAGGGTTTTAAGATTTCTTAAGTTTTGTTATTGATTTTTAAGTTTTGGAGTATTAATAGAGATCTAAGGCAATAATTAAAGGCATCTTGAATGGATTACAAATTATTTTGGATTATATTTAATTCAAGGTGAATATGTTTAGGTGGTGAATAATATTTCGTATTTGATATCGTTGACATTTTAGGGTAAGATTTTGTGGAGTGTGCTATAAGTGGTTTTGCGTATCAGGTACGGATTTCGTACTCCTTCAGCAATACTCTTGTTAAATTTAATTAATTTGTTTTGTTTCTCGTTTCGAATTTGGCTATTATTTCACATAATTGTTCTGTGTGAAATTAATATGATAGTTTAATGTTGGTGTTGATACATAGAATTCGTATTTGTACTCTTTAAACTAGTTAATCATATCTAGTATTTATTTTAATATTTATAGAAATGTACATTTCAATATGTTTTGAAACTTTATTCGTTTGTATCCTTATTCGTATATTTTCGTTTAAATTCGAGAGTTATTTTGATCGTTGGTATCTTGTGATAGTGAAGTATTTTCATATTTGAAATATTTAATGTCATTTGGAGATAGTCATGTAAACCTTGGGATTTGAACCCTTTTGACTTACATTTGGTAGTTCGATCCTTTTGGTATACTTGAGTTAACCATCTGTGAGGATACCACAAACATGTCCTCTTAACATCAGGGCATGACACCTTCCATGGTGGTATGATAAATTCACGACATATCCTTTTGTATGTTCTGGGTGTGAGCTTTGACCGTTTGATATATTTGTTCTGAATACGTATGGGTCGACCCAATTTTTGATTTGATTTGAATTGTTTGGCGAATTAGTGACGTATGCGTCACGCGTACTATCCGGTTTAATTCGCATAAATCATGGTATCAAAGTATTTTGTTAGCCTTTGACTATTTGTATTTGAATTCAGTATGAATTGTTACCTTATAAATATTTGATTCAACCTTATTTTGTCTGAGATTCTTTTGGTATAGTTGTTCGTTAGATAGTATTCATCATTTGTACTTGGTCTCACATTAATTTTGATATATTCATAATTCGTTTATAATTCACATTCGTTCATTCATTCGACTCTTTTGGTTACATTATATATTGTTGTATATTTGTATATCTTTATATCTATACTGAATATTTGGCTTATGCTGTAATTTTTTTTCCGACAGATTTGCAGGGAAGGTTTAAAATTTCGTGCCAAATTTTAGAGAATTGTATTTAATTCGTCATTGATGTAATATCAACTATTAAATATTTTAAAGTTATTAGTGCTTTATTTTCTTATTTTGAGATTTGTTGTGTTTTAGACGTGATATCCCTTGGAAAGGGGGAGTTACAACATTAGGTGGTGTTTGATAAAACTTAGTATTCAGACCTGTACAGTTTAGACGTCTGAATAATATAGAGCATCTGAATAGAATTGTGTCTGAATGAAAAAATACTGTTTGATAATTAATTTTTTTTAAATGTCTGAATAACATTATTTTATCATTTTTACTCTCTGAACAGTTTAAATAAAACATGTTTTGTAACAACCCGATATTTTCTATGTAAATAAATAAGAAATTTTGCGAATAAATTTTTTTTTTTGTATATTAAGGATGAGGATTTGTACAAGATTATGTGTATATGTATTTATGTGGTAAGTAAAAATATATTTATTACATAATTATTTACAAATGAATTTATTTTAAAATTATTGATTATTAAAAAGTATATAATTATAATAATTAATTTATGGTAGAAATATTTTCCATGAAAATATATAATCATATATTATTTAAATAATATATGGAGTGATTTTTAGAATAAATATAATAATTATTTTATTATATGAATTTTAGTACAGGTTATTAAGTTAATTATTTTACCTTAATTATTAAGGGTAAATTTGGCAGATAAATCAGATATGGAATCCAAGCCCTAATTTTGGATTATTGTCAAGGTAAGAGAATAATAATATAATATTAATTATATTTTGATTTTTCAGTGCTATTAATATGTACTGCATGTATGTATTGATGATAATTGGTCAATTATCGTGTTTAATTTCAAAACCCAAGTATTAATTGGTTAAACCCTAATTTTACTTAGGAAAACTCTAAATTGAAAATCAATTGTGAGCTTAAGACCGTCATATAACTATGTTATATGTTTTATGTTGTGTACTAAGTGATTAATTAGGTAAACCCTAATTAAAGTTTTAGAAACCCTAATTTCTATAATTACTAACCCTAATTAGAAATTATAAAACTTAATTACCAATTTGTGAACCCTAATTGCTTTACTGGCAAAGTTAATGATAATTATATGATTTAAACCCTAATGTTCCTGTATAAGGTAATTATAAAATTAATCACAATTAGAAAATCCTAATTTCAAGATTTTAGGAAACTAAAATTTTATTTAATTTTTATTTGATTTTATTTATTTTTGTGTAAACCCTAAAATGTAATTCTAGAAAAGTAAATGTTGGAAAATCTTAGGGTTAAACCCTAAGGGTTAAACCCTAAGGGTTTGCCAAGTTCCAAGTATGCCATTAAAATGATTTACCAATTTACCATTTTACCCCTAATACATTATTTTGGCTAGTATGTAGGTTTTGACATTAGGTTTAGTTGGTGAACCAAACCCAACAACTCCATGTGCTAAAAATGACAGCCACAAGCCACTTTCATCAGCCATTACATGCATCTAGACTAGTATAAATAGGATTGAAGAGAGAGGAATTCATTTTGTTGCTTACATTTTTCATAACACTCAAACTAAGCTCTCTCTCTCTCTCTCTAACCTTCAAAATACACAAGTATATTAGTCCCAAATCAAAGCCCCACGTTTACCATAAACAGATCAGCAACACAAAATCAGAAATTTTTCAAAGAAGGTATAAACGAAACCTAGAATTCCTGTCCAACGATTCTGTGTTAGATGTTATGTTTGATTGTTAAAATATGTTGTATAAGGTGTCTAAGGATGATCTGGGTTGCTAGATGTTAGATCCATAATATCTAGAGGCTCGGATTTGAAGATTTACAAAATCTGGGAAAATAAATTTTTTGTCCTCTGAAAGTGAATGTCAGTCATTATATCTTGGTGACCTGTAGAGATTTACGTGTTTTGAAAGCTTTTAGTTGTAGTCGTGTATGTGTTCTTTAGTCTAAAAGTTGAATCAAGGTCATAGCTTCAACAGATTGCAAGTTATTCGTGGTCAAAGGTCGTTGACCGACCATGACCAGACCAATTCTGGGTAACCCAGAAACTAGTTTGCAGTACCTGACAACATTTTGTCAAGCTTGTATCTGTAATGTTATTGATGTTCTGATGTTTATATTTAGTACATCTTGTAGCCTGTTAGTTGTACTATAGATCCATGCTTTTAAATCTCTTAAACATCAAATGGATTTAACATAGTGGCCGGTCAAAGTAGGTACTTTGTTCACGGATTCAGTTTTCTGGGTAACCCAGAAAACCTATGAACACAGTTTCTGACGAGGTTTGACCGGTCTGGATCTGATGATTTTGTTATGATTTTGTTGATATTATGTGATAAATCTACTCTCCTACATGTTAGCTACACACTACCGGTTTTAAATCACAAAAACATTACACATATTTCAAGTTGTGGAAGCCCAAATATGGCTACACGAACTGTTCTTCATTTCTGGGTAGCCCAGAAAATGAAGAACAGCTCTGACAGCTTGTTCAAGGATATAGATCTCGTTAGTTATGCATGGTTTAATGATGTTGTTTGTTAGATCGTGTAGTCTTGTACTTGTACTACATTATCTTATCAACAACATGTTCAGAAACACATCACACTCGGTTTTAATCGCGGTCAAACTAGGCCACATGATCACTGACTTGGTTTTCTGGGTTTGTATCAAGAACATGAAGAACACCTATAGCGACGGTTCTGTCGCTATAGGTGGTCTTTAGCGACAGATAATATTCTATTTTCCGGAAATTAATTAAAAAATAGAAAAAAATTAGTTTTAAATTATTAAAAATACAAAATAAATTATTAAAAATTATCAAAAATTCTAAAAATTAGTTTTTAATTATTTTTATTATATTTCATAAATATTTAATATTTTTGGAATATTAAAAGCATTTAATTTATTTAATTATAATATTAAATAAATTATTTAAAAATGATTTTAATACTAGAAAAATCATTAAAAATTATATTATGATATAAGAAAATATTTTAAGTTATTTTTAATGACTTTTAATATTTTATGATAAATTTTATTAATAAATTAATATTAATGGTAATTAATTTATTTACTAAATGAATTAAGTAAATTAATTAAAAATGATTTTATTATATTAAAAATCATATTAAATGAAAATAAAGTGTTTAAAAATATTTTAAGTTATAAAATATAACTTTTAATATTTAAAGGATAATTTCATTAATAATTTAATATTAATAATTATTAAGTTATTATTATTGACATTAAATTTATTTAATAATTATATTAAATAAATAGTTTAAAAATAATTTTATTAATTTAAAAATCATTTAAAAGGGATATAAATGAATTAAAAATATTTTAAGTTATACTTAATGACTTTTAATATTTTGATAAATGAAACATTAATACTTTAATATTAATGATGATTATTTAAAAATGATTTTAAATGTTTTAAAAATCATTTAAGGGTAATATTAATACTTTAAAAGTATTTTGAGTTATTATACATAACTTTAATATTTTGGAAATGATTTCATTAATAGTTTAATACTAATTAAATATTAATGATAATAGAATTGATTGGTATTTAAATCATTTTAATATGATTCCGATGTTTGAAAATTTATGATAAATTATAATAAATGTTTTAAAATTATATTGAGTCATTTAAAAATAAAATGACTGATACGTACTGATGTTAAGTTATAGAATAGAGTCTTAGACTCGATAATTACCCAATAAAGTTGTCGGTAGACCGACATATTTTAGAAATTGATCTGGACTTAGATAAGTGATTATTCAATGGTTGTTAAATTTATATGTCAATGTGATTAGGGTATGTGCTGACTTCAATAAGCAGTGTTATGTGTTATAGTATGTTGTTCTAATCGAACGAACTATCTTATTAATGATAGGTCGTGAGATAAGCGATAGATCTTAATTACAAGTTGTAAGCAGCGCTTCAGGCAAGTATCTAACATTTGAATTTTCTTTATGCAATGGATGTGAGTAAGAATGTTTCTAAACTATATTATTATTGTACAGATTATGAACTTTATATTATATAAGCTCATTGAATATCAACATGTTAGTATATGATAATTCGGATATATATATTCTGTTCGTTAATTTCTAGAAGTGGTTAAACAAGTGTCCCCACTTGGATAATCATTGTATTTAATCACATGTTGATATACCTTTGTCAATTACCCGTATACAGATATATTGAATTATAGATTATTGTTGAACAAGATAAAACCTTTGATTTAGTACCCAGACAGGTATGAACATCCCTACATGGGAAAATTTTTATGCGCTCCGGCGGACAAAGGATGAACGATAATATCGTTCTAGCAATGTAGTATTGATCAATGCAGGGCATAACGTGCTGATCACCCCCGTGCCCGTAAGTTATGACGGTTTACAGATGAATTTCTGTTTAACCATTTCGAAAATGAAAACAATGTTCATGGCATGTCACCATAACCCCAGTTATAGTCATTATGTAGTTTCAAAAATTTGAAAGAGAGTTGTTATGTTATTATTATTGGTTCAGAATACTTCACAACTATTGACTTGTTGTAGAAGAATAGTACAAAGAAAATATTTAAATCCTTTCAGCTTATATATATATATATATATATATATATATATATATATATATATATATATATATATAATTGCTATTGCTTGCTGGGCACTCAAATGCTTATCCTTGCTTAAATTTAAATGTTTTCAGCTAAGTGCGAACGACCAGAGAACTCTGCTAAGAACAAAGGAAAAGGGAAGGCTGCTGAATGAAAGAATTACTATGTTATGTAATAGTTTAATGTTATTAAGACAATTATGATATATATATTATCTATCATGGGTTGTAATGAATGTTTAAAGGTTACGTACTTGGGAGCCAGACTCTGATAATTATGTAAATTAATTTGATCTTTTATATTATTGTTATTATTATTAGTATTATTTTGCTCATAGAAATGGTATCGTGAAGAACCGAGTTCGGGTTTCAAGTACCTGAGTTTGGGATCCTCACAGGTTGGTATCAGAGCTATAGGGTTAGAAACCTTAGGTGGGTTAGACCTTAGGCTATAACCTTAGAACAGAGGGAAACGTTGAAAATATAAATAACTCATATGAAGTTTAAAAAGAGATGAATTGACTAAATTCATCGTCAAACTAAATAAAAGATAACTTGTATAAAACTCTTATTTGTTGTGTGTATATACTATATGCTAATTAGGATAACTTATGTGTGTAGATGTCAGGTGAAAAAGGATTCGATTACCCTCGGATAGTAAAGAAGGAGCCAATATCGAAGCCGATAACTGAAATAGAGGCTCACAATGAAAATAACTCAGAAGGTGTGGTTATTGTAGAAAATATAGTACCAGATCCGGAGATGGTGGAGCTGACAGATAGCGATTCAGACACTAAAGTTGGAGCTGATCAAGCATCAACAGAGGTGCAGAATCTGAAGAACAAGGTTTCTTCTCTGGAAAGGCTGTGGGAGATAGAAAGGCTGTTGAATAGTCAGTTGCGTCAAGCGTTAATAGAAATATTGGAAGGACAAGATAAGCTTAAAATCCAAATTGGTCAGATGGGAGCTACAAGCAACACATCGTGTGCAGCTCCGGATAAGAAGGGGAAAAGAAAGATAGAAGACCATGATTTAGAAAAATCTAATAAGAAGAAATGGAAAAGAATTTGTTATCTTTGTGGCTATGAAGGACATACCACCCCGTACTGTCCTGACTACAAAAAAGGAGCATGTTATGTCTGTGGTATAGAAGGTCATCAGGCGAGAGAATGTCCACGAAAAAGGTGTAATAAATAGGTAGTATAGGTTCTGTTGTGTAGGAGTGTTTAATATAATACATATGATAAGTATGTTTGTGTAATGTAATGTTTCCAACTTTTGTATTAAGTCAAGACTGTAAATCCTGACTTTTGAGGTCATAAAGGGATAGCTGAAGTTCAAAGCATTTTGTGCTATGTAAAATGTTCGTTAAATGAATATGAATCTATGTTTGAGAAATGATGAAATAAGTTTAAAATATTAAACTTACGTGATAAGGTTTAGAATGTAAGTTAAATTATGATTTTTTTTCAATCAGATAATGCCGCCAAGACGTCGAACTCGCAATCAAAGGGCAGAGGAATCTGTCAACAACGTTGAGGGACAACAACAACCAGATCCGATGCGGCAATTTGCGAACATGATAGCTCAGGCTATGCAACAGGGAATACCGATCGCTGAAAACCAGCCGGGCAACCGCTTAGCGAACTTCAAAGACTTTAAGGCTGTAGGACCACCAGAATTCAAAGGTACAACTGACCCTGTAGAAGCTCAAACTTGGGTTAAGGAAATTGAAAAAACGTTTATGGTAGCTAGGGTAGATGAGGGGCAAAAAACTGCTTTTGCCACCTATATGATGAAGGGGGAAGCAAATTTTTTGTGGGAAGCGAATCAGGCTAGGGCAGGAGAAGGTGTAGTCACATGGGATAGATTTAAAACTTTGTTTTTCGAAAATTATTTTTCACCAAGTATGCAGGCGAGGATGGAGGTTAAATTTTTAGAGTTGAAGCAGGAGAATATGACGGTGTCTGAATACGCCGCCAAATTCAATGAGTTAGCTAGGTTTGCTCCGCATCAAGTTGATACGGAGGCTAGGAAAGCTAGAAGGTTTGAGCTGGGATTGAAACCCTGGCTCTATAACAAAGTAGCGGTGTTGCAAATTCCTACATTTGCAGCACTCATGGAGAAAGCGATCATAGCTGAGGAGGGAAGTGAGGCCATGAGCCTTTACAATAAGGAGAGGAAGAATAAGGGTAAGATAGAAGGAGCTAGGAAGGTAGAAATTAATAGTGGGAGCAGGAGTGGAGATAGTAAGAGGAAGGTGAGCAGTTTTGCAAGTGTACAAGTGAAACAGGAAGGTGTTAAGAAACAGATAGTGCCATGTAAGACATGTGGGAAGAATCACTCGGGGGAGTGTTTGCAAGGAAAATTTGTTTGCTATAAGTGCGGGCAGGAGGGCCATATTTCTCCCAACTGTCCCAATCCTAGGATGAATAGTGGATGTTTTATATGCGGATCGACAGAGCACAGGGTGAAAGATTGTCCAAAAAGGAGGGTGGAGACAGGAAGTGTGAACATGGGCACTGGCAGCGGAACGTTAGCAATCACGGGACCGACTTCGTCAAGCAAGCCAACAAAATCTACGGCAAGAGTCTACAACATGACAGTTCAGGATACGGCAGCAGCTGGCACTGGAACTCCAGGTATTATTCGTATGCCTTTTTATTTTCTTATGCATGATTTTCCTATATATAGTAAAATTATTTTATAAAGAAATTTTGAGGAGGAATTTGAGTTCTGTTAGAAACCAATTTTTCTGTGTAATCAGAAAGACAAGCTTCATGTGAATAGCTAAAGAACAGTTCGATCAAAGTTGATCGAGTTTTACTTACAATGATTATGTACGCTATGTGACCGTGTATGTATAGGTTTTAAAACGGTGATTCCGGGGACGGAATCTTTATAAGGGAGGGTGAATGTAATAACCCGATATTTTCTATGTAAATAAATAAGAAATTTTGCGAATAATTTTTTTTTTTTTGTATATTAAGGATGAGGATTTGTACAAGATTATGTGTATATGTATTTATGTAGTAAGTAAAAATATATTTATTACATAATTATTTACAAATGAATTTATTTTAAAATTATTGATTATTAAAAAGTATATGATTATAATAATTAATTTATGGTAGAAATATTTTCCATGAAAATATATAATCATATATTATTTAAATAATATATGGAGTGATTTTTAGAATAAATATAATAATTATTTTATTATATGAATTTTAGTACAGGTTATTAAGTTAATTATTTTACCTTAATTATTAAGGGTAAATTTGGCAGATAAATCAGATATGGAATCCAAGCCCTAATTTTGGATTATTGTCAAGGTAAGAGAATAATAATATAATATTAATTATATTTTAATTTTTCAGTGCTATGAATTGTAGGGTTTCGGCACAAAAACGCACAGCGGAAATTAAAATTTTAAAGCAATTTCCGAAACCCTATAACAGGATCCATGCGAAAAATCAATTAATTAAGAGGTTTAGAGATTATACCGAATATGAAAACGAGAGTCTGAAATCGACTGCGCCTCGAATCTCCAAGGCAATACAAACCGACTGCGTCTCTACGGTATCCACACGAACGCTCCGCGAATCGTCTTACGATCTGCAGAAGAAGGAATCGCGGTACTAGCCACCAAGGATGAGGATTTTCGGAACTGTTTTCTCTAGTCTCTCTCTAAGAGCGGCTAGGGTTTTGTTTTGACGTAAAAACCTAAAGTCTGATATACATCATATATATAGCAGTCAGGAGGAATTAATCAAAACCTAATATTATTAAAATCCGAATTTATATATATCTTAATTAAGTCTTACTTAATTAATATACCTATATATAAATTATCCTATTAATTTAAATTCGTAATTTAAAATTATATCAATCATATTGACATATTTAAATCTTTACAATTTAAATTAATTTCCTTTTAATTACGTTCTTTGTGTGTGACCCTATAGGTTATTATTACGTTGGCAATAACCTTAAAATCATATTATAAAGTTATAAACAGTGAGCGGCATCTAGTAATGCATCACTGCTACCCAAGTAATAATAAGATCGATGATTCGATGCAACCTTTTCGTGACCAATGTTTCAATGTAATTTAATCCTTTTAACCTTAATATCCTAGATTAAACTCGAGTCATGGAATGTGTCATACTCTTCATAATTTAATCTGAGTTTTCTTGATCAATGAGTAGACTATATGAAACAAATCACTATTTGAGCATGGTCATGCATTTCATAGTCCTACTCAATCAAGAGGCCTATGGATATCACCTATAAAATATAGAATGGTTAAATTCCATCTAGATCACTCATATTACTCACACGATTCATAATGAACCCAATAATCACCTTTATAGTCCACCCTATTAAAGGTGACATTTGATGATATTAAAGTACATATATTCTCGTGTAGTAATATAGCGGTTTCAGGTCGGAGGACCATTACATCATTGTCACTATGAGAATTACTAATGACACTTCGCATAATGCTCCATATAGAATTCTCATGGTGGGTCTGTCCAGTACATTGTTCTCTAACATGTACCTATGCATTGACTTAATATCTCATATATTTATGACCAATGAGATTTGGTCATCAGTCAATCCACATACTAGTCTCAATGCATCATTGTTGTCCCATCAACAATGATACTCGACTAGGGACATTTAAGAACAATAATACTAATTATAATTATATAATCTCATGTTCAAGTCACATACTTGAAACTATATAATTTGTATCACTATTCTAAGGAATTTTATTATGTTAACAATTATATTACGCAGTAATTAAAACCATAATAAAATTATTTATTTATTCAATCAACAATAATATCAAATGTTAAGCAATTACATCAAATAATTGGCCTCTAGGGCATAAACTCTAACATGAATATGTACTGCATGTATGTATTGATGATAATTGGTCAATTATGGTGTTTAATTTCAAAACCCAAGTATTAATTGGTTAAACCCTAATTTTACTTAGGAAAACTCTAAATTGAAAATCAATTGTGAGCTTAAGACCGTCATATAACTATGTTATATGTTTTATGTTGTGTACTAAGTGATTAATTAGGTAAACCCTAATTAAAGTTTTAGAAACCCTAATTTCTATAATTACTAACCCTAATTAGAAATTATAAAACTTAATTACCAATTTGTGAACCCTAATTGCTTTACTGGCAAAGTTAATGATAATTATATGATTTAAACCCTAATGTTCCTGTATAAGGTAATTATAAAATTAATCACAATTAGAAAATCCTAATTTCAAGATTTTAGGAAACTAAAATTTTATTTAATTTTTATTTGATTTTATTTATTTTTGTGTAAACCCTAAAATGTAATTCTAGAAAAGTAAATGTTGGAAAATCTTAGGGTTAAACCCTAAGGGTTTGCCAAGTTCCAAGTATGCCATTAAAATGATTTACCAATTTACCATTTTACCCCTAATACATTATTTTGGCTAGTATGTAGGTTTTGACATTAGGTTTAGTTGGTGAACCAAACTCAACAACTCCATGTGCTAAAAATGACAGCCACAAGCCACTTTCATCAGCCATTACATGCATCTAGACTAGTATAAATAGGATTGAAGAGAGAGGAATTCATTTTGTTGCTTACATTTTTCATAACACTCAAACTAAGCTCTCTCTCTCTCTCTAACCTTCAAAATACACAAGTATATTAGTCCCAAATCAAAGCCCCACGTTTACCATAAACAGATCAGCAACACAAAATCAGAAATTTTTCAAAGAAGGTATAAACGAAACCTAGAATTCCTGTCCAACGATTCTGTGTTAGATGTTATGTTTGATTGTTAAAATATGTTGTATAAGGTGTCTAAGGATGATCTGGGTTGCTAGATGTTAGATCCATAATATCTAGAGGCTCGGATTTGAAGATTTACAAAATCTGGGAAAATAAATTTTTTGTCCTCTGATAGTGAATGTCAGTCATTATATCTTGGTGATCTGTAGAGATTTACGTGTTTTGAAAGCTTTTAGTTGTAGTCGTGTATGTGTTCTTTAGTCTAAAAGTTGAATCAAGGTCATAGCTTCAACAGATTGCAAGTTATTCGTGGTCAAAGGTCGTTGACCGACCATGACCAGACCAATTCTGGGTAACCCAGAAACTAGTTTGCAGTACCTGACAACATTTTGTCAAGCTTGTATATGTAATGTTATTGATGTTCTGATGTTTATATTTAGTACATCTTGTAGCCTGTTAGTTGTACTATAGATCCATGCTTTTAAATCTCTTAAACATCAAATGGATTTAACATAGTGGCCGGTCAAAGTAGGTACTTTGTTCACGGATTCAGTTTTCTGGGTAACCCAGAAAACCTATGAACACAGTTTCTGACGAGGTTTGACCGGTCTGGATCTGATGATTTTGTTATGATTTTGTTGATATTATGTGATAAATCTACTCTCCTACATGTTAGCTACACACTACCGGTTTTAAATCACAAAAACATTACACATATTTCAAGTTGTGGAAGCCCAAATATGGCTACACGAACTGTTCTTCATTTCTGGGTAGCCCAGAAAATGAAGAACAGCTCTGACAGCTTGTTCAAGGATATAGATCTCGTTAGTTATGCATGGTTTAATGATGTTGTTTGTTAGATCGTGTAGTCTTGTACTTGTACTACATTATCTTATCAACAACATGTTCAGAAACACATCACACTCGGTTTTAATCGCGGTCAAACTAGGCCACATGATCACTGACTTGGTTTTCTGGGTTTGTATCAAGAACATGAAGAACACCTATAGCGACGGTTCTGTCGCTATAGGTGGTCTTTAGCGACAGATAATATTCTATTTTCCGGAAATTAATTAAAAAATAGAAAAAAATTAGTTTTAAATTATTAAAAATACAAAATAAATTATTAAAAATTATCAAAAATTCTGAAAATTAGTTTTTAATTATTTTTATTATATTTCATAAATATTTAATATTTTTGGAATATTAAAAGCATTTAATTTATTTAATTATAATATTAAATAAAT
Organism: Panax notoginseng; assembly: GCA_016801055.1. Taxonomy (NCBI): domain Eukaryota; kingdom Viridiplantae; phylum Streptophyta; class Magnoliopsida; order Apiales; family Araliaceae; genus Panax; species Panax notoginseng. The sequence goes on from CM029012.1 coordinate 241,402,433, forward strand.
TATTTAAAAATGATTTTAATACTAGAAAAATCATTAAAAATTATATTATGATATAAGAAAATATTTTAAGTTATTTTTAATGACTTTTAATATTTTATGATAAATTTTATTAATAAATTAATATTAATGGTAATTAATTTATTTACTAAATGAATTAAGTAAATTAATTAAAAATGATTTTATTATATTAAAAATCATATTAAATGAAAATAAAGTGTTTAAAAATATTTTAAGTTATAAAATATAACTTTTAATATTTAAAGGATAATTTCATTAATAATTTAATATTAATAATTATTAAGTTATTATTATTGACATTAAATTTATTTAATAATTATATTAAATAAATAGTTTAAAAATGATTTTATTAATTTAAAAATCATTTAAAAGGGATATAAATGAATTAAAAATATTTTAAGTTATACTTAATGACTTTTAATATTTTGATAAATGAAACATTAATACTTTAATATTAATGATGATTATTTAAAAATGATTTTAAATGTTTTAAAAATCATTTAAGGGTAATATTAATACTTTAAAAGTATTTTGAGTTATTATACATAACTTTAATATTTTGGAAATGATTTCATTAATAGTTTAATACTAATTAAATATTAATGATAATAGAATTGATTGGTATTTAAATCATTTTAATATGATTCCGATGTTTGAAAATTTATGATAAATTATAATAAATGTTTTAAAATTATATTGAGTCATTTAAAAATAAAATGACTGATACGTACTGATGTTAAGTTATAGAATAGAGTCTTAGACTCGATAATTACCCAATAAAGTTGTCGGTAGACCGACATATTTCAGAAATTGATCTGGACTTAGATAATGTGATTAGATAAGTGATTATTCAATGGTTGTTAAATTTATATGTCAATGTGATTAGGGTATGTGCTGACTTCAATAAGCAGTGTTATGTGTTATAGTATGTTGTTCTAATCGAACGAACTATCTTATTAATGATAGGTCGTGAGATAAGCGATAGATCTTAATTACAAGTTGTAAGCAGCGCTTCAGGCAAGTATCTAACATTTGAATTTTCTTTATGCAATGGATGTGAGTAAGAATGTTTCTAAACTATATTATTATTGTACAGATTATGAACTTTATATTATATAAGCTCATTGAATATCAACATGTTAGTATATGATAATTCGGATATATATATTCTGTTCGTTAATTTCTAGAAGTGGTTAAACAAGTGTCCCCACTTGGATAATCATTGTATTTAATCACATGTTGATATACCTTTGTCAATTACCCGTATACAGATATATTGAATTATAGATTATTGTTGAACAAGATAAAACCTTTGATTTAGAACCCAGACAGGTATGAACATCCCTACATGGGAAAATTTTTATGCGCTCCGGCGGACAAAGGATGAACGATAATATCGTTCTAGCAATGTAGTATTGATCAATGCAGGGCATAACGGGCTGATCACCCCCGTGCCCGTAAGTTATGACGGTTTACAGATGAATTTCTGTTTAACCATTTCGAAAATGAAAACAATGTTCATGGCATGTCACCATAACCCCAGTTATAGTCATTATGTAGTTTCAAAAATTTGAAAGAGAGTTGTTATGTTATTATTATTGGTTCAGAATACTTCACAACTATTGACTTGTTGTAGAAGAATAGTACAAAGAAAATATTTAAATCCTTTCAGCTTATATATATATATATATATATATATATATATATATATATATATATATATATATATATATAATTGCTATTGCTTGCTGGGCACTCAAATGCTCATCCTTGCTTAAATTTAAATGTTTTCAGCTAAGTGCGAACGACCAGAGAACTCTGCTAAGAACAAAGGAAAAGGGAAGGTTGCTGAATGAACGAATTACTATGTTATGTAATAGTTTAATGTTATTAAGACAATTATGATATATATATATATATATATATATATATTATCTATCATGGGTTGTAATGAATGTTTAAAGGTTACGTACTTGGGAGCTAGACTCTGATAATTATGTAAATTAATTTGATCTTTTATATTATTGTTATTATTATTAGTATTATTTCGCTCATAGAAATGGTATCGTGAAGAACCGAGTTCGGGTTTCAAGTACCTGAGTTTGGGGTCCTCACATGTTTGATAATCAGAAGGTCTGAATAGTATTTTAAATACATATTTATAATATTTTGACCACAATATGATAAAATAAAAATGAAAACATACAAATTAAATTAGCTTCAAACATAGTATCATGTCCCAAAAATATCAACATAGCATAATAATTCAACCATACAAATTAAATTAACTTCAAACAGTTCTTAAGAGTTGAAGTGTAATTTGTTCACATAGATTAATCATAAATTCTACGCCTTGATCACCCCATTGTGGTTAATCTTGTCCCTCTTCTTCGTTTCCTTCATTTTGCTATCTGTTTGGCATGATGGATTGATTTATGTGCCTGATATGATGTGCAAGAAATTGGTATCTGTTTGTTTTCATAATTATGAGCACTTGTATATAATTTGGCATGATGGATGATTGATGACTGTACTTGAATTTTGCATTATATATATATATATATATATATATATATATATATATATATATATATATATATATATATATATATACTCCAGCATATATATTTCTATGCTGTGAAATATTGTTAGAATTTAGGTAATATTAAGAAAGTTTTGTTCAGTTTTCATAGTCTACTTGTTTTTTTTAATGTAAACAGATGTCATAATCAAGTGTATGTTCTAATGTTCATGACTGATTATTTGAGCTAGACCAGACTTCGGAATATAATTGTGGGAAGGATAGCTGAAGACGGCCATTGGAAGTGGAAGGACAATATTGTAATTTCAGAATATAAACTCAATCAGATGTGCCTCTAAATGGTTAAGCTTTAATTTTGTGTCTAACCGATTAAGAGGCATTAAGAGACAATTTTTTTTTACCAAACATATTTTACCTCTGATTGAATCAGAGACACTCCAATTAAGAGGCATTAAGAACTAATCAAACACACCCTTAGTCTAAATATGTTAGCACTTATTGTAAAATTTAACTAACGGAATTTACTTTTTTATTAACGAAAGAGGATGAAGGAATAGTTTTACACAACTACTGAATATACGAGGGATATGTCAAGAAAAAAAGTTTAAACAACACTTTTGCAAAAACATGAGAAATAGGAGGGCTATGTTTTGCAATTTAGTCTACATCTTTGTAAAAAATTTAGTTTCGACTGCAAAGCCGTTCACAATCGCCGAAAACTCAAGACGAGAGAAGAAGAAATCCTGGACTTTCTCCCCTTTCATCGATTGCGGGTACCTTTCTCTCTCTCCCTCTCCTCTTTGAACTGTATTTTTATTTATTTATTGGTTCGAATCTGGATTGCACGCAAACAAATTTAACGCACACTTGATAGATAGTTGAAGAACACATATCATCTTCCGATACAAATTTTGATTGCACGTATCTCAGTTTCCGACTTTGTAATTCTTAGTAGAACATTCAGTAGTTTTACACAACTACTGAATATACGAGGGATATGTCAAGAAAAAAAGTTTAAAAAACACTTTTGCAAAACCATGAGAAATAGGAGGACTATGTTTGCAATTTAGTCTACATCTTTGTAAAAAATTTAGTTTCGACTGCAAAGCCGTTCACAATCGCCGAAAACTCAAGACGAGAGAAGAAGAAATCCTGGACTTTCTCCCCTTTCATCGATTGCGGGTACCTTTCTCTCTCTCCCTCTCCTCTTTGAACTGTATTTTTATTTATTTATTGGTTCGAAGCAGGATTGCACGCAAACAAATTTAACGCACACTTGATAGATAGTTGAAGAACACATATCATCTTCCGATACAAATTTTGATTGCACGTATCTCAGTTTCCGACTTTGTAATTCTTAGTAGAACATTCGTAAAAATCCCCCCCCCCCCCCAAAAAAAAGGAGGGGGGGTGAAAAATAAGCAGCTAATTCGATTATAAGCTTTCTTTTGAAACTTAAAGAAAATTGCAATTTCGATTTGAAGGGAAGAGTAAACTTTAAAGGTTGTTCACATTGATATTTTTCAAAAAGAAAGAAAAAAGTTATTACTTTGGTAATAATTTCTACTGTGACCCTTTTTATTTTTTCCCATTTTTTATTATTGTAATATTAGTATTTCCTGTTAATTTGAATAGTTTAAATTACCATCAAATCTGTTATGCATTGGTCACATATAAAGGTTAAGCTAATCCGTCAATGTACTTTATTAAGATTGACATTTACGGTCTGTAACTGGGAAATGAAAGGTACAATTAAATGACAAAATGAACAAGAATAACTAATAAATGATGTCTTCGTTAATCGTTAATCATTACAAATTTCAAGTACAATACAACAATATCCTATACTATTACAATTACGTCACGGTCGGGTTCGTTGATTGATCGGGTGAGGTGAGAATTTTACAAAGGCATGCGAGAGTGGGTGGAGTGTTGGACAAGAGAAGAGATCGTAAGTAGACTCTTCAAGGAAATATGGGTGGAGTGTTGGAGTGTATGTTGGTTTTGGGTGTGTAGAGAGATTTAGCTCCGTGGAGGCTAAGTCCTTGGAAAGTTTCCTTGGGTTTGTGGAGACTAAGTATAGAACCTAGCTACCGCAACCAACAAGGAAAGCCTCTTGGTATTAGCAACTTGGTGCTTGTGATTTCTAGAGAGAGAAAGTAAGTTCTAGAGAGAAAAACTCTTACGTTCTCCAAGTTTCTTAAGTTTTCAACCTTGCTTCCAAATGATGAGGGGATATTTATAGACTTCATGGGGGGTGCCCCCATGTGTTGTGCACATGTCCTATGTTACTTATAAAATGTGATTACAATATCAATTCTAAGTGTGAATATTGTCTTTTCGGAATCCGTTTTGCACTATATCTCCAGTCGCCAGTCCAAAACCTCACAGAATCCCACTTCCAGACGACCTCTCTAACCTTCTGCCGGAGGCTAGAGTGGTAATCCATCTATCTAAAGTAGTCATCTCTGTCAGTAATTCTTCATATCGGCTCAATCGGAAGAAGTCAAAAAGGATCGATCTTCTCGATATGACATCATCATTGTTTTTGGTGACGTTGCCCATGCATCATCATTCTTACAAGGAGGATCACCCTTGAAGCCTTTGACATACACCTTGTGCTTATGGTGCTAATTGATTACTTGGAAGCTTGAATTGTTGCTCAACTTGCTCCCTTCGGCCCTACTTGCCCACTTCGGGCCTATTTTTAGGGGATGAATCTTTCATCTTTTCTTCTTTTTTGCCTTCATGTAGAGCCTTGCCTTATCCTTTCCTTAAATCTCCTTAGTCGGAAATACTTTGGAAATTTTGACAAAGTGTTGAAATAATTGGTAAGTGAAGGAGCCTCCCATGAGGGGGAGCCCCCCTTAGGGTTGACCCTAGAGGTTGGGCTCGACCTTAGAGTTGTTTTCCACCTCATGGTGGCCTTCCTTTTGCTTTTCCATGTCTTGGTCTTATTCTTTATAGTTTCCTTCGATTTGGCTAAGTGTTGAGAGCAATGTGTGATGAGAGAATGCTTGGGCAGCCCCACCATGAGGGGGAACCATCTTAGGGCCGACCCTAGGATGGTGATGTGGGATGAGTCCGTGAAAGTTGGTTAGAATAATATAAAAGCTTTGGCAGCTTATGTGAATTAGAAGTGTTATTTTAATTAGTGAGTCCAATTTAGGTTTGGAAAGTTGTTTAATAGTATTATAAATAGTGATGTAGTTCATTATTTGGAGACATTGAATGATTAATTGATTGAGTTTTGCGTGAGAATTGTTTGTGTGATACTAACCCATTATCGCAAAACCCCCGTCTCCATCATTTTGGTATCAAAGCCAAATTAAATCCATTCTCAACCGTCCCAAAATCAATCACCTTAAGTCATAAACTACCCAATATGAACATACCCTAGCCGCTACACTCAGTCTAATTGCACCCTTGCAGTTACAAAACTATTGCCCAGTCACAACCCCACAACCAGTCGCTGCCCGGGAAAAAAAAATGTTGCTCGCTGCCTTACCTTTAACGTCAGTACGAAAACATTAGCCGCACCAAACCTTGCCCAAACACAGCTAGAATCAACCCCTGTACACTACACATACCGACCATAACCCAAATTTCAGCCAAAAATCTAATCAAACACATCCCGTCGCAACCCCAAACCGCAGCTATCATAGGCGTGAAAAAAATACAGAAAGAGAAGAAGTAGAAAGGAACAACACCATCACCGCCCTACGTTCGGTCATCGCCGCTGCGTTCGGTCATCGCCGCTGCATGTCAAGAAAAATTTAAGTCATTAGCTCCTCAAGCTTAATGCCCTCCTTCCTTGAAACAAAAAATAAATCGTGAAGTAGAGAAAATAGATTAGTGCAGGATAAAAGATAAGGGGAAAAAATATATCATGGCAAATTACAGTTAGGTATCCTATAGTTTTCTAGTTTAGTCCCCCAAGTTTTATAAAATTTTAAAATACCCTGGAATTTTACATATCAGTCCCTTTAGTTTCATTTTCTTCCATTTCAGCCCCTGAAGTTTCAGTAGTTCAGTTCAGCCCTTGTTCTTTATACTTTCTGCACCATGGCAAATGCCGGAGAAATCAACGCCAAACTTGATAATTATATGTAACAACAAGATGAGCGTCTCAAGAGGATTGAAGATTCAATCACAACACTCGCTGCAAATATTCAGGCCTCTATTACAGTACTTACAGTAAAAGTTGATGTACTCACGGAACGCGTAGATAAGGGACAAAAAGATGCTAATAAGAATTTTGAAGACCCCGTCCTAGATCTTAATCATCTGAGACTACAACAGCATAACCCTAACCCACGAGTTAATCCTCATGTTCTAGATCCTAGGATGAATGCGGTGGATAGAGGAGCAAATTTAGATGTTAGAGATTTTAATGGTGATAATGGACTCGAAATATTTTTCGATTGGATTCATAGTTTGGAGAGTTTCTTTCGTTGGTATGAATTATCCGATGAAAGGAAACTTTTTTTTGCTGAAGCGAAGTTGAAAGGAACAACTCGTATTTGGTGGGATCAACATAAACGAAATTTATATACAGCTCCGAGAAGATGGGAAGATATGAAAGTTGCATTGACACGGCGTTTTGTATATTCAGATTATAAGCAACGAACATAATTGCAGTTAACTGAGTTGGTACAAGGAAGTAAATCTGTAACCACTTACTTCAATGTTCTACAGTTTGGTTACACGGTCTGAATATTCTTGGTTGAATAAGTTTTAATCTCCATGTACTGTCGAGAATTGAATCTGGAGATTGCAGGTGGTGTAGCTAAGGGTAAACTCTTGCTCTTGGATGATGTTGTTCAAGTTGCCACCCAAGTAGAGGATAATTTAAAAAGGAATTCTGTTAGGCCTCCAATACAAGTCAAAACTAGGAGGGAGTGTACTTTTGGGGAGCCTGTTTTAAATAGGCCAATGGAAAGATCGTCAACAAGCCCTTCAGCTACTAGCGTGCTTAATCGTACCCCAAGTTCTTCTAATGCTAGCAACAACCATACGTCTAAGTGTTATAACTGTCGTGGTTTTGGTCACATGTCTTTTGAGTGTCATTCTCTGAAGATGAATGTTGCCTCTTCTCCCTCTAGATAACTTTCTATTGTTGACAAGGCGTGCGGAAAAACTCACTTAAACGAAGAGTTTTGCAAGCTGATAGACGATGAATATGAGCCTGATGAGCAAGATTTAGAAGTTGATGCTCATTTGGAAGGATGTTTAGGTGTTTTTCGACCTTTATTTGTTGCCCAGCAACACAAGGATGATCCTAAAATCCATCGCGGACGAATTTTTCAGACGAGAGTCGTATTTGCGGGACATGTGTGCTCTCTTGTGATTGATACTGGGAGTTGTACAGATGTTATTTCTGAGGAAGCAATTAAGAAATTTGGGTTAAATGTCGAGTCTCACCCGGAGCCGTATGATGTTGCATGGATTACCAATACAAAGTTACGGGTTACCCAGAGGTGAATGGTTACATTTTTCGTTTGCAAGCTTAAGGATACCCATTATGTGTGATGTTCTACCCCTTAAAGTTTGTCACATTATCTTAGGGCGTAAATGACTATGGGATCGTCACGCGCAACATGATGCTCGTGCTAATATCTATTCAATTATCAAAGAAAATACCAAATTCACTTTTACTTGCGCTCTCGACATGCAAAATTTGAAGCTTGCAAAGGCTTCCTTGGTGATCCAACGTGATTGTTCTTGTGTTGATAACTCGACGGAGTCCAGTTTTTTTCAGCGGAGGAGAAATGATGTAGGACGAATCCGTGAAAATTAGTTAAAATAATATAAAAGGCTTTGGAAGCATATATGAATTAGAAGTTGTATTTTAATTAGTTTATTTAATTTGTAGTTATCGTATTAGAGTCCAATTTAGGTTAGGAAAGTTGTTTAGGAATACTATAAATAGTGATGTACTTCATTATTTGTAGACATTGAATGATTAATTGATTGAGTTTTGCGTGAGAATTGTCTTTGTGATATTAACCTTTTGTCCCAAAACCCCCGTCCCCCATCAGGTGGCCTCCCACCTCATGGTGGCCTTTCTTGTTTCCCCATGCTTAGGTCTTCTTTTGCATAGTTTCCTTCAATTCGTTTAAGTGTTCAACATGAATGTAATGAGAGTATAGTAGTGCAGCCCCACCATGAGGGGGAACACCCCTTGCTCGGTTTTGCTTCTTTAGTTGCTTGGTTGTACATCTTCATGTTTTGTAAGTTTGATCTTCTGTTTTCTCCTTTCTTGCTTGTAGGAGTGTGAGGTGTTTACCATGTGGTGACATTGGACATCTCCTTATAGTGGCTCACCTAGTGAGGTTCTCCATACTTGGCCATTTTCTTGTTGGTTTCTCATACTTGGCCAATTTTGGCCCATTTAAATGAAAATGACCAATGTTTTGCCTTGACTCCTTTTTGGGCACTCATGATGGATGGTGAGGGATGTCAATGAGGATGCTAAGTTTCCCGAACTTGAGGTGGCCATACAGGTACTCAATGTTCTAAAAGGCGCTAGGCGGGAGGTTGAAGGGGGCCTAGCGCCTAGGGGGCCTAGGCGAGATTTTTTATTTTAAGCCAATTTAAATATTTTATCTTACAATTGTCCAAACAAAACAATAATATAAATCAAAACAATCTATAATAAAGATAATAAAGATCTTTGCTTAAAGTTTAAACACATATCCATATTGCTAATGTCAAAGTTCAAACACAAAAATGCAATTGTTCAAAGTTCAAACATATTTTTAACGTATTAGTTTTATTCATAAACAAGATTGTTATTAAATAACACTGGATAGTTTAGAACCTTGTATTGGCAATATTATTGTTTACACTAGTTGGCATTGTCTCTGTATAATTGTTAATGCCTTTGTTGCGTTGATTTATGAGAGAGAATGTTAAATGAAACATAATAAAGGGAGAAAAAGAGTTTTTAGTTTCCTTCATTTGGTAGGAGAAGGAAGGTAGGGAGAGGGACGGGGAAGAGGAAGAGGTGGGTGGCTCATTCTGTCCGGGAATGCGAGATTGTTGACTTCAAATTTGTAGCTAAAGGATAGGATTTGAGAGTGAATTCATTTCTGAGTCAACTTTTTATCAATATTTAGGAAATAGTTTTTTTCCTTTTATGATAAAGAGACATTATGCTCCGCTTAATATGTTTTCATGCCCTTTGGCTTTGTGCTACTAAACCAAACAAAATGAGGGAATGATAACGCCTCTAAGAGGGTAGTTCTGGATTGATTTAAGGAATATAATTTGCATGACAAATTTATGTATTTATCCTATGCTTTTGTCTGTTTTCATCGATTTTTTGGAGTTCATCTATACTCTTTTCCCTTTCTTTTCGTTTCCACTATGCCAACGAGAAAGCCTTAAGGTTGCCTGAGAAGAGTGTCCAAATATTTTAAATTGCATCAGTACATTGGAATAAAAAAAGGCAGTCTTAAATTTTAATTGGTATATATATATATATATATATATATATATATATATATATATATATATATATATATATATATGTCCCTTGTCCATCCCTAGCTCTTAATGCAAAGACATTTCCTTGGACTTTATTACTGAGGTGCATAACTAGAGGGTTTGAAGTTATTTGGTTCTTCACAGACATGTTCAGTAGGTATGCTCATTTCCTTCCTTCGGTTCGTATTACAGCCTAGAACTTGGCCGTACCCTTGTTTCAGCACATCTTCAACTTAGTACCAACTGTTGGAAAAAACTCAGAAAAGAATGAATATCTATGCTGATGGGCAGAAAGATAATGTTTGGCTGATAGTTGATTCTATTGGAAGCTAAAGTCTTATAAACAGAACGCAATGTCCCTAAAGAAAAATGTGAAGCTTGACCCAAAGTTCTATGGGCCTTTCAAAGAGTGAGAATTTTGGGCCATTGGCCTACAAGTAGAACTTCCTAGCACTTAAAAAAAGTCATTCAATAAGTCTTGTTTCCCATAAAGAAGCACATTGGGGCAGTCATAGCCAAACCCCAACTTTATCCTAATGATTAGTCAAGAAGGGATGATTGAGATGAAGCCTCTTAGAAGCTTAAAGCAAAGCCTGAGTCAAAGGAACATGGAGATTTATCAACATATACTATTGGGGACCAATTGATGTGTAGATTAAGCAACAAGGAAGAATGAAGAACTGCATTTTGTACTTGATCCATGAGTAGTCGGTCTCAAGCATCTTCTTCTCAATCATTTTGTTATAACTGACTCATACATATTCATTTTGTTTTGCTAGTGTTTGGTCTAAATTCACTAACTTCATTACTTATTTGATTTATTGTTTAGGATTCACTCGAGTTGAGCAAACTAATGTTTGACTTGATACACTCCCTTTTTAGTTTTATTATTCTTCAAGGCATCTATCACTTCTCTTGCTTCACTATGGGCCCCTTCCGCCAGAGACTATATAGAGGGTCGGCCTGCCTCACATTCATAGAGATTCAAGGCTCTTCATTTTAATTTTTTTTTTAGTTCTTTGTATTTTCTTTCCACTTGGGAGTAAACCTTGTCTGTTTCGTAATTTGTGCCCTCTCTTCTGTTAATGTTCCTGTTTTATCTAAAACTCAATCATGCTAATTGATGCAGGACTCACGAGATAGTATAATGGAGGCTCCATTACAAGATATCATGTCTCCTAGTCCATGGGTTAAAGCTACATTTCACCTAGGCTCGGAAACCTATCCTGTTAATGCAAACATGGGAATTCTCTCAGAGCAATTAGTTTCAATGAAAGCAGAGAGCATGAGCATACTGAAGGATTTCATCAGCAAACATAATGTTCCAAATGATGTCCCTGATGACCCAGATGAAGTCTCTGAAGATGACGGTGAAACTCTGGAGAAACCTAAGCTAAAGAAGCGAAAATAGGTTTTTATTTTTATTTATTTTTGGAACTTGTGATAATTTACGTAACAATTTTTGTAAGGTTTTATTGTGATTATCTTCTACTAAATTCTGAGGTACCAACTCACTTGGTTTGTGCTTAATCAAACATGAAGCATGAACACGTTATATTTCTTTCTGGAACGACTTTGCTTAGGTTGCTTTGTTTTAAGCAACTACATGTATGATGTTACTTAGTAGTTGTATTTGTGTACTTTTGAGTTGATGAATACGTGAAATTCTGGAATTTCTAGTAGTGATGCAATTTTTCATAGGTACATATAAGTGCAGGTGCAAATATTGAAATGGTTTAATTACACCCGGCGGCTGCAAATTTTTGCTTTGCAAGATTTTTTTGGTGCAAAAAAGTTTTTGTTTGTTGCAAGAGTAGGTTCTCCCACAACAGGGTGCAGGGGAGTAGCCCTAGATGTCCATTTTGGGAGACCTAGATGGAGATCATGTGTCAAACTTATCGCTAAACCAACCCTCTGAACGCTTTTCAAGTTGCTCCTGCACTGAATTAGATTTAACTAAACCCAGCTCTTGCCCAAATGAGATGTTCTCCAAATAATTATGCTGCGTTTGGATTGAAGGAATGGAATAGAGATTGGAATGATTCATTCTATTATAGTTGGAATGAGTTATTTTATGCTCTCCCTCCCCCAAGATTCCCAGACTTAGGACATGAAATTTTGGGCAAAAATGTTAAATTTCAGTCGAAAATAACAAAAAATAATAATAATGGTTCAATCTATTCCAATTGCAATCAAACATAATTTTTTTTTATTCTATTATGAATCATTCCATTATCATCTTTTTATTACTTCGATCCAAAGGTAGCATTAAAGTTTCTTCCAACAATATATCTTCTACAAGTGAAAGAATCAGTAGCAGTCTTTGCCTTCCATCAGCTCATTCATGTACCTCCAATGTTTAGTTTTTTTTTTATTTTTCTATTTTTTTTTCATTTCCACTAATGTATTCCTGGCGCACAATATGTGTGCAAGTAAAAAAGTTATTTAATACTTTTAGAGAGAACAGATGAAAAAATATTGGAGAGAAATTAGGACTTGATAAGAAGTGAAGATAGAGAAAAGAAAAGTTAAAATCCCATTTTTTTATTCATATTCTTCTCCTAAAATAATATAGAAGTAGACAGGGGTTGACAAAAAGCAGGGGGTGAGTGTGGGCTCCAGCCTGCACTCATTTTTTCTAATATTTTTTTATAGGTATATCATATATGCCATATTTGTTATAATAAGCAATTTAGGGGCTAATGAAAAACTCCACCCGTTCATCGTAGATGCCTAGGTGGGAAATGAGTGAATGAATTTTTGTCTAGTCATATACATAAAAAGAACCATCTTTGATACTATTGATAATGAGGTGATTTTTAAAAAAAAAAAATCAGAATATGAGGCAATTCAGAGGTATTCAGTCTTACCGATTAAGAGGCATTCAGAGGTAACAAAAAAAAATAAAAAAACAGCATCATGCCTCTTAGTGAATAAGAGACAATCCATTAAGATGCAATCAGATGTAAACAAACATTACCTCATGCTTACCTTCGAATCCGTACCAAAGCAATTGACATAGGATAGCAACATCAATAATATTTTGAAAGATTTGTAAAGAAATCAACAAAATACTTTTAAGTTTTTGTCCCTTCAAAGCAAATGACATCGACTCTTTCTTAAACAATTCATGCATATCATACATGAATCACAAAGCTTGTCTAACACAAAGTATAGACAATGGTTTAGAAAACATGCCTCAAGCGTCTTCTAGTTTTAATTCACTTTACTTTTGGTCTTTATATGTTCTACATGATATAATCACATAGCATATGAATTAGTTAACAACAATCGATACACATTGTTTATACTATCTTCTCCTTCTTGTATAACCTATCCGAATTGTTAAACTAATAACATTCGTTAAGTTATTCATTATTCATTACGACTTTATAACATTTAAATGTTATAAGATACCATCTTTGTTCAATGTTCAAGTAACTACAACCTATGTAATCTCAAACATTCGTTTAATACGAATATGATTTTCCGTATTTTTGAATACAAGGTCCCGTATAGCAATTACATACTTTATGTTCATATTTCCATAACCTCTAATTAACTTTTAATTGTTAGACTTAAGGTTTTAATCACCATTTAAGATGTTACTTTAGGTTTAATTAAGGTTCAGTAATCACCCTTAATAATTCCTTTTCCTTTTATCTTCATAAGCCTTCTTTACTGTCGAATTCACAGGACCGGCGCTGCGGCACCGTGGTCCTTTGCTAGAGAGGCGTTGCAGCGCGACTTTCCAATAACTATCTCCCCGAACTGGCGTTGCGGCTCCATACCAGATTCCTTGAATATTTTTTCCAAGTGTTGGAAAATTTTCAAATCGTTCACCTTCCGAGCTCTTAACTTGTTCGTTATAACTTGGAATTGGTTCGTTCAAAAGCCGATTTCTTACTTATTCTTCATACTACAATTTTCCCCGTACAGAATAATTTTTTGAATCCGTTAACGAGGATTTCACTTGATTAAAATTTCATTATTCGTTCGTTCTTCATTCTTGAGCGTTCTTCGCTTGTTCATTCGTAATTCGTTCATACGATGTTCGAATTCGTCAGTTCTTGAGTCTATGACTCATAAACTTCGTGTTCTTCAACATTCTAATGAAACCTAAGTTTTTCAGGTTCATTATTAACATTCCATTTTTGTCTGTAAATCATAGTTAACTATGATTTCTACGGTTAACGTCTTTTACTGAAAATTTTGCTATAACTTTGTTCTACGAGATTTTTACTCCGTTCCAAATGGAACATCATTTATTCATCTATATCCTAACCAAGCAATAAACATCTAACTTATACGCGATGGTTTTAAACTTGTCCATCAACAATAAGCTCTAAGTTTTTCATGCTTTTCTTCATTAAGTGCTTAATCATTCTTTATAATTTCACTTATTATGCATCCGTTAGTGTTTTTAGTCCACTAAAATCCATCCTTATTCCTTCCGACAATATATTCTCCACCAATTCACTTCTCTATCGAATAAAATTGAAAAGAGATGAAGATTAGTGTTTTAAGTGTGTTTAACTTTTGCGTTCTTCACATTCTTAATGTTTTTAGTCGATTGGATGGACTAACTAGCTTCTTCTTCTCCTTGATTACTTGATATTACTCTTACTTCTCTCTCTCAATATATTGGTGAAATTTTGTAAACAAAATAATGAAACGAAGCTTCTCTTTTATAGCAAATGCAAAGTGAGTGCAAAATGGTCAAAATGACACCTCCTTACTATTCCACCAAGCTTCCAAGAGAAGCTTGGCCACCTCCCTTGCTCGGCCACATGGGGTTAGTAGGGCCATCATGGGTTTTCCAAACCACTTTACCCATCCGTTTGATCAACGATTCGACCCATGGTTTCGGTTCTTGGTTCGAGCTTAAAATTAATTCAAATTGTGTGATAACCCGAGATTTCGAATAATCAAAAATTTGTGAATAATTTTTTTTTATTAATATTAATTATCAATTTTGTGACAAGTATATGTGATACGAGTCTTGAGAAAGTCAATTTGGGTATTGACTAATAAAATTAGAGTAGAGTTGTGCTTAACAGCTTTAGAAACCCTAATCCTAATTGCTGGAAAGGGATTCGATAGAAAATATAATTAAAATAATTATATTAATGAGTTTGTGTTTGTACCGAAGAAATTTATTGATCAATGATTGATCGGATAAGGTTTGAAATTAATAAAATCTAATAAGAGATTAGAAACCCTAATCTCAGGATCAGAACCTCTAACGTACCGTTCGAAGCCCTAATTGAAAGCCGGAAAACCCTAATTTTATATTCGGGAATTCTAAACCCTAAATTAGGAAAGCCTAATCTTAATTAGCAAGCCTATTGTGTGTATTAAACTTAAATATGATTAGAAAACCCTAATTATATTTTTGTTATATTAATTTCTATTTTACAAACCTTAATTGTAATTTAGAAAATTTATTTTTCTTATTAAAACTCTAATTCGTGGGTTATAAACCCTAATGATCATTTTGACCCTAATTGATAAATTAAGTAATTTTAATTAGGAATATTAATCTTAATTAGCAAGATTGAATTTTATGATTAGGAAATATTAATATAATTATCAAATCCTAATTGTAATTTGGAATTATTATTTTTCTATTTTGGAAACTGAAATTTAAAAATTTTAAAAATTAATTTGCAAACCTAAAGGATTTAAACCCCAAATCCTAAAGGGTCCAAACCCCAAACCTTAACCCAAACCCTAAACCCTAAGGGTTTGTGCATTTATCAAGAATGCCATTAAAATTAATTTACAAATGACCAAAATACCCTTTTGCATTTTCTTTAATTGGTAACTTGTATAATTGTTAGCTACTTTAGTTGTTCAACCACTTTGTTGACTTTGTGAGCACAAATCTGCAGCAATCAGCTGAAAATATCAGCCTTGGCAACTTATCAAGCAATATATATTAGATTTGGGAGAGAGAGAGTGTACAAAAATTGCAAAAATTGCTCCTTTAGACAAGTTGCTCTCACCAACTCTCTCTCTCATCCAAAGCTCCGAAATTCTAAGGTAGATCAATCACTAAATCACCTCTAGAAACATCAAGTTCAGATTAGGAAGATCAAGATCAAGATTTGAGCAAGAAGGTATAACCCTAAATTAAATTTTTGATCTTGTATGCTAAGATAAAGTTAGTGTTTATGTGTTTAGATTCATGCTAGAAAATGTTTTATGATGATCTATGTTGATCTAACATAGATCTATAGCATCGAAATGCTTTAACAAGGAGTTTTACAAAATCTGTCCAAGAATGCAAATGTCGCCTGACAAATAAATGTCAGTAGCCGTAGATCCTTTTCTGTTTTTGATTTTTCGTGTTTTATGTTTTGGATCTATAGTCTGACATGAGGTCTTGGATCTGGAAGTGGTATAAAAGCCATTCAATGTCCAGATTGTAAGATATTGACGGTCAAAACCCGTTGACCGGGCATGACCAGACTAATTCTGGGTAACCCAGAAAGTATTTTTCAGTCTCTGGCAAGATTTTCTAAGACATATATCTGACAGGTTTTGTGTTTGTTTTTGATGTTGTTGTAATACTTGTGTAGCCTGTTGTATGTACTATAGATCCATGTTTTTAGATCCTTTATATCACAAATAGGATCGAATTAATATGTGGTCAAAGCAGACCACTCGGTCTGTTTTTGACGTTTCTGGAAAACCCAGAAAAAGTAAGAACATGCTTTCTGACAGCCGTTGACCGACTTATAGATCGTGATTCTGTTGTTTGTAGACTGAGTTGTTGTTATATACTTATTCCTTGTCATGTATACTACGAGAATGAACCAATAAATCATCAAGATAATGACCAGAACACTTATAGAATTGAGCTTGAAATAAGGCACTCGAACTGCCTTGGGTTTCTGGGTTACCCAGAAAACCCAGGCATGGTCTGACATGTATTTTGAAAGCCCAGATCGTCATTTTATGTCGTGTTATTACCTAGATGATGACTGGTTATTGTAATGTTACATTTCAGCTACAAAAATCCATGTTCTATAAAGCCCAGAAACATGATAAGCTGAGAATCAAGGGCGGTCAAACTTGACCCCTTGAGCACCGGCTGTCAGTGTCTTGAGGCTCAAGAACACCAACAACGACGCTTTCTGTCGCTAAAGACCTACAGCGACGGTTTTAATTATTTTAATTTTTGAAATTCTGAAAATTAATTAAAAATAGAAAATAAATTATAAAAATTATTAAAAATTGTTTTAAAAATTAATTTAAATTATGAAAAATAATTTTTGACCAATTAGAATATTTTTCTTTAATATTTATAATTATTTAAATATTAAAGGTATTTAATTTATTTACTTAGTGCATTAAATAAATTAAAGAAAAATGATTTAATATTATGAAAAATCATTTAAAATAAGAATAATGTATTTAAAAAATATTTTGAGTTATAAAATATAATTTTTAATATTTTTGGAGAATTTTTATTAATAATTTAATATTAATGATATTAGATTTATTTAATTACTAAATTAAATAAATAAGTTAAAAATGATTTTATGGATTTAAAAATTATTTTAAATAAGAATAAAGTGTTAGAAAATATTTTAAATTATAAAATATAATTTTCAATATTTTTGGAGAATTCTCATTAATAAATTAATATTAATGATATTAGGTTTATTTAATTATGATATTAAATAAATGAATTAAAAATGATTTTATTGATTTAAAAATCATTTAAAAATGGGAAAAATAATTTAAAAGTATTTTAAGTTATAATTAATGACTTTTAATATTTTGATAATAATTACATTAATATTTAAATATTAATGGTGATGATTTAAAAAAATGATTTTAAATACTTTAAAATTCATTTAAGAAGAATATTGAGGATTTAAAAATATTTTAAGTTATTAACAATAACTTTAATATTTTGACAAATATAACATTAATATTTTTATATTATTAAATATTAATGATAATAAGATTATTTGATAATTAAATCATTTAAAAATGATTTAAGTGTTTGAAAAATTATTATAAATTATAATAATTATTTATAAATTATTAAAAGCTTCCGAAAAATATTATAAATGATATTTGACTTATCTAAAATAATGTTGAAGCTTAGAGACCAAGTTTAATTGACAATCAATGTGTTAATTATCGGATAGGGTTACCAGAACACCGAAAATGGACCGAGGTCCAACCAAACCGAAATAGTTAGACTGGATAAGTATTTATATAGGTTATAAACACTAATGTGGCTATGTAGTAATGTGCCTAGGAGAAGTTTGACTGTAGAATACAGTGTTACATGTTATAAATGATTGTGCTAATTGTTTGACTGACATTGTTGATTATAGGTCTTACGAACGCAGTTAATTATATTGTGTAGCTGTAATCAACGCGAAAGGCAAATTTCCTAACTCAACCTTAAGTTATATTCATTCAATTATTTTAATGGTTAATTATTGATAATTATACCATGTCCATGAAATTTATTGTTGATTATTCGCAGTTAGTGCATGATTAAAATTCAAATTGAATTACTGATTTGGAAAATATATATTCGTAGAATTACTGTTGTTGGATATTTATATCTATAGAAACTAATATTGGCAGTACATATAATTCCTGTTTATTGTCAAATTATATTGAGAAATGTCTTAGTTAATTATTCTGGCTAGACGAATATTTGTTAGAACTTGATAAATACGAGAAGAGAAATCAATTGTTATTGATCGATGCCAATTGTTTTGACTAGATCAATAAGTAGATAGAATTTAAAATTACAGTATTTCATTGTTAAATCAAAAATCTTGATTCTGAGACTAAGAAGAACAACCTTTTATATAAAGGGAATATTTTGGGTCGTATATTCGACCATTGCGCGCTGTTAAGTATTATGCATAATATAGGGTACACGGAGTTGGTCGGCTCTAAGTACTTGCAGAGGAGTATGATTTAATCTTTATGGTTATCTGATACACCTGGGTATATCAAAGTCCAATCTTTGATAGTTACTCGATAAGAGAAGTTCTAGATCTAGTGTGATCACTCAGCATAACTCTAGAAAACATTCCACTTTGCTATTGCGTAGAATTAATTCTTGATTATTCAATAGAATATCGTAGAAACTTTGAAAGTGTTGTACTATTTCATTATCAGATTATTGCGTTGCCTAGAATACGAGAAGACTTGTTATTGAATAACGATTTGTTCAGCTATTTCAAAGTTCACCGAACTTTGGTTTCATTCTATCAAACTAGATAGTCTGTTTTTACTGATTCGTATACATTTATTGTATGTCTTAACTTGAGGGGCAAACTTGTTGCTCACCCTTGCTATAAATAAAACTTTTCAGCTAGGGACGAAGTTGCAGAAGGTGCTGCGAAGAAGAACAAGGGAAAAGACATTGTTATAAATTAGTTATGATGAACAATATTATTATGTTGTATTGTAGTGTAATCCCTTTTTGTATATCTAAGGGGGTATTTTTGTAATGTTAAGGTTAGTGGACCTGGGACTTATGTATTAACAATATATGTTAATGACTTATGTAATCCTATTTATATATGAATGGGTAGTTAATTGGTATTATATTATGGATCGTGAACACCAAACTCGGGGGTCAGGTAACTCGGATTTGGGGGTGTCACAAATTGGGCTTGATTTAAATTATCTTTGGGCCTTGATATAAATCTCCACTAGGCCTCCTTCATTATTCATTTGGGCTTGGCAAAGTCCAAGTCCATTAACCTATTAATCTTGACTTTGGTTGACCAAAACTTTAACTTCTCGTATTCTTATCGTATAATTCTCGTATTCTTTTTGCATATACTTCATATAATATTCGTATTATACGTCGGATAATTTTTGGTATTATACTTGTACAATACATTGTAGTATACTAGTATTCTTTCCCGTATAATAACTTTCTTATTATACTTGATCATTCTTTTATTCAAAATTTTCACTTTCCCTAACATTCTCAATTTGAGTACGTAGGCAAAAAACTACGTTTGCCATAACTGAATTATTATTGGATAATCCATCTTTCCTCAGAATTCTATCATTACGTATTTCTCGGAAATTCAAAAATAATTTCTGAGCAAAAATGGATGAATAGTATTTTTTCAAAAATTTCTTAGAAAACTTTTATTTTGTCTTAGAAATTCATACACTTTATTTCTAGCACGTTACCAGAATCCTAACCACATCCATTCGTTTTAGGTCATAGAACGACCTTTAACTTCCTTACTCATTATAATAAACATATAATCTCATTTTATTCAATATAATCAAATAAAATTAATTTATATTAAAATTCAATTTTCTCGGTCGTTACATTCTTCCCCCCTTATAAGGATTCTGTCCCCAGAATCTTGATACAATTTAATCAAATAGATGTAGATAATTCTTCTTCATTTTCTCTTCGAGTTCTCATGTTGCTTCTTTGGTATTGTGGTTCCTCCATACTACCTTCACCGAAGGTATTACTTTACTTCTCAAGACTTTCTCTTTCCTATCAATAATTTGAATCAGATTTTTTTCATATCTTAAGTCTTTCTCAACCTGAATAGGTTCATACTCTATTACGTGCTTATAAGGGTGTAATACAGAAATATGAAACACATTGTGTATATGTTCTAACTCCGGAGGTAATGCTATCACATAATCTTCCTCTACTACTCTCTTCAGTATCTCAAAAGGTCCTATAAACTATAGACTTAACTTTCCCTTTTTTTCAAAGCGTATCTTTCCTTTTCAAGGAGATACCTTCAGAAATGCATACGAACCGCCTTCAAACTCTCTCTTCTTTCGATGTGGATTTACATATTTTTTTTGTCTGTCTTGAGCTGCTACAAGATGTGTTCGTATTAACTTAACCACATTTATCGTTTACTACACCATTTCAGGTCCTAGCATTCGACGTTCACTTACCTCATCGCAGCACAATGTAGTTCTATACTTCCTTTCGTATAACGCTTCATAAGGCGGCATGCCTATACTTACGTGATAACTGTTGTTATAAGAAAACTCTACCAAGGGTAGATGATCATCCCAGCTCCCTTTAAAATCTATAACGCAAGATCTTAACATCTCTTCAAGCGTCTGAATTGTTCTTTCACTTTGTCCATCCATCTGTGGATGATACGCCGTACTTAACCTTAGTTGCGTTCCCATTTGTTCTTGCAAACTCCTCCAAATATTTGATGTGAATCGTGGATCATGATCTGACACAATCAAAATTGGCACTCCATGTCTGGAAATAATCTCATTGACATAAAGTTTAGCTAACTGCTCCAAGTTAAACTTGACTCTTATTAGCAAAAACTGAGTCGACTTCGTCAAACGTTCCACTATTACCAAAATAGCGTCGTACCCTTTCAGCGTAGTTGGAAGTCCTAAAACAAAGTCCATCATGATATGCTCCCCTTTTCATTCTGGAATTTCTAATGTCTATAACAAGCCACTTGGTCGTTGATGCTCAGCCTTAACATTTTGTCAAGTTGTGACACCCCCAAATCGGGGTACTTCATTCCCACAGGATTTGGTGCTCACTGTCCAAACATTCATATCTAACTACCCAAGTTAAATAAAACTTAAGCAATAAGCCTTCCCATTAAAAGGGTTACATAACTTAATCAAATACATCTCAGGCTGTCTAACCTTAATACAATCATCAAATGTGGTAAAATTGATTACATCACGTAATTAAATTAATTCTTATTACATAAACTGTTTGAATAACAATTTAACAAGTCTTCAACACTAAAAATAGAGGTAGAGATGAAGGTACTATACTGTAATAATTCGAGCCCCTAATCGTGCAATTATCGAAACTATGTTTTCCTATAAATAGAAGCTCATTCTTCTTTCATTCTCACCAATTCACTAAGACTCACTAAAGCAATTATAGAGAGAGAAGCTATAGAGAGAAAGAAGAAGAGTATTCTGCTACTTCACTATTCCAGTATCCATTCTTCTTCTAAGGTAAGGGATATTATTGTTGTTCAGTATTCATAAGGAATAATATTTTCTTCCTTACTCTGTAGTATGTGAGTAATATTATTGCGTCTCGTATTTCTGATTATACCCTCACTTTGTTAAAGTATTGCTTCTATACTCCGTGAAATTAGTAGAATATCCTTGAAATTTGCGCTTCATCTAGTATCGTTTAACAAGGATATTTTTCTGCACATTTTTATTAAATTTTAAGCTTTTCATGCCGGAGAACTGTCCATGAGTACTATTCATTTATACGGTACTATTCATAAAGTACTATTCTCGAGTACTATTCTCGAGTACTATTCATAAAGTTCTATTCATGGAATACTATTCTCGAAGTACTATTTACGGGGTACTATTCACTCAGGTACTATTCACCCAGGGTACGATTCATGATAAAAATTAATTTCTTTTCGGTCTAAATCATTTTTGATACAATATTATTCTTGAATTTTACTCCACAAAGCAGTATCATGTTGATAATTTGGACATTATTGAATTCTTGATAAATTAAATTATAAATTTTTAAAATTTATCATTTGCTTTCATTTAATTGAATTCTTATATCATTGTCATCATTCTCATGCTTATATTGTGATGAAAGTCATCTTTGGCCGTAGTGCATAGATGGACTATTGATTCGTATGATTATGAACATGGATCATTCGGTATAATCATGACCTGTAATGTTACAAATGATATGATAAAAGTCCTCATTGGCCCATAGTGCATTGATGGATAGTTGTTGGTATGATCATGACCATTGGTGATTACACGAATATCTTTGGCCCGTAGTGCATGGATAATTTGTGGATGTGATACTAATGAATATCATTGGCCCGTAGCGCATGGATAATTCAGTGATATGGATTATTTGTTAAGTTGAGTCTCAGCTATAAAGTTGATGATAAACTTTTTAAATCATAGAAGATAGTAGATATCATGCTCTACTTGACTATTCTAATGGATTGCTTGTTTCGCTGCAGTTAAACTTGATGTTTATTATATTTTATCAGTTTAACACTGTTAAAGGCTAATGATAACTTATTCTGCATTATCTTAGTCATAATATTTTTTACTGGGCTAGTTGAGCTCACCCTTTTGCTTTTATTGTTCTCTTCAGGAAATGAGAACATATCCGAGACTAATCGGGGAATAGAGTGATGGTCTGAGATGGTTGTTTTAGCAGTCCTCACTATTTAGTGTGATAATAAATATAATGAGGATTGAATTTGAGTTTGGATATTGTCTATGAGACAATATTCGTGTAAAAACTCTCAGCTACATTTTGTCGTATCGTATAAAAGAAGTTTGTATTTGATTTCTGTACCATGTATTTGGCGACCCAGAATGGGTGATATATACCTATTTTGGGGGCATCACATTTGGTAGCAGAGCTTAGGGATATGATCCCTGGCTGAGATGTAAGACTAGAACTAGGAGGGGAGAGGTGGATATTCCTTCGCTAGTATAACCTACCTAAGTTTATTTGTTATTTAATTGGTTGGTCAGAGTATAGGGATAATATGTGGTATGTCAATTAACCCTTGTTTTGTAGCAGTGTTTGAAAATGGCATCTAAAAATGTTGAGATAAGCAATGAAGCACATGAGACCTTTGAGTCACAAATGATCAATACCCAGGATAATGTGCATCAGGAAGGCAATAATCCTCAGGTAAACAACAACACCGACCAGATGATGAACGATGGGATGTTCAGAGGCTTTATGCAATTCATACAACAGCAGGCGAGAGAGACTCCTGTTCAAAATGCAGGTGGAAACACTGGCAACTCTCGGATGGTCACTTCTAAGCAGTTCAAGGAGCTGGGACCACCGGAGTTTATGGGAAATCCAAAACCACTTAAGGCAGAGACATGGATAAAATAAATCACCAAGATATATGATGTCATGGGATGCTCCAAGGAGCAAAAGGTTCCCTTTGTCACCTTCATGTTGAGAGGAGAGGCAGATTACTGGTGGGAATCAGTAAAATGTGCTCAGCCTGCCGTACTCAAAATGTCTTGGTAGAAGTTCCAAGAACTGTTCAACGACAAGTACTTTCTCGAAAGTATTCGTCATATGAAGGAGGTGAAGTTCATCAAGCTAGAGCAAAATAATATGACCGTGTTGCAGTACGAGGCTAAGTTTGCCGAGTTGTCCTGGTTTGCATCCCACTTGGTTGATAATGAGGAGAGAATGACGTGAATGTTTCTGCGAGGTTTGAAACCTGAAATACGTCAATATCTCATTTCTCACAAACTTTGTTTGTATTCAGATGTTGTAAATATGGCTTAGTTATTGGAGTGAGATAATGAGTCAACCCAACCAAGAGAGAGCAGCCGACAAAACGATAATACCAATGGTAGTAGTCATCAAAGCGGTGAAAACAAACGTGGAGGGAATCAACATGCCAAAAATGGTAACCACTTCGGTAGTAATCATGACCAAGACAATAGAAGTGGAAATTTCAAGAAGAGGAGATTCAATAATGATAGAAAGACGTCAACACCAGCACCCGTTGTTAAAGAAGGAGAACGATCATCGATCGTATGCTACAAATGCGGAGAAGAGGGACACATCAGTCCGAACTGTACGCATCAATCCAAAGCATGTTATAATTGTGGAAGAGAAGGTCACCTAACCCAATTTTGTCATGCAGTGAAGTCAAGTCTAGCTGGGATGGAGGCACCAAAGTCCATCCCAGAGAAGTCAAGCCGGTAGTTCAAGGGAGAGTGTTTGTCGTGACCTCCCGAAAAGTGAGGAACCCGAACAAAGTCATCACGGGTAAGCTAATCATAAACTCTAGCGAAATCTATACCTTATTTGATACCAGTTCTACCCATTTTTTTATTTCTCCTACTTGCGCTCAACGTTTAAATTTAACTCCAGAGAAACTAGACTTTGACTTATCTGTTGAAACTCCGTTGGGAGAAACCTTCATTACATCCACTTTTTATAAGTCTTATTGATTCACATCAGCAACCGAACGTTACCTGTCGATCTTATCTCTTTGAAAATACTTGCATTCGATGTGATTCTAGGGATTGATTGGTTAACTACTCTGCTAAAATTAATTATTTTTGTAATGTTGTTAGCTTTCATATTCCTAACCAACCTATTATGCGAATACAAGCAACCAAACCACTAAAGTCAATCACTGTCATATCAAGCCATAAAGCTATTTGTTTATTGAAAAATAGATGTCAAGCTTTCTTAGCCCATGTCACGGATTTAAACAAAAATACGTCAGTTTTGAATGATATTTCTATTGTTAATAAATTTCCTGACGAATTCCCTAAAGAACTTTCTGGCCTACCCCCAGAGCGTGAAATTGAATTTTGTATCGACCTTAAACCCGGTACAAAACCCATTTCCAAAGCCTCATATTAAATGGCTTCTATTGAACTTCAGGAGTTAAAAACTGAACTACAGGAATTGTTAGACATCGGTTTCATTCGTCTTAGTATGTCTCCTTGAGGTGCTCCTATTCTATTCGTAAAGAAGAAAGATAGAAGTATGCGACTTTGTATTGATTATGGGGAGTTGAATCATGTCACCATCAAAAATAGGTACCCGTTGCATCGCATTGATGACCTGTTTGACCAATTACAAGGCTCCATATTTTTTTCAAAGATCAATTTTTGTTTCGGATATCATCAGTTGAAGATTAAAACTGATGACATTCCAAAGACTGCTTTCAGAACTCGGTATGAGCATTATAAATTCCTAGTCATGTCTTTTGGCTTAACTAATGCTCCTGCTGCCTTCATGGATATGATGAACTGAGTATTCAAGGAAAATTTGGATCATTTCATGGTTATCTTTATTGATGACATCCTTATATACTCCAAAAGCCATGAAGATCATGAGTAACACTTGAGGCTGATACTCCAAAAGCTTCGTGAAAACAAGTTATAAGCCAAGTTGAAGAAATGCGAGTTCTGGCTTGAGGAAGTAGCATTCCTTGGGCACATGATATCAAATCAAGGAATATCTGTTGACCCGACAAAGATTGAAGTAATTCAAAATTGGGAGCAACCTAAGTCAGTGACCGAAGTACGTAGCTTTCTCGGCTTAGCTGGTTATTATCGGAGATTCGTAGAAGGGTTTTCTCGAATTGCTACTCCATTAACTCAGCTGACTCGAAAAGATACAAAATTCGGTTGAAGCGAGGAATGTGAGAAGAGTTTTCAAGAACTCGAGAGGAGATTTATTTCAGTACCTGTTTTGACAATACCATCTGGTTTAGAGGGATTTGTCATATACAGCGACGCTTCCGGCAAAGGTTTAGGATGTGTTCTCATACAACATGGGAAAGTCATAGCTTATGCCTCACGACAACTCAAAGAATATGAGAGGAATTATCCTACTCATGATCTAGAGTTGGCAGCTGTCGTTTTAGCACTTAAAATATGGAGGCATTACCTGTATGGGGAGAAAGTGGAGATCTATACGGATCATAAAAGTCTTAAATATTTCTTCACCCAAAAAGAACTTAACATGCGATAATGACGTTAGCTCGAGCTATTGAAAGATTACGATCATACCATTCAATACCATCCTAGAAAAGTAAACGTAGTAGCTGGCGCATTGAGTAAAAGATCATATGCGGGTACGAGTGCGATATTGTCAACGCAAAGGCCCATTTTATATGACTTACAAAGGACGGAGAAAGAGTTAAAGACTTCAGGGACCCACGTGATGATGGCAAATATACGAATAGAACCGACTTTAATAATAAAGTTAAAGCTACTCAAGCTACAGACTTGGAACTGATGCGTATGAATAAGAAAGTACAAGAAGGTGCTATCCCGGAAGCAAGAATCGATGAAAAAGGAATACTTCGAGTGAACTCCAGACTTTGTGTTCCTAACGACCCTGATTTAAAGTATAAGATCATGATGGAAGCGCACAACACACCGTTTGTAATCCATCCTAGGAGTACCAAAATGTATCGTGATCTTCGACATATATTTTGGTGGAGCAATATGAAAAGAGAGATCGCGGAGTTTATCTCAAGGTGTTTAACGTGTCAACAAGTCAAGGCGGAGCATCAAGTGCCAAAAGGTCCATTGCAACCACTTAAAATTCTAGAATGGAAGTGGGAGCACATTACCATGGACTTCGTTACTGGTTTTCCCATGGTTTCTCAAGGCATAGATGCAATTTGGGTCATTATTAATAGATTGACCAAGTCTGCTCATTTCTTACCTATACGAGAAACTTATTCACTTGAACGTCTTGCTCGTATTTACATAAATGAGTTTGTAAGACTGCATTGTATGCCAGTATCCATAATTTTTGATCGAGACCCAAGATTCACTTCACAATTTTGGGTTAGTTTGCAAAAAGCTATGGGAACGGATTTACGATTTAGTTCTGCATATCATCCTCAAACGGATAGGCAGTCAAAGAGGACTATTCAAACTCTTGAAGATCTATTAAGACTCTGTGTCCCTGACTTCAAAGGAAGTTGGGACAAGTTCTTGCCATTGGTGGAATTTTTCTACAACAACAGTTATCAAGCAAGTATTGGCATGGCTCCATTCGAGGCGTTGTATTGACGCAAGTGTCATTCTTCAGTATGCTAGGATGAGGTGGGTGAAACAACGTTGTTGGGATCAGAATTGGTATGCATGACTACGGAGAAGATTTAAATGATCCGAAAACGTATAAAGACCTCACATGATCGACAAAAGAGTTATATTGATCTTCATCGAAAGGACGTGAAATTTAATGTTGGAGATAATGTGTTTTTACGTGTTGCTCCATGAAAAGAAATTACAAGATTTGGAAAGAGAGGAAAGCTTAATCCTCAATTCATTGGCCCGTTTGAAATCCTTGACTGAGTAGGAACTGTGGCCTATAGACTCGCCTTAACGCCAAGTATGTCTCATGTTTATAATAATTTTCACATATCTATGTTACGTAAATATGTGAAAGACCCGAACCACATTCTTGAATTAGAACTAGATGAGATAGCGGAAGATTTAACGTATGAAGAGGTACCTTTTAAAATCTTGAATAAGAAGGAACATATTCTACGCTCCAAGGTTATACCTTAAGTCAAAGTTTTGTAGAGAAACCACGATGTTAAGGAAATGACCTGGGAGTTAGAATCTGAAATGATGTCAAGGTATCCTCACCTCTTCGACATACCAGGTATGTACCCTAATTTCGAGGATGAAATTTCATAAGAAGGGGAGGTTATAAGACCCCAACTTTTATGAATAAAGATTAATTTTTGTCGAAATATATTTTTAAATATTATGGTGTGGATTTGATATAATGTTATAGTTGTGGGTAATATTTACAAATTTTGCAAAGTAAGAAAGTTGTTACAAAATATTCGATTGCTCGGGGAATATTCTTTTAACAGGGAATATTCGTACGATGACACGATCATTGGTGGACCCCACAACGAAAGTATTGTCGGAGTTAGAAAATGGCGAAAATGTCTTTTAATAAAAATAAAGGCTAAAGTTTTACCGTTAAACTGTTGAACTACCCGGTGGTAAAAGTACAGTAATACGCGTGGTTGCATAGTAGTACACGGTATTGATTATTGATGCTTACGTAAGAAGTCACTCAGTTATACTCAATTATTGCTATAGTAATTACTACATAATATCTCTCATACTATTGATTAAATTATTGTCATAGTATCATCTGCATAATATTTTATATTTTTAAATCAATAATTGAGACGACAAAGTTATTCATATTATTATTCACATTATTGAGGATGTCTAGAAAGTTATGTCGAAAAAAGGTGTTTGGTCACCTAATTACGCGCCAATAGGGAGAAATCCTTATCGGAAAGCCCCCTCTTTCCTGCGAATGATCTGGTTGTTAAATATTGTGAGTTATAGTATTAATGATGAATAAGTTCATGCTGATTAAAGATGAAATTGTTGATAAAAATATTTCCATTGTGTTGAGATTATTTGTGTTAGTAGAAATCGACATTTATTTCGATAATAATAGATTTCTGGATGTTAAATTGACCAATCGGGTAAATAATAGGATAAATGAGCAATTAATTGCTATTAGTTCATATGCATATAACTATTTGCTCACATGAATGTAACTATTAGTTCACATGCATTACTATTAGGGGAGGTGGTACAAGATTAATAATGCTTGCAGGACTAAATTAAAAATGAAGGTATAGATGAAGGTACTATATTGTAATAATTCAAGCCCCTAATTGTGCAATTATCGAAACTATGTTTTTCTATAAATAGAAGCTCATTCTTCTTTCATTCTCACCAATTCACTAAGACTCACAAGAGCAATTATAGAGAGCGAAGCTATAGAGAGAAAGAAGAAGAGTATTCTGCTACTTCACTATTCCAGTATCCAGTCTTCTTCTAAGGTAAGGGATATTATTTTTGTTAAGTATTCATAAGGAATAATATTTTCTTCCATACTCTGTAGTATGTGAGTAATATTATTTCGTCTCGTATTTCTGATTATACCCTCACTTTGTTAAAGTATTGCTTCTATACTCCGTAAAATTAGTAGAATATCCTTGAAATTTGTGCTTCATCTAGTATCATTTCACAAGGATATTTTTCTGCACATTCTTGTTAAATTTTAAGCTTTTCATGTCGGAGTACTGTCCATGAGTACTATTCATTTATACGGTACTATTTATAAAGTACTATTCACGGGTACTATTTATAAAGTACTATTCATAAAATACTATTTACTAGTACTATTCATAAAGTACTATTCATGGGATACTATTCCCGAAGTACTATTTATGGGGTACTATTCACTCAGGTACTATTCACCCAGAGTACGATTCATGATAAAATTTATTATTTTTCATTCCAAATCATTTTTGATACAATATTATTCTTGAATTTTACTCCACAAAGCAATATCATGTTAACAATTTGGATATTATTGAATTCTAGATAAATTAAATTATAAATCTTTAAAATTTATCATTTACTTTCATTTAATTGAATTCTTTGGTGATTACACGAATATCTTTGGCCCGTAGTGCATGGATAATTTGTGGATGTGATACTAATAAATATCCTTAGCCCGTAGTGCATGGATAATTTAGTGATATGAATTATTTGTTCAGCTGAGTCTCAGCTATAAAGTTGATGATAAACTTTTTAAATCATAGAAGATAGTAGATATCATGCTCTACTTGACTCTTCTAATGGATTGCTTGTTCCGCTGCAGTTAAACTTGATGTTTATTATATTTTATCAGTTTACCACTGTTGAAGGCTAATGATAATTTATTCTGCATTATCTTAGTCATAATATTTCTTATTGGGCTAGTTGAGCTCACCCTTTTGCTTTCATTATTCTCTTCAGGAAATGAGAACGTAGTCGGGACTAGTCGGAAAATGGAGTGACGGTCCGAGATGGTTGTTTTAGCAGTTCTCACTATTTAGTGTGATAATAAATGTAATGAGGATTGAATTTGAGTTTGGATATTGTCTATGAGACAATATTCGTGTAAAAACTCTCAGCTACGTTTTGTCGTATTATATAACAGAAGTTTGTATTTGATTTTTGTACCATGTATTTGGCGACTCAGAATGGGTGATGTATACCTATTTTGGAGGCATCACAGTTTGAGCAAGCATGTTGAAAAATACTGAAAATAACTAACTAAGTACCTACGAATTGAACATACTTGAACTACGAACTACTAAAATTCTTAACTAAGCTACAAATTAAGCAATATGAAACTAAAATACTGTATTAGACAATAAAATTGGGTTGCCTCCCAATGAGCGCTTGTATTTTAGTCTTTCAACCTGACTACACCCTGTGTCTAGCCTGGATCAATTGAGATATTTCTCTTTTTTGCATGCATGTTCATCTACATTTCTAGGAAAGAAGTTGACTTACTATCCTCAATCAACGCTTTTAGACCACCAACCTCTCTACAATCTTTGTTATTGACACGTATAGATTCCTCGATCAAATCATTCTCCTCCTTGTCAGTAGGGATTGGAATTTCTTTGAACACTTTCACTTTTACTACCTGATCGAATACTTTCATGGTTAATTCTCTATTAGGCACGTCAACTAGTGTTCATCCCGTAGCAAGGAATGGTCGTCCCAAGATGATTGGGATGTTCTTATCTTCTTCGAAATCTAATACCACAAAATCAGATGGAAATATCAATGTATCAATTTTTACCAACACATCTTCTACTATCCCCAATGGATACGTGATTGATCTATCTGCAAGTTGTAAACTGATGTTTGTTGTCTTGGTTCCTTTAAACCTAACTTTCTGTATATGGATAGTGGCATAAGGTTTATACTTGCTCCTAGGTCACATAGAGCTCTCCCCACATCTTGATTACCAATTGCACAAGGTATAATAAAACTCCCCGGATCTTTCAATTTAGGGGGGAAGCTTTTTCTGCAAAATTGCACTGCATTCTTCCGTTAACGCCACTGTTTCGAATTCCTTGAGCATATGTTTCTTTGAAAGAATCTCTTTCATGAACTTGACATAATGTGGCATCTGCTCTAATGCTTCGGCGAACGAAATGTTAATGTACAACTATTTGAATATGTCTATAAACTTAGAAAACTGATCCTTGAGCTTTTTACTTTCTAACCGTTGGGGAAAAGGTACAGGTGGTGTGACTCTATTCTGTTTGTCTTCATTCGGCTTATCCATAACTTTTTCCTTAGTTTTCCTTGTCGAATCAATCCTGTCATTTTAATAATCCCCCTCTTTGCTTGCCTTCCTATCACAGTCAAAAACCAAGGCTTTATCACTCCTAAGTGTGATAGCATTACACTGCGCATGATTTCCCCTTGGGTTCTTTTCAGTGTCACTCGGCAACGTCCCTTATGGTCTATTGTTCAAAGCCAATGCAAGTTATCCCATCTGATTATCTAAGTTCTTAATTGTTGTCGCTTGCATTTTCATAACTGATTCATTATTGGATATGTATTTCAACAATAGCTCCTCCAAATCTGACTTTTTCTCTTGATGTGGAGCTATCTGTTGATGCTGATTTTGGAAACCTGAGGGATAAGATGGCCGTGGAGCTTGCTGATTTTGATTATTACTCCACAAAAAGTTCGGATGGTTCCTTACCCCCGAATTGTAGGCATTCTGGTATGGATTCTGAGGAATTCTGTTATAGCTGCCTACAACCTAAACTGTCGTTGGATTGATGGCACATTACTTTGTCGGATGTTCCCCCGCACACAATTCACAAACAAACGCCACCTGCTGAACTGGTACACCTGTGAAGGCATCCATCTTCTTTGACAATGCTAAAATATGTGCCGCTAGAACTGTTATTCCATCTACTTCTAACACCGCAGTTGCCTTAGGCTGTGTCATTCTTGTTGTGGGCCACTGGTAGTTGTTAGCCGCCATCGTCTTAATTAAATCATAATCTTCCTCAAAACTTTTAGCCATAAAAGCTCCCCTAGACATTGCATCAATACTCGTACGAAGATTACCATTCGGCCCATTGTAAAATGTGTTCATCTGCAGCCACTTAGGTAGTCCGTGATGCGAACACTTCCTTAACAATTCCTTGTACCTTTCCCAAGTTTCGTACAGTGACTCCCCATGCTGCTTTTCAAACATCGTAATCTCATTCCTCATCTTAGCAGTCTTCGCTGGTGGGAAAAATTTAGCTAAAAATTTCTGAGCAAGGTCATCCCACGTACTAATTGACCCTGGTGGTAGAGAATGTAACCAACTCTTCACTTTGTCCTGCAATGTGAACGAAGACAACCGAAGTCTAACGGCATCATCAGATACCCCATTGTATTTGAAGGTATCACAAATCTCTAGAAAGCAAACTAGGTGCTCGTTTGGATCATCATTAGCTAATCCCCCAAACTGTACTAAATTCTGTATCATTTGAATCGTCCCAGGCTTGATCTCAAAGTTATTCGCTGTAATTGTAGGCCTGTTAATGCTCGACTGAATTTCAGTTACTCTGGGATTAGCATAGTCCCTCAATGCTTTCTGATCCTCTACAGCCATACTCTCTTGTTTATCAAAATTCTCTCTATTTTTCTTAATCCACTTACTAAGTCTCTGAAACCCTCGTTTGATTTCGTCCTCGTAAGGAAGCAAATCTGGTTTCTTTGGCCGAGTTTGCATGCACTAAGTAAGAGAACTTGGAACAAGAAATAACAAAAAGAAAAAGAAAAATTGTTTAACTAAAACTGAACTAATTAAACTGATATTGAAAGTAATAAAATTAAAAAATTTCCCCGACAACGGCGCCAAAAAACTTGTTGGGTGTAATCTAATTAAGCACTGCACGCAAGTATACGTGATCAACAAGTAATATAATAATAAGTCAAGTATCGTTCCCACAGAGACAAGTATTAATTTTAATATAACAATTACCAGCTTTATATTATTTCAATTTTATTAGACTATTCGAATTAATGATTGCAATTAAAAAAACTAATAAACTAGAGATCAAAACAAATCAATTCAACTCGCTACCGCAAATTCTAATCAAATAATGGAGAATTAAGCCAATAATTTCACTTTAAGCTTCACTTTGATTATCACACTTATTTTCAATTCAATTATCTATCTCAGTTCATTAATCAAGAATACAAAAGTAGTATTAGCCATCTCTCAATGCACTAAAATCATGTTAACTTAAATTCACAATTGATAAAATTAAGCCAAACACTCTAATTAACTAATTCATTTTATCTCTATGTGAATTACCATTAAAGAAGGTTTAAATTTCAAGTTCTTACACGATTACATGCGATGTTAGGTATATCTCTATCCTAAACATACATCAAGAATTCTATCAAAACGCAAAAATCATGAACACATGCTATTATGACCAAGTCTAGCTTCATATATCATCTCTCGAGTCCATATAAATCCACATAAAATTGGTGATCAAGTAATTCATAAATTAAGCATAAATCACAATAGATGAACTGTAAAGATAGCTTTATTAAACTGAAATCAAAGTAGGATAATCATTGTTCCACATTAAAGATCCATTGCAAGCTTAATAAGAAATTTAGTTCATAACTAATGAATTAAAAACTGAATAGATAAATGAATACATCATTCCAATTATAGAAACTGAAATAAAGATTAAGAATAGTAAAACACCACCCTTCTCCGTGCTCAGTTCTGAAATCTTCGTGATCTTGCTCTTCAATCCGCTCCTCCACGATTTTCTCCAAATTAGTGTTCCAAAGTTATGATTGATAGTTGTGTCATTGATTGATTAATTCCCCAATCTAAGTCTCTGTAATAGTTGATAAAAACGACCACAATCCAGTCTCAATTGAAACCAAACTCGTTCAGTCCACGCCACAGCAGTGATTGAATTGCATCCAAACTCTTCTTTTTATTCGGGCACCCCCGCCTCGACGAGGGTTTAAGCCTTGAGAGTGCCCGCCCCAGAAGGGTGCTGTTTCTTCTGCCACGTGTACCCCCACCTCAGCGGGGGTAATTTCTTTGTAATTGCCCACCCCGACGGGGTATCAAACTGTAGTTTGCTGATTCCTTGCTTTTCCATGTTATTTTCTGCCACATCACCACCATTGTACCAACACTAACACGTAATGAAACCTACAGAAAAAACAAACACAAAACACATAAAACTGTACTAAAATAGAAAGAATAAACATTGTTTAAGTCCAAATAGGAACCCGATTCGTAGGTATAAAACCCACTCATCAGAGACCTTGAGAAGTAAGCACATCTTTGGCTTGGATTGTATCTTTTGCTTTCTGGATCCAGAGATGAAGCTAATTCCGTAATTTTCTTGTGATCCATTAACATCACCAATATATTTTCAAAGGAATCGCCTAGTGGAGTGAACACCCAATTTTTTGTTCTTTCAAATTTTCTCTTTCTGTCCTGATATTTGTTAAATGCAGCCTGTTGTTGAAATGATGGATTTTCTTGCTTCTTCCAAATGGGGGGGACTATAGGTTAGTCTCCTAGCTTGCCCTTGTAAAATGAGGGATACATCTTCATTGCTTTTATTGGTTACCCTCTTGGGAGTGCTTGCATAGTTTCCAAAATGTATATGCTCGGCGACTGCTTCCAAGGTCGTGAGATCTTTAATCTTGCCTGCCTTCAGGCCCATCTCTTCCATTTCACCGTGTTTGATCATCTCCGAGAATGACTTTCCTATGCCTGCTAGGATTCTCTCATAGTAAGGTGCCTCTTGGATATCAATAAATGTCATTACCATCTCAGTTTCTTTCATTAATGGAATGGCTTGTGCTGCCAAACGTCTCCACCTTTGGGCATATTCACGGAAAGATTCATTGTTCTGCTTTTTAACTTTGGTAATTTGATATCTGTCTAGAGCCATTTGTGACCGGAAGGTATACTAATTTAGGAAGGCTTGGGCTAACTCTTCCCAGTTATGGATTTTGGCATTGTCAAGTCGGGCATACCAGACTCTAGCCTCTCTAGTGAGACTATTTTGGAAAAGCTACATTCTGAGGCTATCATCTTCAGCATAAGACCCCAGCTCGCCAATGTATACTTTTAGGTGTGTATAGGGATCGCCTGCCCCATTGTACTTTTCAAACTCTGAGACTTGGAATTTGTCAGGATATTGAGCCCTTGGGAATATGCAGAGATCTAAATAGGTGACACTTCTAAGGTTTCCAGTCCCGTTGATTGACCGGATAGTTTCTTCCATTTATTGGACTTTCTTTCTTATATCCCAGTTTCTCGATCATCCATGATATTTTTGATTTTAGGGGTTTTATTGGTTCCTTTATTGGAATGAGGTTTAGGTATCTGGGTTTCCATCTTTCTGTCAATACCCTTACTGCCCCCTTGTGTGAATGACTTTGGTTGAGTAGGCATTGTCTGGCCCTGAGTGCTTTTACTTTGTTCTTTTAGGAGGATAGCCAACTCTACTATTTGATTCTTAAGTCCCTCAAACTCCTTTCGAGATATGGAACCCGATTCGTGTTGGGCACTTTCAGTCATGTCGGTGAATAGGCTTTGTGCCTTTATAGATTTTGATATAGTAATGGAACTAATATTACCTATAAGAAGAGTAGGTAGTTTAGTCTTGATAAACAATAATAGTCTGCATGCTATACAATGTGTATGTTTAGGGGTTTTTTAATGTTTTCCTGCAAAATAGATGTTAGTTATTTTGATGACAGGATAGCATGGTAGGTTTTAATAGGGAATGAAATGTATATTTACATTTTTCTTTTCTTTTCTTTTTTTTTTCTTTACATTTACATGGAATCGAAATTTACATAGAATTGAAAGGAAAAGGCAAGAAGAGACTCCCCTTCGCGTTTGGTTTATCAGAGGCTGACCTATCTTAGGCTATTCTCGCGGCTTTTTGGGATGAAGGTCCCCAGATCATCACAATTTACTAGATGAGAAGTTAATCCGATCTTTCAATTGGAGTGAATCTGAGTGATGCCTTTCCTGAGCCTCGTGGGATTATTCTCTGTTGAGTCCAGTAATCAAACACCAACGGGTTTGCCTCCTGGTGGATGAATCACACATCATACATTCACATACAACGTGTCTCACCGTATGAAATGATGACATTGTGCGAGGCACTAATATAAAATGTAGAGATTGTGCGAGGCACTAAAGTGCAGTAAATAAAGCATTCATTCACATCCATTCAATGTAAAGACCACATTCACACACAAGTAAAAGGGATTTTTAAAAAGTTTAAAATGCGGCTTAAGCCTTCTATTGTCCCCAGCAGAGTCGCCACCTATCGACGTCAGGAAAAATTTTCATTTTTGGAATTCCTCATTTTACCTTTTATGTTTTCTATGTGTTGAATTTTATTTGAAAGGGCGAGTTTAAAAAGAGTCCGACACAAAATGTCGACGATTTGAAAATTCAGAGTCGCCAGTTAGTAGTTTTGAAATTGTTTTACCAACTCAATCGATTTTGAAAAGGTTTACACATACTTTCTCTTGTATTATGTATTAATAAATTTCAAATTGATTTATTAAATCAAAAATTTTTGGTTCGAATTGACTGCAAATCTGCAAAATATGTGTTAGAGAAAGATGTTGAAAACATAGCTTCTAAACACTCCTTTGCTAGATGGCAAGCCCTTTTGAGTATCAATTCCATTCCTGATTTTCTCACTCGGGAATTTATTAACACAGGTACCGTGCATCCTTCATGAGTATCTGCGGTGCATCAACCTCTCGTGGTCCGGGTCGTCCTACTGGCCCTAGTAATCAGCCAAGAGGAGCCTTGGTTCCTCATCCAGTTAACCCAATTTATCAAACCAGTAACAAGTTCACTATCCTTGGGACAATGCCCAAGCCCTATAGTTCAGCCTTAGCTAGTAACCCAATTCCAGTCGACCCCTTTCAGTCCAAAGCCTCTAGTTCAAACCCCAGTAATCCTCTCTCTGAGTACATGCTTAGATGGACCAATCTCTTATTTCATATTGAGCCTCACATGAAACCCAGAAATGACCCAGTAAAATTGACCTCCCAATTTTTCCCTTCTGGTTGGCATTTCATGCCTCTTGCTCCTTATAAATCCCTTGTGTATTATAAGGACATTCTTGTCGAAACAGAGTCAATCTTTATTAAACCCATTTATGCCAATAATGATAAAGCCAAAGTTCTTTACCATTCGTTGTATATTAAACAGTTTATTCAGATGTCCGAATGGGGAAAACATCCCTCTGATCTTATGCAGCTTTCGAATCAGGATAACTCTTTTTGTTATTATGATTATATGGAAGCTTGGTATAAGGTTTTCCTCCATCAAAATGAGTCACACAGTCATTCTTGGTTTGTTCAATTCGATCATAAGTTCAAAAGTCATTTCCCATATTGGTTTTCCCATTGGTGGTCAAGATTTGGTTCTACCTATGACCTTCTTTCCGATCCTCTGAAAGTCCAACTCAATCATTTTTGCAATCACAAAAAATTAGATTCAGCATATGAAGGTGTCCCAGTCCTTCTTCAGTTTGTAAGTAAATATAAGATTCCCTAGATTCTCCGATGGGAATACAGCATCCAAAACCCCACCAGTGAAATCAGTCACAATACTTCCCCTACATCTCCGTCAGCAGATCCTTTTCCCCTAGTCACTCGCCAATGGTTTGTCAAATGGTGGGATAAATTTGACGTCAATAGAATTGTAGGTCAAGTTCAGTTAGAGTTCCCTGCTTCTCCTCTCAAGGTTCTCCCAGTCTCTACAGCAGAACCTTCTAGTCAAAAATCAAAAGAGTCTAGTGTTAGTAAAAAATCAAAAGAGTCTAGAGTCAGTCCCACTGGTTCGTCTTGTTCCCGTAGCATTTCTGATTTTAAAGATTGTTCCGGAAAAGAGTTAAAATTAATTGCCCAAGCATTAAATAAAAGAATTGATGAATTACATGAAGATGCCTCTACAGGTTCTTCATCAGCTTCCCACAGTCAGTATGAAGAAGATGATGACCCTTATGGCACCATCAATCTACAGGATGCTCAGGACCCATTTACCTGACATTTCTTCTCAGTCACATGCACCTGCTCCCTGTAGCCAGTCAAAAGATGTCTTCAGCCGAAAGCAGATTCGTTTTTCCACCGAAAGCATCTTCTTTCCACCGAAAGCGTCTCCCAAGTCAAAAGTTGTGGCCATTTTGTCAAAAGTTGCCAGACGCGTCAATGAATAGTAAAAAAAGTCAGCATTGTTCATGAATAGTAACTTTTGTCTATAATCATTTATTTTGTAATAGTAACTTTGTAATAGTTCTTTCCTTATTCTATAAAAGGAAACCGAACTTAGTTATTGAGGTAGACTTCGAAAGACTCTGAGATCCTTCTCGGATGAATCTTTAGCCTCCACCGCTGTTAAGCCTTTCTTAGCCCCTCTTTCTACTATTCTACATTTCTTAATGTTTTGAGTAAGTCAAGTCAATTCAATTTGTAATTTGTAACCAGTTTGTACATTTGTAAACAGTTTTATTTCCAATCAATAAAATTATATGTTTTAGTAATTGAACTGTTATATTATTTGCACCTCTGATTCTAGTTTACTTGCTTACACCCTATATATATATATATATATATATATATATATATATATATATATATATATATATATACGGTCTGGATCTTAAGCTCACCCCTTATCTAACATACCTTGCTTACCCCCCTTTAGCGACGGACCGGGCGACGATTCAGTCCGTTGCTATATATAGAACTGTCGTCTTAGCTTTTAGCGACAGACCGAATCGTCGCTCGGTCCGTTGTTAAATGTGGATGAGCAAGGTATGTTAGATAAGGGGTGAATTTAAAATTCGGACCGTATATATATATATATATATATATATATATATATATATATATATATATATATATATATATATATATATATATATATAGACACACACACACACACACAAAAGTATGTAAAATCCACAGATAGTCGATCCAGGCTCAACTGTTCGGTTAAAGTCTATATATATATATTAAAGAGAGAAGGATCGATGATCGATGATCTGGGTATAATTAATCGGAGATAATATATATATATATATATATATATATATATATATATATATATATATATATCAAAGTAGTAGAAAGCTTCAAATCTGAAAAAATCTTAGAATGTACTGCAAAGAAGGCTTCAGACTGTTTTTGGAGCTTGAAAACTCAATTTCCACCAGTTAAAATTTTATATGTCGTAGTATATATGTGTACAAGTGTTTAGAAAGAAGAATATTGAAGTTTGGAACACTATAGGAGAGGTTAAGAGCTGAAATGGACAGAGTTTTCTCTCTTTTTTTCCTTTTTTTTCTCTACATTTTATGGCTGAGAGGGGTCTACCCACGGCAGCTGTGGGTCTACCTAAAGTTGCCTAGGTGGGCCCTAGCCCCGTGGGTCCCATCGTCTCAAAGTACGTGCACTCCGGCGAACGCATTATAACTTTCAATCCGGGAGTTCGATGGAGGCGTGTGATAAAATTCTGAAAAGCTCTTTCCGAGAGCTACACAATGACATAGGGCTTTCCCTATTCTGAATCCAAGAAGATGGGTCCATAACCAAAATAGCATCTTCGGCTCTTCACAGGCAGTCTGTTGAGTTGTTTTGCATAGTTTACGCTTAGAAGTGCTGCAATGGCTCTTTGTGACCCTATTTGTAGCTGTATTCGGTTTGTTAAAGTTGGCTTGTCAAATTAACCATTTTGCCCTTCCGGGGGTTGTCTCCAAGATTAACGGGGATTTTGGCTGTCCTTCATGGTTGTCTCTAGGGTTTGATTGCTGCCAACGTTTCTTTTTCTTAGGGTTGATCTCCAAGGTTGATTTGATGTTCCATAGGGATGTCTCCGTGGTTAGATTTAATATTGTGGTCCTCCATGGTTATCTCTGGAGTGTGAAAAAGATGATTTTTCCCTCCTGCATAGTTAGTAACAGGAAAATGAAATTTTGAGTGTCTACAAGTAATATATATCTTTTGTTGTAAAAATAAGCTAAATTACTATATGTTTGGTGTCTGTAAACTAATATAAAAACGATAAATGAGTTATCTGTGTTGAATGATTTCGATGTGGAAATTTGGGCCTGACCTTAATGAGTTACTTTATTACTCTTAGTATAGCTACTAACTAAGTTTAAGTTTAAACAACATCACATCTTTTCATGAACATTACTTTTTAGCTTTATTACCACTACTTAAGTGATCATGTCATTGCACCACATGCACATTAACAACTTAATACAACATCCTATTACATGTCCAACATGTTATCATTAAGTTATACTAATACACAAAGGGTTGCACTTGCATTCGTGCATTCCGACGCCCTCCGATTGGCTCTAAATACACAATAGTCCTAAAGATGGCCATTTTGACTACTGTTACAGACCTCAAATTAAAAAACTTAAAGCATGAAACTTGTAGGTCTATTCGTCCTCGTTTCGGATCATCTTGAATCAACTCAATCGGAGTTCGTATGAGAAAGTTATGGTTGTTTTACTACAGGAAGTCAAAATTGTCCGACCCGGACCACTTTCCAGCGCTGGGGCGCGAAATAGTGGCGCCGGGGCGCGAATTCCAGTGCCGGGGCGCGAATTCCAGCACTGGGGCGCGAACTTCTGGCCTATTTTGGCGCTGGGGCGCGAAATTTGGCGCTGGGGCGCGAAATTTGACGCTGGGGCGCCGAAACTCACAGAACCAACCTAGAAAAACAGAGCAAAGCTACTGTCTAATTTTTTTTAACAGCCAATGACATCCAATAACATGTATAACTTCATGAAAATTACACATAAAAGTTATAAAGCATTTGTGTACGAATTTTCCACAACTAAACAACAATATCAGAGAACTAATTATTTGAAAACACTGTTTTCCTTTAAAACCAAACCTTTAAAAATCAAAACTCCATTGTTGATATAGTAAGCACTGTAATCATAGTTAGAAAATAATTTGATTTATTCTAACTATATTCTATTTAATTCTTACTCAATTCATATAATCACAGTTAAATTCCATGATTATAATACAATACAAGTTTAAATTTTGGTACTCTGAAAAACATACATTCATACATGTTTATGTTCACAGTAAAACTATTTCTTTTTCTTTAACACATGATTAAAATACCACTCATATATATATATATATATATATATATATATATATATATATATATATATATATATATATATACATACATGCTAGTTATAACAATTATAACAACAAAACATGTAATACAAAAACAAATTCTAAAACAAGGTTTACAGACAAATTTGGTAAAAACTTATACATGGTTATTTCAAGAAAAACAGAGACATAAAATTTCTCAAAAACTATATAATGTAAACATATATGATAAGGTTTATACAACCTACCTTTAATTTGTTCCGACAACACTTGATAATCACTGAGAATAGCTTTGACAAACTCACAACTTATTTGAAAAACACAGCCTTTTCTCTCTTAAACTTTCTCTAAAATTCTCTCTTAATGTTCTTCTCTCTTTTCTCAGCAACTAGAAATCTAGAATGTGTAAAAAGATAACAACCGATAGCTATAACGCGTAAAATAAAACTGCTAACCTTAATACGTCTAATTTAATAACATATCAGTTACAAAACTAACGTATATATTATATTATTATTTTATTAATCATTTAAATTTCAAAATCCAAAAGCCGTAGGCTTTGTTTGGCTTAACTAATTTATAATTAAACACTTAATAACCTTAAGCATTGTTTGGATAAAACCAACTTAAATTACTTTAATTTATTTTAATAACTCTTTATAACATAATTATTTGTCACACTTTATTTAATAATAATTTATTAATTAAATTACTTAAGGACATAACTCAATCCACATAACACATTAATTATTTAATAAATAAATAATTAACTAACTCAACTCAATCAAATTAAATAATTATTTATTCAATAATAAACACATCCAAAAAATATTTATATAAATTAATAAATATTTATAATTTACATTTATAAAATTTGGAATGTTACATATATTATGCAAGCAAAACGCTCACGGAGACTCAAACGAATTATACAACTACGGAGAAGGAATTGTTTGCAGTGGTGTATGCGTTCGACAAATTCTGGGCATACTTGATCGGAACTAAGGTGATAGTCTACATGGACCATTCGGCTATTCGGTACCTAATTGCGAAAAAAGATGCTAAGCCACGCCTTATCCGATGGATTCTCCTACTTCAAGAGTTTGATCTCGAAATAAAAGATAGAAAGGGGACGGAGAATCAGGTAGCCGATCACTTGTCAAGGCTAGGAAACCAAGGGAAATTGAAAGAGGACAAGTGTGAAATCAAGGAATCATTCCCGGATGAACAACTATTTGGAATAAATGCAGAATTTCCTTGGTATGCGAATTATGCAAATTATCTTGTGAGCAACGTACTTCCACCTAATCTCACAATACACCAGAAAAAGAAATTTCTTCATGACGTGATACGGTACATGTGGGATGAACCGTACTTGTTTAAGCAGTGCGCCGATAAAATGATTAGAAGGTGTGTGCCCTACAGTGAAATAAAGAACATTCTACATGAGTGTCACTCATCTGCGTATGGTAGACATTATGGGAGTGAGAGGATAGCGGCGAAGGTGTTGCAATCAGGGTTTTATTGGCCTACACTATTCAAGGATGCCCACCATTTTGTTAAAACATGTGATAGATGTCAAAGAGTAGGCAACATTTCAAAAAGGAATGAGATGCCTCTACAAAC
This sequence comes from Panax notoginseng, assembly GCA_016801055.1. Classification (NCBI taxonomy): domain Eukaryota; kingdom Viridiplantae; phylum Streptophyta; class Magnoliopsida; order Apiales; family Araliaceae; genus Panax; species Panax notoginseng. The sequence goes on from CM029012.1 coordinate 241,445,700, forward strand.
GATCTTAGAAGTTGAGATTTTCGATTTATGGGGGATCGATTTCATGGGGCCGTTTCCCTCCTCATGATCTAATCAGTATATTTTGCTGGCAGTGGATTACGTGTCAAAATGGGTTGACGCAGTAGCATTACCGACTAACGATGCCAAGGTGGTGGTAAAATTCTAACAGAAAAATATTTTTACGAGGTTTGGCACGCCAAGAGCTATCAGAAGTGACGAAGGTAGTCACTTCTGCAACAAATCATTTACAGCCCTCTTGGCAAAGTATGGGGTCAACCACAAAGTGGCGACAACCTATCATCCCCGAACCAGTGGGCAAGCTGAAGTCTCGAACATAGAGGTAAAGAAAATTCTGGAAAATGTGATGAACCCGAATCGAAAGGATTGGTCGCTCCGGTTAGATGATGCATTATGTGCATACCGGACTGCTTATAAAACGCCAATAGGGATGTCACCATATCAACTGCTGTAAGGAAAGGCGTGTCACCTACCAGTCGAGCTACAGCTCAAGGCCTACTGGGCCATTCAAAAACTAAACTTCGATCAAGCAGCTGTGGGGGAAAAGAGGCTTCTACAACTAAACGAGCTCGATGAATTCCGACTTCAGGCATACGAAAACGCTAAACTATACAAGGAGAATTTCAAGAAATGGCATGACAAGAAAATCTTGCACCGAACTTTCGAGCCGGGGTAATCGGTACTGTTGTTTAACTCACAATTGCGGTTTTTCCCTAGAAAGCTTAAGTCAAGGTGGTCGGGACCATTCACCATCAAAACAGTGTTCCCACATAGTGCAATCGAACTCTACAGCCGAAATCCACTAGAGACATTCAAGGTAAATGGACAACGGATAAAGCATTACTGGGGCGGAAATGCAAACTAGGATGCTGTCAACATTACTATCACTGACACACAATGATGCAAGAGGCACCGTCGGGCTAGCGATGTTAAAACTGGCGCTACTTGGGAGGCAACCCAAGCTCTAAACTATTCATCTTAATTATTAGTATATTTGGTTTCTAATCGAATCAAGTACACGTTTTAATCAAAGAATTACATGTTTTGCAGGGAGTTCAAGAATAAACAGTCACTGCCAGCCCAGCGCTGACTGCGCTAGACAAAGAATAAACTAAGCGCAGTCCGCGCTAGCACTCCAGCATCATCTGCCAGCCGAGCGTTGACCGCCCCGAAGACGCCGATCCCCTAGTGCAGAACGCGTTGAACCAACCCTCGCCTTCTGGATACACAGCGCGGACAGCGCTACATCAAGCCTTAGCCCAGCACGGACCGCACCATCATTCTAGCAACTTCTGTATACAAAGCGCGGGGCGTGCTATGCCTTGTTCACAACCAGCGCTGACCGCGGTACTCGAAACTATCTGATTCTGAACGGTTGGAGCTACGTGTTATAAACTGAATCAAGACATCTCTCCTCATTACATGCAAACTCTCCACATCTCCCAATTCTATTGCACTTCCTATTCCCCATAACTCCCATTTACACCATCTTTACTCTCCTTCCCCTTTTCGATTTCCAATCCCACTAACCTTTCCAATTCCCAACTCCAACCCACGTTGGTTTCCTACTATCTATATGAACCCCCGCCATCCTAGAAGTTATGGTATTACAAAGCTCAAACACATCATTCAAATCCTAAATCTAATCCACCCCTTGCACCATTTCATACAAATTGGGATTCATCTTCATCTTCTTAAAGATAAGCCAATTCTCTTCATCCCTTACGAGATTTTCTGTTTTGACATCAAATTGAGTGGAAAATTCAGGGACTTGAGCACCCAAGTGGGTGCCGTGTTTTTAACAATTTGGCTAGCGAAGTAACATCAATCATCCAAGTTTGGGGGAAACAATCAGTCCGTTCACCACCTGTTTGATAAAAGTCCAGAACCAACTTCTTATGTTCAATTACACCGGAAACAACATGTCTTCCCACAAACGACAACGGGCATAATCCTCCATGACTCGGCCTGCATATGACCATACTAAATTTAACAATGAAAGGGCCGCAAAAAGATTCAAGACCTCCATCGACAAGAAGAATTTGGTGCTAGAAAGAGGATTGAAGCCAAATAAGAATTTGGATGGAGACATGGCTCTACAAATTGTAGAACGTAACTGGTTTCAGCTAGTAGAACAACCACTCCCAGCGGCAATCAACATAGTTAAGGAGTTTTATGCTAATGCAATGGAACATGTCAATCATATCGCCACGGTTCAGGGCAAACCGGTGGCATTTCACGCCGATGCGATTAATGCTTATTTCGGGTTGGAGACACCACAAAATGACCGGTATGAAGATGGGTTGCCAGAGTTGGACGAATTGATTGCTAAATTATGCAAACTTGGGACCCAATGGGTAATTCAAGCCAGAACGAATGAAAAGATAAGTTTTCCTCAAGCAGCACTCAGTCGATAAGGTAAAGCATGGCATGCATTTATATATGCTCGTCTAATGCCCACACGCCATCAAACTGATGTTACAAAGGCACGGGCTAAGCTTTTGTATGGGATTGTTCACCACCACTATCATATGGATAATTCAATTGCATTTTACGATGTTGATGTGGGGGAGTATATTCAAGAATCAATTGACCGGGCATTACGTGGGAGTACTACGGGTGGTTTAATTCATGGATTCCTAATGACAGACTTATGTCGGAAAGTTGGAGTGCAGTGGCAACCTACTGAGCCAATACAACAACCAATGGCTATAATTGATCATGCCATTATTGAGAGGTACAAAGCATGGGATGAGGCGCAATCACACCCGCGTAGGGAAGGTTACATCATGATCCGCCAACCATCACCCCCAGTTAGTGCGGAACAAACGTGGGTTCCAAGGAATCAGTTTATGTGGTTGGCCGAACGTGAAGATTTAATGCATCAGTACAATGTAAATGCATTCCCTACGCTTGCTGAGGCATTTTCTCGTTGCAATCCTAATGCTCAACCGGTGGTTATGCCTATTCCTCCTATCCTGCCAGCTTACCCTCCTTCGGAGGATGAGCAGTAATGCGTTTTCAGGGAAGTCCTTATTTATTTATTTTATTTTTTTTTGTTGAGCATATTTCACGTAATGAGGGCATTCCTTGATATTAGTTTGGGGGATTAGGTGTTATTATATATGTCGCATGCTAGTACTTAGTATCTAATATATATATATATATATATATATATATATATATATATATATATATATATATATATATATATATATATAGTTGCATGAATCCAGTTTTAGATCGTATATGTGATTATTGGCCAATGATGAAATTGAAATGATGTAGACAAGTAATTCACTTAGTATAAGAATCTTTATGCAAATTCTATTATGATGTGGATCTTGTTCTGATTGAAACTAGTATGATACGGATAACACTTAATAACATCTGTGTTAATGGATTAGTTCAAATTGTTACATAATAATTTTCTATAGGATAGTGCTAGTATAAATGAGAAAGTGGAAAAGATAGGTATGAACCTAGGCTTGGGGGAAGATTGGGGTATATAAGCTCTATTATTAAAAAAAAGAAAAAAAAAAGAAGAAATGTTGGAAGTTAGTAGAGTCTTGTGGTGGGTTAAGAAGAAATACTCTCCATAAACGCAAGCATGAGATGGAGCGTAAAATGCACTCACCAACCACCTATAAATGCAAGTGTGATATGGAGCGTAAAACGCACTCACCAACCATCTATATCTATAAAAAAAATTAAAAAAAAAAAGAGAAAGAAAGTGACCATGAATACCTTTCTCAGAACCTGAATTTGGGTATTGAGCTAATGCTAGAACTTGTCTATCTTCGAATTTTTGAGTTTATACTGTATAATTTCTGATAAAGAACTGGTTATGTAACTGAGTTTGATTCATTATCAGTTAGCACGGGTGTTGCGCACACACACACTTTATTAGTTATAACAAGTTAAGATGTACGGATTGATAGTGAATGCTGATTGATTTTGATATGAAGTGTGTCTGTTTACTCATTTTTCTGAGGCCGTATGAGCAAATCATCGTTATTATTTTAATTCTGGATTCGTAATTTAGTTGTTAGATGTATTGCATTGAATTGCATTCTTGCTTGAGGACAAGCAATGTTCAAGTTTGGGAGAATTTGATGAGTAGGTTTTTAACCTATGAATTATATTCATTTGGCTGGTTATATTATTAGTTTTTGGGTATTTCTATGTTACTTTTGATGAGGTTTACGTTTGTTGTAGGTAATTCAGACTCATCCAGCGAATGGGAGCATTTGAGGACGTTTCGAGCAACATTGCAAGTTTCTGGTGGTTGCGCTGTGTTAAGAAGCAAGATAGCGCGGACTGCGCTGGAGCGTGGCAGGTTATTGGTGGGCTAGCATGGAGCGCGCTGCGGAGAGGTTAAGGCTAGCGCGGACTGCGCTGGTGCAGGAACTTGAATGGGGGAAGTCTTTGCAAATTGGGGGAGTCTTTCTTGGGGAGAAATTAGAAGTGGATTAGGAGTCATGGTATGAGGGGAGAGGAGATATATGCTGAACTAGGCATACTTAGAGGGGGTCATTCAAGCAAGAAGGAGAGATTTTTTTGGAGAAGGATTGTGAAGAGCAAGGGCTTGGAGGAACGAAGAAGAGAAATAATTTCACGAAGATTTAAGAATCGAAGGGCGAGAAGGGTGGTGTATTATTATTCTTCTCTAATTCTTATTTTCTGTAAATTGGGATGATGTTTTCTTTTATTTATTCAGTATTTAATTCCTTAGTTATGGGCTAAATTACTTGTTAGGCTTATAATGGATCTCTAAGTGGAATAGTGATTTTATAATCTTGGTTTTCCTATTTAATAAGCTATTCCTAGTTTATCTATATTGATTTGAGCTTGAATTCATGAATTGCCTGATCAACAATTCTTTATGGATTTGTATGGAATCGAGAGAGGATATGCAAATCTAGACCTAGTTGATATAGCATGTGTTCATAAATTTTATGAATAGCAAAATCTTGATGAATGTTAAGGTAGAGATATGCTTGACATCGCATGTAATCGGATAGAGAACTTGTTCTTAAACCTTCTTTAATTGTAATTCACATAGAGATATAGTGAGTTAGTTGATTAAGGTGTTTAACGGATTTCTATCTTAATTGTGGATTGATGTTAATACAGTATTAGTGCATTGAGAGGCGGTAAATACTACGTTCGTGTTCTTGATTAATAAACTGGGATAGCGAATTAAATTGGAATAAAGGTTTGAAAATTAGAGTGAAGCTTAGGGTGATGTCATAAGTCTAATTCTCCATCAATTGTTTGAAATTCCAGATTTTGATATTAGTGATTGTTTTGTGATAGTTTGTTTATTTATTAATTTAGATTCTATAATTTTAAACCATTGAATTGAATAGTTTAATAAAATTAGGATTAATAGAAAATTGATACTTGTGAAGTTAAAATTCTTGCTAAATTGTCTCTGTGGGAACGATACTCTTTTCATCACTTTATTATTTGTTGGCCACGTACACTTGCGTGTTTTGCGTGTATCGATTCTACCGAACATTAGTTGAGTTTTGGAACTCAGTCTTGATGTCATATGTGATATGCTAAACATAAGAATTATATTGTTTAGAATTATGATAATCATGAAATATGAACTAAGCGTAAAATTATGTGCTATGTGAAGCATGAAAGCTGTTAAATTTGTTGAGATGTCAAGCTCAATCTTGCAAAACACAAATTTTGTAGGTTAAATGTGCAAGTTGAATGAAGATTTTTTTTTGCTAAATTTAAATTGTATATAAGAAAGAGAAATCTTTTCAAGAGCGAAGGAACATACCCCAGATCAAATCGTGGGAATCTCATATGTAAACCATATGAGGTGCCAACTACTAAACAAAAGAAAACTAGACATCCCAAATTAGTAGAGAGTTATCAACAAGTTTAGCTTTGTGGAATTTAACACTTGAAATTAGTCTACTTTTTACTCTATTGAGGATAGTAGTAACCAGCTGCTGGGTTAGGATGACATGATTATCATACAAACGGGACTTGCGCTCCGCCCAAATCTTGTAAAGAGTGGTTACAATGATAAGTTTAAGGATTTGCTTACGGATGCTGTAATGCCCCCCAAATCCGGATACTTGAAACCCGAACTCGGTGCTTCACGATATCATTTCTATGAGCGAAATAATACTAATAATAATAACAATAATATAACTATTAAACTTAATTTACATAATTATCAGAGTCTAGCTCCCAAGTACGTAACCTTTAATACATTTCTCACATAGCATGATAGATAATATATATCATTGTCCTAATAATATCAAACTATTACATAGAATACGACAAATCTTATTTGGTTAGCTTTCATTTTCCTTTGTTTCTACATGAGCCTTCTAGTTCTTCACACTTAGCTAAAAATATTTAAATTAAGCAAGGATGAGCATTTGAGTGCCCATCAAGTATTAACAATTATATATATATATATATATATATATATATATATATATATATATAAGCTGAAAGAATTTAAATGTTTTCTTTATACTACTCTTCTACAATAAATCAATAGTTGTGAAGTAATCTGAACCAATAATAATAACATAACAACCATCTATCAAATTTTTGAAACTACGTAATGACTATAAATAGGGTTAAGGTGACATACTATGAACATTGTTTTTATTTTCAAAAAGGTTAAACAGAACTTCATCTGTAAACCGTCATAACTTACGGGCACGGAGGTGATCAGTCCGTTATGCCCTATATTGATCAACACTACATGCAAGAACGATGTTATCGTTCACTCTATCCGCCTTGGACGCATAAAAGTTTTCCCTTGTACGGGATGTTCATACTTGTCGGGGTTCCAAACCAAAGGTTTTATCTTGTTCAACAATAATCTATAATTCAACATATATATATATATATATATATATATATATATATACGGGTAATTAACAAAGGTGTATCAACATGTGATTAAATACAATGATTATCCAAGTGGGGACACTTGTATAACCATTTATAGAAATTAACAAACAGAATATATATCTGAATTACCATATACTAACATGTTGATAATCAATGAGCGTATATAATATATATAACAATAGGGTTAATAATCTGTACAGTAATAATATAATTCTGAAATATTCTTACTCATGTCCATTGCATAAAGAAAATGCAAAGGTAAAGAGACTTGCCTGATACGCTGCTTACAGTTCGTAACTTAGTTTTATCTTTTGTATAATAATCTATCAGTAATAAGATTATTTAACTGATTAGAACAACATACTATAACACCTAGCACTGCTTATTACAGTCAGCACATTACCTAACCACATTGTCACATATGTTTAACAACCATTGAATCACAAATAAACACTTATTCAGTCAACCTATCTACGTCCAGATCAATTTTCAAAACATGTCGGTGTACCGACAGCTTTATCAGGTAATAATGGAGTCTAAAACTCTATCCTGTAGCTCAATAACTGTAATTATCAGTCATACTATTTTTAAATAACTTATAATAATTTTTAAACATTTATTATAATTTATCATGAATTTTCAAACTTCGGAATCATTACTAAATGATTTAAATATTAAACAATTCTATTATCATTAATATTTAATTACTATTAAACTATTAATGAAACCATTGTGAAAATATTAAAATTATTTATAATAACTCAAAATACTTTTAAAGTATTAATATTACCCTTAAAAGATTTTTAAAACAATTAAAATTATTTTTAAATAATTACCATTAATATTTAAATATTAATGTACTATTTATCAAAATATTAAAAGTCATCAATTATAATTTAAAATATTTTTAATTCATTTATATCCTTTTTAAATGATTTTTAAATTAATAAAATCATTTTTAAACTATTTATTTAATATAATTATTAAATAAATTTAATATCATTTAATATTAAATTAATATCATTAATATTAAATTATTAATGAAATTATCCTTTAAATATTAAAAGTTATATTTTATAACTTAAAATATTTTTAAACACTTTATTTTCATTTAAAATAATTTTTCTAATATTAAAATCATTTTTAAACTAAATTATTTAATATAATTATTAAATAACTTTAATATCATTAATAATAATTAATTAATAAAATTTACCTTTAAATATTGAAAGTTATATTTTATAACTTAAAATATTTTTAAATACCTATTATTATTTAAAATAATTTTTAATATAATAAAATCATTTTTAATTAATTTATTTAATTCATTTAGTAAATAACTTAAATATCATTAATATTAATTTATTAATGAATTTCATCACAGAATATTAAAAGTCATTAAAAATAACTTAAAATATTTTCTTATATCATATTATAATTTTAAATAATTTTTCAAATATTAAAATCATTTTTAAATAATTTATTTAATATAATAATTAAATAAATTAAATACTTTTAATATTTCAAAAATATTAAATATTTATGAAATATATTAAAAATAATTAAAAACTAATTTTTAGATCTTAAAATAATTTTTAATAATTTATTTTGTATTTTTAATAATTAAAAACTAATTTTCTATAATTATAAAATAAAAATATATTTTTTTATAAATAAACTATCACTAAAGACCACCTATAGCGACAGAACCGTCGCTATAGGTGTTCTTCATGTTCATCTTCAAAACCCAGAACACCATATGCAGCTATCATGGTTACTACTTTGACCAACTTTTAATCTTAATCTGTGATGATTCAAGGCCTGCTTGTGGTCAGATCTTAAAGTGCCTGTGCAGGACTACAATATTCAACAACAAGCATATTCATAACATGCATAACAAAGTAGATTTAAGGGCCTAAAGTAGTTGTTAAAGGTTGTTCTTCATTTCTGGGTTGCCCAGAAATGAAGAACAGTTCAAGCATGCATGTTTGGGCTTCCACAACTTAAAATCCGTATATTGTTTTTATGATCTATAAGCTGCAGTGTGTAGTTAGTATGTAAATAAAAAGATCTAACACAAAACATCTACAGAATAAACTTCAAATCCCTGGTCAACCATTGTTAGAAATCATGTTCTTGATTTTTTGGAAATTCCAGAAAACCAAATCTGTGATCATCTAAGCTGGTTTGACCATCCATAGTGTTCAATCTGTTGATGATTTCAAGGATCTAAAAGTCTTAACCTGAAGTTCATATACCATACCACAACATCGTTACAACAACAGAAACCAAACAACTAACAACAAAATGATCTGGGCCCATGAACTTGTTGTCAGAGCTTTCTGGGCAAGTTCATGGCTGCCCAGATTTCAACCAGTCAATGCCGGTCAACGTGGTTTGACCACGAATATCTTGCAATTTAAAACTGATATAGGCCTGATTCTTGATCCAGATAAAAGACCACATATCATACTACAATATCCAACACTTAAAACACAAAAATCAAACACAGAAAGAGATCTACAAGGCCTGAAATTTGGTTGTCAGACATCAAAAATGAAATTTCCAAATTTTGTAAATCTTCAAATCCGAGCCACTAGATGTTATGGATCTAACATCTAGCAAACCAGATCATCATTATACACTATTTATAACATTTTTAACATAAAAATTTTAACATCTAACAACAAATCAATGGTCAGACTCTAGGGTTAGATTTTATACCTTTATGAACAAATCTTTGATTCTAAGCCTCTAATATGTTATGTTTAATAGTGGGACTTTGTTTTGGGACTGAAACACTACAATATTTCGTAGGTTAGAGAGAGAGGCTCAAGGATAAGTGTTATGCAAAATTAGGTTACCAAATGACATTTTCTCTCTCTAATCTATATATATAAGTGTAAGATACATGTATTAGCTGATATTTAGAGTTGATTGCTGGAATTTTAAGTCAATGAAGTAGCTATATTAGGTCACCAACTCCCACACTTGTCAAGCTTTGCAATTTACATAATAAAGAAAATCCAAAGAGGGGTATTTTGCTCCTTTCGCTCACAAATTTAATGGCAAACTTGTAATCCTTGCAAACCCTTAGGGTTTGACCCTTAAGGTTTAACCCTAAGGTTTAGCACAAAATAAAATTCTAGGTTTTCATTTAGGGTTTAAAAATAAAATTTTTGTTTCTAAAATTAAAAAATTAAGGTTTATTAATTAGATTAGATTTCTAATTAATTTATATAGGAACATTAGGGTTTAATATCTCTAATTATAATTAACCTTGCTAATTATAGTAATTAGGGTTTATAATTTTGATAATTAGGGTTACAAAATCATAATTAGGGTTTATAATTAGGGTTCTAGTCATTAGGGTTTTAAATTACTAATTAGGTTTTCCCTGATTAACAATTATAATTCTGACATTTGCTAATTAATAACATTAACACATTTACACAATTTCTGACTGATAACTAACTCCAGTTTAGGTTTCAAATTAGGGTTTCTCATTTCAAAATATTAGGGTTTTATAAATAGGGTTTTCTAAAGATTAATTAGGGTTTCTAGAATTTTAATTAGGGTTTACCTAATTCATCATTTAATACACAACATAAATCAAATAACACCATTACTACACCGTCTTGAACACGTATTAACTTTTGAACTAGGGTTTAACCAATTAATAATAGGGTTTTGAAAATATAAACAATAATTGACCAACCATTATCAATACGTACATACAGTACATATTTATAGCACTGAAAAATCAAAAATATAATTAATATTATATTATTATTCTCATTCCTTGATAAAAGTCTAAAATTAGGGTTTGGATTCCATATCTGTTTTATTCTTCCATAATTAACCTTAATAATTAAGGTAAAATAATTAGCTTAATAATCTGTACTAAAATTCATATAATAAAATAATTATTATAATTATTCTAAAAATCACTCCATATATTATTTAAATAATATATGATTATGTTTTCATGGAAAATAATTAATAAAAATATTTTTGCTATAAAAGTAATTATTATAAAAATATAATTTATAATAATCAATAATTCTGAAATAAAATTATATGTAAACATTCATGTAATAAATACATTTTTATTTATTACTTAATTACATATACACATTATCTTGTACAAATCCTCATCTTTAAAATAAAAAAAAATTATACGCAAAATTTCTGATTTAATTATATAGAAAATATCGAGTTATTACATTCACCCTCCCTTATAAATATTCCGTCCCTGAAATCACCGTTTTAAAGCCAATACATACTAGGGTGCATATCATGCATAATCATTTCAAGTAGATCTCGATCATAATTTGATCGAACTGATCTTTAACTTTTCACATAAAGCTTGTTTATCTGATTAAATAGAAATTTGATTTCTAAAAGAACTCAAATTCCTCCTTCAAAATTTCTTTATAAAATAATTTACTATATATTGGAAAATCATGTATAATAAAATAAAAGTTGTATAAATAATACCTGGAGTTCCATTGTCAGCTGCCATCGTATCCTGGACCGTCATGTTGTAAACCCTTGCTGTTGATTTTGTTGGTTTGCTTGATGACGTAGGTCCCGTGATTGCTAAAGTTTTGCTGCCAGTATTCACACTTCCTACCTCCGTCCTACTCTTCGGACAATCCTTCACCTCGTGTTCAGTCGATCCGCACAGAAAACACCAACTGTTTATCCTAGGATTGGGATAGTTGGGAGAGATATGGCCCTCCTGCCTACACTTATAGCAAACAAATTTCCCTTTTAGACATTCCCCAGAGTGGTTCTTTCTACAAGCCTTACACTGCACAGCTGGCTTCTTAACTCCTTCCTGTTTGATCTGAACATTCCCAAATTAATTCACCTTCCTCTTTCAATCTCCACTCCTGCTCCCACTATTAATTCCTACCTTCCCAACTCCTTCGGTCTTACCCTTATTCTTCCTCTCCTTATTGTAGAGGCTCATGGCCTCACTTCCCTCCTCATCTATAATCATTTTCTCTATGAGTGCTGCAAATGTAGGAATCTGCAACACCGCTACCTTGTTATAGAGCTAGGGTTTTAATCCTTGTTATCTGTAATATATAGTATTATTTAATAATGCATATAAATATAATAATAATAACTTATGCAAATATAAATCCGAGTCCTTTGAATTCACAAAGTCTCCTTAAAGCAAATTTATTCCCCCACAGATGCTAAAGGTTAATTGAATAATTGCTTTCCAAGATAAAACGGATTTCAATTCTTAATTAGTAGCATTACAAAATTAAGAATTCGATGAACCAATATTTATGTTATGTACTGAAACTATATGAACATGAATGAAGCATGCATGAGAACTTACTGAAAAAATTATTGCAGAAACGGAATAGGAAAAATCCACTGCAGAACGGGAACTGTAGAACAGAACGGGATTATGCAAAAGTTAACGGGACAGAACAGGAAAAAGGAACAGAACAGGATTATTTGCAGAATAGGACGGGAAAAACTGCAGAACGGGAATAATGGAAGGAACATGACGGGATTTTTTGACAGAACGGGGAAAGGGAATTTGTTATATTTTTAATGCTTTCCCACACCGTTTATTTATAGGAAAAATTCGCACGTAACCGTCGTCAAAACGACGTAGTTTTGTGATAATAAAAAATATATATCACGAACCCGCCCGTTACGACCCCGACCCGACCCGACCCGCAAATCCCATTTCCAATAATTCTAGCTCAAACCTTCTCGCTTTCCTAGCCTCCGTATCAACTTGATGCGAAGCAAACCTAGCTAACTCCTTAAACCTAGCTAACTCATAGCACAAAATGCTTTAAACATCATTCATCCCTTTGTGACTACAAAAGTCGGGATTTACATCCTTGACTAATACCAAAAGTTGGAAACATTACATTACACAGACATACTTGACATTAAACAGACCTATACAATAAAACCTATACTACCTATTCACTACGCCTTTTTTTTGGACAACCTCTCGCCTGATGACCTTCTATCCCACAGATAAAATATGCTCCTAGTTTATAGTCGGGACAATACAGTGTAGTATGTCCTTCATAACCGCAAAGATAACATATTATTTTCTCTTTCTTCTTATCGAATTTTCCTAAGTCATGGCCTTCTATCTTTCTTTTCCCCTTCTTGCTCGGAGCTGCACACGATGTGTTGCTTGTGGCTCCTATCTGATCAATTTAGATTTTAAGCTTATCTTGTTCTTCCATTGTTTCTATTAACGCCTGACGCAATTGACTATTTAACAGGTTTTCTATTTCCCACAGCTTTTCCAGAGAAGAAACCTTGTTCATCAGATTTTACACCTCCGTTGATGCTTGATCAGCTTCAACTTTATTGTCTGAATCACTATCTGTCAGCTCCACCATCTCCGGATCTGGTACTACGTTTTCCACAATAACTATTTCGTCCAAGTTATTTTCATTGTGAGCCTCTATTTCAGCTATTGGTTTCGATATCAGCTCGGGTGTATGTGTTTGATCCTTCTTCATGCTATAAGCATATAACAAGCCTTTTCCACCAGACATCTACACACATAAATTATCCTGATTAGCATATAATATATACACATAACAATTAATAGTTTTATATAAGTTATCTTTTATTTTGTTTGACGATGAATTTGTTCAATTCATCTCTTTTTTAAACTCTATATGAGTTATTTATTTATTTATTTTATTTTTATTTTTTTTTAGCGTTTCCCTCTGTTCTAAAGTTATAGCCTAAGGTATATCCCACCTAAGGCTTCTAACCCTAAGCTCTGATACCAACCTGTAAAGCCCCCCAAATCTGGATACTTGAAACCCGAACTCAGTGCTTCACGATACCATTTCTATGAGCTGAATAATACTAATAATAATATAACTATAAAACATAATTTACATAATTATCAGAGTTTAGCTCCCAAGTACGTAACCTCTAATACATATCTTACATAGCATGATAGATAATATATATCATTGTTCTAATAATATCAAACTATTACATAGAATAGCACAAATCTTATTTGGTTAGCTTTCCTTTTCCTTTATTTCTGCATGACTCTTCTGGTTCTTCACACTTAGCTGAAAACATTTAAATTAAGCAAGGATGAGCATTTGAGTGCCCAGTAAGTATTAATAATTATATATGTATAAGCTGAAAGAATTTAAATATTTTCTTTATACTACTCTTCTACAACAAATCAATAGTTGTGAAGTAATCTGAACCGATAATAATAACATAACAACCCTCTTTTAAATTTTTAAAACTACGTAATGACTATAAATAGGGTTAATGTGACATACTATGAACATTGTTTTCATTTTCGAAAAGGTTAAACAGAACTTCATCTGTAAACCGTCATAACTTACGGGCAGGGGGATGATCAGCCCGTTATACCCTGTATTGATCAACACTACATGCAAGAACGATGTTATCGTTAACTCTGTCCGCCTTGGGCACATAAAAGTTTTCCCTTGTACGGGATGTTCATACTTGTCGGGGTTCCTAACCAAAGATTTTATCTTATTCAACAATAATCTATAATTTAACACACACACACACACACACACACACACACACATATATATATATATGGGTAATTAACAAAGGTGTATCAACATGTGATTAAATACAATGATTATCCAAGTGGGGACACTTGTATAACCATTTATAAAAATTAACGAACAGAATATATATCTAAATTACCATATACTAACATGTTGATAATCAATGAGCGTATATAATATATATAACAATAGGGTTAATAATCTGTACATTAATAATATAATTCTGAAACATTCTTACTCATGTCCATTGCATAAAGAAAATGCAAAGGTAAGATACTTACCTGATACGCTGCTTATAGTCCGCAACTTAGTTTTATCTTTTGTATAATAACCTATCAGTAATAAGATTATTTTACTAATTAGAACAACATACTATAACACCTAGCACTGCTTATTGCAGTCAGCACATTACCTAATCACATTGTCACATATGTTTAACAACCATTGAATCACAAATAAACACTTATTCAGTCAACCTATGTACGTCCAGATCAATTTTCGAAACATGTCGGTGTACCGACAGCTTTATCGGGTAATAATCGAGTCTAAAACTCTATCATGTAGCTCAATAACTGTAATTATCAGTCATATTATTTTTAAATGACTTATAATAATTTTTAAACATTTATTATAATTTATCATGAATTTTCAAACATCGGAATCATTATTAAATGATTTAAATATTAAACAATTCTATTATCATTAATATTTAATTACTATTAAACTATTAATGAAACCATTGCCAAAATATTAAAGTTATTTATAATAACTCAAAATACTTTTAAAGTATTAATATTACCCTTAAATGAATTTTAAAACAATAAAAATCTTTTTTAAATAACTACCATGAATATTTAAATATTAATGTACTATTTATCAAAATATTAAAAGTCATTAATTATAACTTAAAATATTTTTAATTCATTTATATCCTTTTTAAATGATTTTTAAATTAATAAAATCATTTTAAAACTATTTATTTAATATAATTATTAAATAAATTTAATATCATTTAATTTTAAATTAATATCATTAATATTAAATTACTAATGAAATTATTCTTTAAATATTAAAAGTTATATTTTATAACTTAAAATATTTTTAAACACTTTATTTTCATTTAAAATGATTTTTCTAATATTAAAATTATTTTAAAACTAAATTATTTAATATAATTATTAAGTAACTTTAATATCATTAATAATAATTAATTAATAAAATTTACCCTTAAATATTGAAAGTTATATTTTATAACTTAAAATATTTTTAAATTTCTTATTATTATTTAAAATGATTTTTAATATAATAAAATCATTTTTAGTAAATGACTTAAATATCATTAATATTAATTTATTAATAAATTTCATCACAAAATAATAAAAGTCATTAAAAATAACTTAAAATATTTTCTTATATCATAATATAATTTTAAATGATTTTTTAAATATTAAAATCATTTTTAAATAATTTATTTAATATAATAATTAAATAAATTACATACTTTTAATATTTCAAAAATATTAAATATTTATGAAATATATTAAAAACTAATTTTCAGACCTTAAAATAATTTTTAATAATTTATTTTGTATTTTTAATTATCAAAAACTAATTTTCTATAATTATTTAATAAAAGTATAATTTTATAAAAATAAACTATCACTAAAGGCCACCTATAGCGACAGAACCGTCGCTATAGGTGTTCTTCATGTTCATCTTTAAAACCCAGAACACCATATGCAGCTATCATGGTTACTACTTTGACCAACTTTTAATCTTAATCTATGATGATTCAAGGCCTGCTTGTGGTCAGATCTTAAAGTGCTAGTGCAGGACTACAATATTCAAAAACAAACATATTCATAACATGCATAACAAAGTAGATCTAAGGGCCTAAAGTAGCTGTCAGAGGCTGTTCTCGGTTCTTTATTTCAGGGTTGCCCAGAAATGAAGAACAGTTCAAGCATGCATGTTTGGGCTTCCACAACCTGAAATTCGTATATTGTTTTTATGATATATAAGTTGCAGTGTGTAGTTAGTATGTAAATGAAAAGATCTAACATTAAACATTAACAAAACATCTACAGAATAAACTTCAAATCTCCGGTCAACCATTGTTAGAAATCATGTTCTTGATTTTCTGGAAATTCCAAAAAACCAAATCTGTGATCATCTAAGCTGGTTTGACCATCCATAGTGTTCAATCTGTTCATGATTTCAAGGATCTAAAAGTCTTAACCTGAAGTCCATATACCATACCACAACATCGTTACAACAACAGAAACCAAACAACTAACAACAAAATGATATGGGCCCATGAACTTGCTGTCAGAGCTTTCTGGGCAAGTTCATGGCTGCCCAGATTTCAACCAGTCAATGCCGGTCAACGTGGTTTGATCACGAATATCTTGCAATCTAAAACTGATCTAGGCCTGATTCTTGATCCAGAAAAAAGACCATATATCATACTACAATATCCAACACTTAAAACACAAAAATCAAACACAGACAAAGATCTACAAGGCCTGACATTTGGTTGTCAGACATCAAAAACGAAATTTCCAGATTTTGTAAATCTTCAAATCCGAGCCTCTAAATGTTATGGATCTAACATCTAGCAACCCAGATCATCATTATACACTATTTATAACATGTTTAACATAAAAATTTTAACATCTAACAACAAATCAATGGTCAGATTCTAGGGTTAGATTTTATACCTTAATGAACAAATCTTTGATTCTAAGCCTCTAATATGTTATGTTTAATAGTGGGGCTTTGTTTTGGGACTGAAACACTATAATATTTAGTAGGTTAGAGAGAGAGGCTCAAGGATAAGTGTTGTGCAAAATTAGGTTACCAAATGACATTTTCTCTCTCTAATCTATACATATAAGTGTAAGATACATGTATTGGCTGATATTTAGAGTTGATTGATAGCATTTTAAGTAAATGAAGTAGTTATATTAGGTCAGCAACTCCCACACTTGTCAAGCTTTGCAATTTACATAATAAAGAAAATCCAAAGAGGGGTATTTTGGTCCTTTCGCTCACAAATTTAATGGCAAACTTGTAATCCTTACAAACTCTTAGGGTTTGACCCTTAGGGTTTAGCACAAAATAAAATTCTAGGTTTTCATTTAGGGTTTAAAAATAAAATTTTTGTTTCTAAAATTAGAAAATTAGGGTTTATTAATTAGATTAGATTTCTAATTAATTTATACAGGAATATTAGGGTTTAATATCTCTAATTATAATTAACATTGCTAATTATAGCAATTAAGTTTTATAATTTTGATAATTAGGGTTACCAAATCATAATTAGGGTTTATAATTAGGGTTCTGGTCATTAGGGTTTTAAATTACTAATTAGGTTTTCCCTAATTAACAATTATAATTCTGACATTTGCTAATTAATAACATTAACACATTTACACAATTTCTGACGGATCACCAACTCCAGTTTAGGTTTCAAATTAGGGTTTCTCATTTCAGAATATTAGGGTTTTATAAATAGGATTTTTTAAAGATTAATTAGGATTTCTAGAATTTTAATTAGGGTTTACCTAATTAATCATGTAATACACAACATAAATCAAATAAGACCATTACTACACCATCTTGAACACGTATTAACTTTTGAACTAGGGTTTAACCAATTAATAATAGGGTTTTAAAAATATAAACAATAATTGGCCAACCATTATCAATACATACATACAGTACATATTTATAGCACTGAAAAATCAAAAATATAATTAATATTATAGTATTATTCTCATTCCTTGATAAAAATCTAAAATTAGGGTTTGGATTCCATATCTATTTTATTCTTCCATAATTAACCTTAATAATTAAGGTAAAATAATTAGCTTAATAATCTGTACTAAAATTCATATAATAAAATAATTAATATAATTATTCTAAAAATCACTCCATATATTATAAAATTCATATAATAAAATAATTATTATAATTATTCTAAAAATCACTTCATATATTATTTAAATAATATATGATTATGTTTTCATGGAAAATAATTAATAAAAACATTTTTGCTATAAAAGTAATTATTATAAAAATATAACTTATAATAATCAATAATTCTGAAATAAAATTATATGTAAACATTCATGTAATAAATACATTTTTATTTGTTACATAATTACATATACAAATTATCTTGTACAAATCCTCATCTTTAAAATAAATAAAAAAATTATACGCAAAATTTTTTATTTAATTATATAGAAAATATCGGGTTGTTGCATTCACCCTCCCATATAAAGATTCTGTCCCCGAAATCACCGTTTTAAATCCTTAGCATGCATAATCATTTCAAGTAGATCTCGATCATAATTTGATCGAACTGATCTTTAACTTTTCACATAAAGCTTGTCTATCTGATTAAATAGAAATTTGATTTCTAAAAGAACTCAAATTCCTCCTTCAAAATTTCTTTATAAAATAATTTACTATATATTGGAAAATCATGTATAATAAAATAAAAGTTGTATGAATAATACTTGGAGTTCCATTGCCAGCTGCCGTCGTATCCTGGACCGTCATGTTGTAAACACTTGCTGTTGATTTTGTTAGTTTGCTTGATGACGTAGGTCCCGTGATTGCTAAAGTTCCGCTGCCAGTATTCACACTTCCTGCCTCCGTCCTCTTCTTCGGACAATTCTTCACCTTGTGTTCAGTCGATATGCAAAGAAAACACCCACTATTTATCCTAGGATTGGGGCAGTTGGGAGAGATATGGCCCTCCTGCCCGCACTTATTGCAAAAAAAATTCTCTTTTAGACATTCCCCAAAGTTGTTCTTTTCACAAGTCTTACACTGCACATCTGGCTTCTTAACTCCTTCCTATTTGATCTGAACATTCCCAAAATTATTCACCTTCCTCTTTCCATCTCCACTCCTGCTCCCACTATTAATTCCTACCTTCCCAGCACCTTCGGTCTTACCCTTATTCTTCCTCTCCTTGTTGTAGAGGCTCATAACCTCACTTCCCTCCTCAGCTATAATCGCTTTCTCCATGAGTGCTGCAAATGTAGGAATCTGCAACACCGCCACCTTGTTATAGAGCCAGGGTTTTAATCCCAGCTCAAATCTTCTTACTTTCCTAGCCTCCGTATCAACTAGATGCGAAGCAAACCTAGCTAACTCATTAAATTTTGCGGCGTACTCTGACACCGTCATATTCTCCTGCTTCAATTCTAAAAAATTCACCTCCATCCTAGCCTGCATACTAGATGAAAAATAGTTTTCGAAAAATAAAGTTTTGAACCTATCCCATGTAACTACATCTTCTCCTGCCCTCGCCTGATTCGCTTCCCACCAAAAGTTTGCCTCCCCCTTCATCATGTAAGTGGCAAAAGCAGTCTTCTTCCCTTCAGCTACTCTAGCTATCACAAATGCTTTTTCAATCTCTTTGACCCAAGTCTGGGCTTCAACAGGATTAGTTGTACCTTTGAATTTCGACGATCCTACAGCCTTAAAATCTTTAAAGTTCGCCAAGCGATTGTCGGGCGGGTTCCCTTAGGCTGGTATTTCCTGTTGCATAGCCTGAGCTATCATGTTATCGAAGTTCTGTATCGGGTCTGCTTGTTGTTGTCCCTCAGCGTTGTTGACAGATTCTTCTGCCCTTTGATTTCGAGTGCGACGTCTTGGCGGCATTATATGATTAAATAAAATCATAAATTTAACTTACATTCTAATCCTTATCATATAAGTTTAATATATTAATCTTGTTTCATTACTCAAACATAGATTCATATTCATTTAGCGAATATTTTACATAGCATAGCACATAATGCTTTAAACATCATTCGTCCCTTTGTGACTACAAAAGACGGGATTTACAGCCTTGACTAATACCAAAAGTTGGAAATATTACATTACACAGACATACTTGACATTAAACAGACCTACACAACAGAACCTATACTACCTATTCACTACGCCTTTTTTTGGATAACCTCTCGCCTGATGACCTTCTATCCCACAAATAAAATATGCTCCTGGTTTATAGTTGGGACAATACAGAGTAGTATGTCCTTCATAACCGCAAAGATAACATATTCTTTTCCCTTTCTTCTTATCGAATTTTCCTAAGTCATGGCCTTCTATCTTTATTTTCCCCTTCTTGCTCGGAGCTGCACACGATGTGTTGCTTGTGGCTCCTATCTGATCAATTTAAATTTTAAGCTTATCTTGTTCTTCCATTGTTTCTATTAACGCCTGACGCAATTGACTATTTAACAACTTTTTTATTTCCCGCAGCTTTTCTAGAGAAGAAACCTTGTTCATCAGATCTTGCACCTCTGTTGATGCTTGATCAGCTTCAACTTTATTGTTCGAATCACTATCTGTCAGCTCCACCATCTCCGGATCTGGTACTACATTTTCCACAATAACCACTTCGTCCAAGTTATTTTCATTGTGAGCCTCTATTTTAGCTATTGGCTTCGATATCAGCTCAGGTGTATGTGTTTGATCCTTCTTCATGCTATAAGCATATAACAAGCCTTTTCCACCAGACATCTACACACATAAATTATTCTGATTAGCATATAATATATACACATAGCAATTAAAAGTTTTATATAAGTTATCTTTTATTTTGTTTGACGATGAATTTATTCAATTCATCTCTTTTTTAAACTCTATATGAGTTATTTATTTATTTATTTTATTTTTATTTTTTTCAACGTTTCCCTCTGTTCTAAGGTTATAGCCTAAGGTATATCCCACCTAAGGTTTCTAACCCTAAGTTCTGATACCAACCTATAAAGCCCCACAAATCCAGATACTTGAAACCCGAACTCGGTGCTTCACGATACCATTTCTATGAGCGGAATAATAGTAATAATAATAACAATAATATAACTATTAAACTTAATTTATATAATTATCAGAGTCTAGCTCCCAAGTACGTAACCTTAAATGTATTTCTTACATAGCATGATAGATAATATATGTCATTGTCCTAATAATATCAAACTATTATATAAAATACCACAAATCTTATTTGGTTAGCTGTCATTTTCCTTTATTTCTGCATGACTCTTCTGGTTCTTCACACTTAGCTGAAAATATTTAAATTAAGCAAGGATGAGCATTTGAGTGCCCAGCAAGTATTAACAATAATATATATATAAGCTGAAAGAATTTAACTATTTTCTTTATACTACTATTCTACAACAAATCAATAGTTTTGAAGTAATCTGAACCGATAATAATAACATAACAACCCTCTTTCAAATTTTTAAAACTACGTAATGACTATAAATAGGGTTAAGGTGACATACAAAGAATATTGTTTTCATTTTCAAAAAGGTTAAACAGAACTTCATCTGTAAACCGTCATAACTTACGGGCACGGGGGTGATCATCCCGTTATGCCCTGTATTGATCAACACTACACGCAAGAACGATGTTATCGTTAACTCTGTCCACCTTGGGCGCATAAAAGTTTTCCCTTGTACGGGATGTTCGTACTTGTCGGGGTTCCAAACCAAAGGTTTTATCTTATTCAACAATAATCTATAATTCAACATATATATATATATATATATATATATATATATATATATATATATATATATATATACAATAGGGTTAATAATCTGTACAGTAATAATATAATTGTGAAACGTTCTTACTCATGTCCATTGCATAAAGAAAATGCAAAGGTAAGATACTTGCCTGATACACTGCTTACAGTTCGCAACTTAATTTTATCTTTTGTATAATAACCAATCAGTAATAAGATCATTCTACTAATTAAAATAACATACTATAACACATAGCACTGTTTATTGTAGTCAACACATTACCTAATCACATTGTCACATATGTTTAACAACTATTGAATCACAAATAAACACTTATTCAGTCAACCTATCTACGTCCAGATCAATTTCTGAAACATGTCGGTGTACCGACAGCTTTATCGGGTAATAATCGAGTCTAAAACTCTATCCTGTAGCTCAATAACTGTAATTATCAGTCATATTATTTTTAAATGACTTATAATAATTTTTAAATATTTATTATAATTTATCAATAATTTTTAAACATCGAAATTAATATTAAATAATTTAAATATTAAACAATTCAATTATCATTAATATTTAATTACTATTAAATTATTAGTGAAACCATTGCCAAAATATTAAAGTTATTTATAATAACTCAAAAAACTTTTAAAGTATTAATATTACCCTTAAATGAATTTTAAAACAATTAAAATCATTTTTAAAATACTACCATTAATATTTAAATATTAATGTACTATTTATCAAAATATTAAAAGTCATTAATTATAACTTAAAATATTTTTAATTCATTTATATCATTTTTAAATGATTTTTAAATTAATAAAATCATTTTTAAACTATTTATTTAATATAATTATTAAATAAATTTAATATCATTTAATATTAAATTAATATCATTAATAGTAAATTATTAATGAAATTATTCTTTAAATATTAAAAGTTATATTTTATAATTTAAAATATTTTTAAACACTTTATTTTCATTTAAAATGATTTTTCTAATATTAAAATAATTTTTAAATTAAATTATTTAATATAATTATTAAATAACTTTAATATCAATAATAATAATAATTAATTAATGAAATTTACCCTTAAATATTGAAAGTTATATTTTATAACTTAAAATATATTTAAATACCTTATTATTATTTAAAATGATTTTTAATATAATAAAATCATTTTTAATTAATTTATTTAATTCATTTAGTAAATAACTTAAATATCATTAATATTAATTTATTAATGAATTTCATCACAAAATATTAAAAGTCATTAAAAATAACTTAAATTATTTTCCTATATCATAATATAATTTTAAATGATTTTTAAAATATTAAAATCATTTTTAAATAATTTATTTAATATAATAATTAAATAAATTAAATACTTTTAATATTTCAAAAATATTAAATATTTATGAAATATATTAAAAATAAATAACAACTAATTTTCAGACCTTAAAATAATTTTTAATAATTTATTTTGTATTTTTAATAATTAAAAATTAATTTTCTGTAATTATTTAATAAAAATATAATTTTTTATAAATAAACTGTCACTAAAGACCACCTATAGCGACAGAACCGTCGCTATAGGCGTTCTTCATGTTCATCTTCAAAACCCAGAACATCATATGCAGCTATCATGGTTACTACTTTGACCAACTTTTAATCTTAATCTATGATTGTAAGACCCCAGCTTATTAATGAATAAAATCAAATTTTCTCTAAATATTATTGTGAATAATAAGGGGTTAATTTGATATAATACTTTGGTTATGGGTGAAATGTGCAAATTTTACAAAATAAGCAAGTGGTTATAAAGTATTCATTTTGTCGGGGAATATTCGTTTGGTCGTGGAATATTCTTGCTGTCGGGGAATATTCGTACGACGGCGCAGCCTTGTGTGGGCCCCATAACGAAAAGCGATTGGATGAAAAAAATGACAAGTATAAGTTGTTTATAAATAACGGCGTAGTTGTTATCGTTAATACTGTTGGAATACCTGGTGGTTAAAATACAGTAGTACACGGTATTGCACCAATTATTGATTCTTACGTAAGAAGGCACTACTCAATAATTGTTACAGTAGTTATTGTTCAATATTTTATTTTATTGATTCAATAATTGTTGCGTTGATATTTTATATTATTGTTGTTTCAATAATTGCTCCTGCACAGTATTTTCCATTATCAGATCAATAATTCATATTATTTGAATAATATTATTAGATAACATTATTGGCAATGTCTAGAAAGTTCTGTCTAAGGAGAGGTTTGGTCATCTAATTGCGCGCCAGTAAGGAGAAATCCTTATTGGAAAGCCCCCTCTTTCCTGGGAACGGCCTGGTTGTCATAAATGTGATTCTGTAATATTATTTGTGAATAATTAATTATTGATTCATATGATAAGAAAATATTTATTTTATGTGGATATAAATGAGGGATATATTTTTGTGGTTAAAATGAAGGAGTTAATGTTGAGGTTTTTATCAGTATTTTTGTCGGAATGGAGGTATTAAAAATTAGAATTTTTTTAGATATTTTGCGGGGGTTATAATTTTTAATCCGACCGTTGGATCGTGGTAATTTTTGGATATGTTATATATATATATATAAGTTGAGTATATGTCCACAAATTTTGAACCGTTAAAAATGAACGTATGATTTATTATGAATTTTACGAGATGACTGGTTCAGAAATTGTTGAATTTTCAGAGTTAATCATTTTGGCAGAAAATTATAGAATTGGTGGGCCCCACTCTTGGTTGGTGAAGAAATGTACTGAGATTTTTATTCAAATGTGGTGGGTGGAAATAGTAGCAGGTAAAGCCATCAGGTTGCAGGTTAAGTCTGTTTCGGCGTGCTAACATTTTTTTATAAATAGAGGGCTAAGTTAGAATTGAAAATCACACCAGAAACAAGTTTTCTCTCTTTTTCTCTCTAGATTATTGAGTGTATTTTGTGAGTACTTAGATACTTTGAGAGTTTCTATTCATCAGAGCAAGTTTCTTTCAGCCTTATACCGGTATTCCGACCAGAAGTACTGATATTTTGAGGTAAGGGATATTATTTTCTTCTTAAATGATATTATTTTCTTCAATATCATTATGCTGAAATATTGATATGAACTTTTTATCAAATTTGGAACTTTTTGTGTCGGGGTTACTATTCACGTATACGTTACTATTCACGTATAAGGCATTATTCATGAATACGTCACTATTCACCGAAAAATAAAATTTTTCCTTTTTGTCCAAGATGTCTATTATGGTTACTATCTTTGATTGTATCCATGTTTTGATCTTTATTTTTGAATTCTGCTTCACAATTGATTATTATGAAGTATTATTGATCTTGGATAAACTGTTATACGAATCCCTACTATTTGTCCTTCTGTCTCACTGGATTCGTTCTCTTTAAGATATTTTTTATCATTCTCAGTCCTAAATGATGATATTACTGAATATCTTTGGCCTGTAGTACAAAGATGTATGATTACTTGATGAATATCTTTGGCCTGTAGTGCAAAGATGAACAGGTGTTGAGATGAACATGACTGACATGTGATACAAATGAATATCTTTGGCCTGTAGTGGAAAGATGAATATTTAGATAAAGATGATTATTAATTGATGTTACAGGGATAAAATATTGATGATGGACTTTTAAATCTTAGAAGATAATAGATTTCATTCTCTACTTGACTCTTCTAATGGTTTGCTGTTTTCGCTGTAGTTGTTGATCAAAAACTTGTTGTCGATTATATTCTATCAGATTTTTCCCTGTTGAATACTAATGATAATTTGTTGTATATTATCTTAGTCATAATATTCTTTACTGGGCTAGTTGAGCTCACCCTTTTTCTTTTTGTTCCATTTTTGTTCTCAGGAGGTGAGAACATAGCAGGATCTAGTCGGGGTATGGAGTGATGGTTCTACAAAGATGTTTTAGCAGTCCTCACTATTTCTGTAAAATAGTGTTTGAATAATTGTATTGAGGACTTATTTGAGTGTGGATATTGTCTAAAAGACAATATTTGTATTTAAACTCACAGTATGTGTTGTCGTATTTTGCACGACAATTGTATTATTGAAGTTGTAGTTTGCTTTCTGTACCATGTATTTGGAGACTCAGAATAGGTGTTGTATACCTATTTTGGGGGTGTCACAGTTGGTATCAGAGCTTAGGGATATGATCCCTGGCTGAGATGTGAGATAAGAACTAGGAGGGGAGAGACGGGGAATTCCTTCGCTAGTATGACCTGACTAAGTTTATTTGGTGTTTATTTAGTCGGTCGGAGTATAGGGATAATATATAACATGACTATTAACCCTTATTTTATGGCAGTATTTAAGAATGGCAGCTGAGAACGTTAATAATGGAGTAAATCAGACCGTGGAGACACCTTTGATCACCACTCAGGGGAACGTGCAACAGGAAGGCAATATTCCTGCTGTAAACAACGTTACCGAGCAAACGATGAATGATGGAATGTTTAGGAGCTTTTTGCAGTTCATGCAAAATCAGACGAGGGAGACTCATGTGCAGAATACAGGTGGAAATGAAAACAACGCACGGTTTGTCACAGCCAAGCAGTTCAAAGAATTGGGACCACCAGAATTTAAGGGAAAGCCGAATCCGATCATGGCGGAAACGTGGGTCAAGCAAATTACCAAGATATTCGATGTCTTGGGATACACGGAGGAACAGAAGGTTCCATTCGCCACCTTTATGTTTCGCGGTGAGAAAGACTACTGGTGGGAGTCTGTGAAGCGTACCCAGCCTGACGCACTCAACATGTCCTAGGAAATATTTCAAAAACTGTTCAATGACAAGTACTTTCCTGAAAGTATTCGTCATATGAAGGAGGTGGAGTTTATCAGACTGGAACAAAACAACATGACGGTGTCTCAGTACGAGGCGAAGTTTGCAGAGTTATCCAGGTTTGCACCTCATTTGGTCGAAAATGAGGAACGAATGACAAGGATGTTTCTGAGAGGTCTAAAACCCGAGATTCGACAATATCTTATCTCTCATAAATTTTCTTTATATTCAGATGTTGTAAACAGGGCTCAATTATTAGAGCGAGATAATGAGTATGTGCAACCGAGGGACCACAACCAGGGTCATATCGGTGGCGGCAGTCATCGAAGTAATGAAAACCAGCAGGGAGGAAAACATTCGGATAAAAGCGGTAACCACTCTGGTGGTAATCGTGGTCGTGATAATAAAAGGAGCGAGTCGGGAGGAGATTTCAAGAAGAGAAGGTACAACAATGATAATGTGAAGACGTCAGCACAAAAATCAACTATTTCTAGGGGAGGAGAACGACCACCGGTAGTATGTTACAAATGTGGGAAAGCGGGACATATCAGCCCAAACTGCCCACAACAATCTAAGGTATGTTATAACTGTGGAAAGGAGGGTCATATAGCTCGAGAGTGTTCTGTAGCAAAACCAAGTTCAGCGGGGATGGTGACTCCAAAAGCTGTCCCGGATAAGTCAAAATCAGCGGTTCCTGGAAAAGCGTTTGTCGTGACTGGCCAAAAAGCGAGAAACCCGAACGAGGTGATCACGGGTAAGCTAATCTTGAATTCTTGCGAAGTTTATACTTTACTAGAGACCGGTTCTACCCATTCTTTTATCTCTCCTGCTTGTGCTCAACGTTTAAACTTGACTCCTGAGAAATTGGACTTTGACTTATCTGTTGAAACTCCATTGGGTGAAACCTTCGTTACATCTACAGTTTATAAATCTTGCTTAATCCAAGTTGGCACTATCACATTACCTGTTGATCTTATCTCTTTAAAGATACTTGCTTTTGATGTGATTTTAAGAATTGATTGGTTAACCACTCATCATGCTAAAATTGATTGTTTTCGTAAGGTTGTTAGTTTTCATATTCCTAACCAACCTGTCATACGAATTCAAACTACTAAACCACTAAAAACAGTCACTGTCATATCAAGCCACAAAGCTATTCGTTTATTGAAAAACGGATGTCAAGCTTTTTTAGCCCATGTTATGGATTTGAACAAAGACAAGTCAGATTTGAATAATATTTCTATTGTTAGAGAATTTCCCGATGTATTTCCTGAAGAACTTCCTGGTCTACCCCCAGAACGTGAAGTTGAATTCTTTATTGACCTTGAACCTGATACAAAGCCCATTTCTAAAATCCCATATCGAATGGCTCCTATTGAACTTCATGAGTTAAAAGTCCAACTACAGGAGTTTTTGGACATCGGTTTTATTCATCCTAGTACATCTCCTTGGGGTGCTCCTGTGTTATTCGTAAAGAAGAAAGACGGGAGTATGCGACTTTGTATCGACTATCGAGAATTGAATCATGTCACTATCAAGAATAGGTATCCGCTACCTCGCATTGATGACCTGTTTGACCAGTTGCAAGGAGCACAATTCTTTTCAAAGATCGATCTTCGTTCTGGATATCATCAGCTGAAGATTAAAACTGAGGATATTCCAAAGACTGCCTTCAGAACTCGGTACGGGCATTATGAATTTTTAGTAATGTCTTTTGGATTGACTAATGCTCCTGCTGCCTTCATGGATATGATGAACCGTGTATTCAAAGAATATTTGGATCAGTTCGTTGTTGTCTTTATTGATGACATCCTCATCTATTCCAAAAGCCGTGAAGATCATGAGCGCCATTTGAAGCTGGTACTGCAAAGGCTTCGTGAAAACAAGCTATATGCCAAACTGAAGAAATGCGAGTTCTGGCTTGAGGAAGTAGCATTCCTTGGGCACGTGGTGTCAAAACATGGAGTATCTGTCAACCCGGCGAAGATTGAAACCATACAAAGTTGGGAGCAACCGAAGTCGGTAACCGAAGTACGTAGCTTTCTGGGCTTAGCTGGTTATTATCGGAGATTTGTGGAAGGATTTTCTCGAATCGCTACTCCGTTAACTCAGCTGACTCGGAAAGATACAAAATTCGTATGGAGTGAGGAATGCGAGAAGAGTTTCCAAGAACTCAAGAGGAGACTCATTTCGGCACCTGTTTTGATAATACCATCTGGTTCGGATGGATTTGTTATCTACAGCGATGCTTCAGGCAAAGGGTTAGGATGTGTTCTCATGCGACATGGGAAAGTCAAAGTCTATGCCTCGCGACAACTCAAAGAATATGAGAGGAATTAACCTACTCATGATTTGGAGTTGGCAGCAGTCGTTTTCGCGTTGAAGATCTGGAGACACTACCTGTATGGGGAGAAAGTGGAGATCTATACAGATCATAAAAGCCTCAAATATTTCTTCACCCAAAAGGAACTCCACATGCGGCAGCGACGTTGGCTCGAGCTGTTAAAAGATTACGATCATACTATCCAATATCATCCTGGAAAAGCAAACGTAGTAGCTGACGCATTGAGTAGAAGATCATATGCGGGTACGAGTGCAATGTTGTTAACACAAAGGCCCATTTTGTATGACTTGCAAAGGACGGAGATAGAGAAGAAGACTCCAAGTACCCACATGATGATATCAAATATATGAGTAGAACCGACTTTAATCGATAAAGTTAAAGCTACTCAAGCTACGGACATAGAGCTGATGCGTATGAAGAAGAAAGTGCAAGAAGGTGCTATTCCAGAGCAAGAATCGATGAAGAAGGAATATTTCGAGTCAACTCCAGACTTTGTGTTCCTAATGATTTTGACTTGAAGTATAGAATAATGATGGAGGCATACAACACACCGTTTACAATCCATCCTGGGAGTACCAAAATGTATCACGATCTTCGACATACATTTTGGTGGAGCAATATGAAAAGAGAGATCGCGGAGTTTATCTCGAGGTGTTTAACTTGTCAATGTGTAAAGGCAGAGCATCAAGTGCCAAAGGGTCCATTGCAACCACTTGAGATCCTGAAATAGAAGTGGGAACACATTACCATGGATTTCGTTACAGGTCTTCCCAAGGTTTCTCAAGGCATAGATGCGATTTGGGTTATTGTTGATAGATTAACCAAGTCTGCTCATTTCTTACCGATACGTCAGACTTATTCCCTTGAACGTCTTGCTAGTATGTATGTGAACGAGATTGTGAGATTGCATGGCATGCCAGTATCCATAGTTTTGGATTGTGACCCAAGATTCACTTCACGATTTTGGGTTAGCTTGCAGAAAGCTATGGGCACAGATTTACGATTGAGTTCGGTATACCATCCTCAAACGGATGGACAATCAGAGAGGACTATTCAAACTCTTAAAGATCTATTAAGACTCTGTGACCTAGATCTCAAAGGGAGTTGGGATAAGTACCTACCATTGGTGGAATTCTCCTACAACAACAGTATCAGGCGAGCATAGGTGTGGCTCCATTCGAGGCGTTGTATGGAAGAAAATGCCGTTTTCCAGTATGCTGGGACGAGGTGGGTGAAGCAACATTGTTGGGACTAGAGTTGGTACGCATGACTACAGAGAAGATCCAAACGATTCGATAACGTAAACAAACGGCACAGGATCGACAAACGAGTTATGCGGATCTTCATCGGAAGGACGTGGAATTTAATATTGGAGATCATGTATTGTTACGTGTTGCACCATGGAAGGGAGTTACAAGAATTGGAAAGAGAGGAAAGCTCAATCCAAGATTTGTTGGTCCATTTGAGATTCTTGAGCGAATAAGAAATGTGGCATATAGACTCGCATTACCTCCAAACATGTCTCGTGTTCATAATATTTTTCACATATCTACGCTTCGTAAATATGTTAAAGACCCGAACCACATTATTGAGTTAGAACTAGACGAGATAGCTGAAGATTTAACGTACGAAGAAGTACTTGTTAAGATCTTGGATAAGAAAGAGCATGTCCTACGCACAAAGGTTATACCACAAGTTAAGGTTTTGTGGAGAAACCATGCTATTGAAGAAATGACCTGGGAGTTGGAATCAGAAATGAAAGCGAGGTATCCTCACCTTTTCGAAATATCAGGTACGTACGTCAATTTCGATGACGAAATTTCATAAGGAGGGGAGGTTGTAAGACCCCAGCTTATTAATGAATAAAATCAAATTTTCTCTAAATATTATTGTGAATAATAAGGGGTTAATTTGATATAATACTTTGGTTATGGGTGAAATGTACAAATTTTGCAAAATAAGCAAGTGGTTATAAAATATTTATTTTGTCAAGGAATATTCGTTTGGTCGTGGAATATTCGTACGACGGCGCAGCCTTGTGTGGGCCCCATAACGGAAAGCGATTGGATGAAGAAAATGACAAGTATAAGTTATTTATAAATAACGGCGTAGTTGTTACCGTTAATACTGTTGGAATACCTGGTGGTTAAAATACAGTAGCACACAGTATTGCACCAATTATTGATTCTTATGTAAGAAGGCACTACTCAATAATTGTTACAGTAGTTATTGTTCAATATTTTATTTTATTGATTCAAAAATTATTGCGTTGCTATTTTATATTATTGTTGTTTCAATAATTGTTGCTGCACACTATTTTCTATTATCAGATCAATAATTCATATTATTTGAATAATATTATTAGATAACATTATTGGTAATGTCTAGAAAGTTCTGTCTAAGGAGAGGTTTTGTCATCTAATTGCGCGCCAGTAAGGAGAAATCCTTATTGGAAAGCCCCCTCTTTCCTGAGAACGGCCTGGTTGTCATAAATGTGATTCTGTAATATTATTTGTGAATAATTAATTATTGATTCATATGATAAGGAAATATTTATTTTATGTGGATATAAATGAGGGATATATTTTTGTGGTTAAAAATAAAGGAGTTAATGTTGAGGTTTTTATCAGTATTTTTGTCGGAATGGAGGTATTAAAAATCAGTGTTTTTGAGATATTTTGCGGGGGTTATAATTTTTAATCCGACCGTTGGATCGTGATAATTTTTGGATATGTTATACATATATTAGTTGAGTATATGTCCACAAATTTTGAATCGTTAAAAATGAACGTTTGATTTATTATGAATTTTACGAGATGACTGGTTCAGAAATTGTTGAATTTTCGGAGTTAATCATTTTGGTAGAAAATTCTAGAATTGGTGGGCTCCACTCTTGGTTGGTGAAGAAATGTGCTGAGATTTTTATTCAAATGTGGTGGGTGGGAATAGTAGCGGGTAAAGCCATCAGGTTGCAGGTTAAGTCTGATTCGGCGTGCTAATATTTTCCTATAAATAGAGAGCTAAGTTATAATTGAAAATCACACCAGAAACACGTTTTCTCTCTTTCTCTCTCTATATTATTGAGTGTATTTTGTGAGTATTTAGATACTTTGAGAGTTTCTATTCATCAGAGCAAGTTTTTTTCAGCCTTATACCGGTATTCCGACCAGAAGTACTGATATTTTGAGGTAAGGGATATTATTTTCTTCTTAAATGATATTATTTTCTTCAATATCATTATGCTGAAATATTGATATGAACTTTTTATCAAATTTGAAACTTTTTGTGTCGGGGTTACTATTCACGTATACGGCACTATTCACGAATACGACACTATTTACCGAAAAATAAAATTTTCTCTTTTTATCCAAGATGTCTATTATGGTTACTATCTTTGATTGTATCCATGTTTTGATCTGTATTTTTGAATTCTGCTTCACAATTGATTATTATGAAGTATTATTGATCTTGGATAAACTGTTATACGAATCCCTACTATTTGTCCTTCTGTCTCACTGGATTCGTTCTCTTTAAGATATTTTTCATCATCCTTAGTCCTAAATGATGATATTACTGAATATCTTTGGCCTGTAGTGCAAAGATGTATGATTACTTGATGAATATCTTTGGCCTGTAGTGAAAAGATGAACATGTGTTGAGATGAACATGACTGACAGGTGATACAAATGAATATATTTGGCCTGTAGTGCAAAGATGAATATTTGGATAAAGATGATTATTAATTGATGTTACAGGGATAAAATATTGATGATGGACTTTTAAATCTTAGAAGATAGTAGAATTCATTCTCTACTTGACTCTTCTAATGGTTTGATGTTTCCGTTGCAGTTGTTGATCTAAGACTTGTTGTCGATTATATTCTATCAGATTTTTCCCTGTTGAATACTAATGATAATTTGTTGTATATTATCTTAGTCATAATATTCTTTACTGGGCTAGTTGAGCTCACCCTTTTCCTTTTTGTTCTATTTTTATTTTCAGGAGGTGAGAACATAGCAGGATCTAGTCGGAGTATGGAGTGATGGTTCTAGATAGATGTTTTAGCAGTCCTCACTATTTCTGTAAAATAGTGTTTGAATAATTGCATTGAGGACTTATTTGAGTGTGAATATTGTCTAGAAGATAATATTTGTATTTAAACTCACAGTATGTGTTGTCGTATTTTGCACGACAATTGTATTATTGAAGTTGTAGTTTGCTTTCTGTACCATGTATTTGGCGACTCAGAATAGGTGTTGTATACCTATTTTGGGGGCGTCACAATGATGATTCAAGGCCTGCTTGTGGTCAGATCTTAAAGTGCTAGTGCAGGACTACAATATTCAACAACAAACATATTCATAACATGCATAACAAAGTAGATCTAAGGGCCTAAAGTAGCTGTCAGAGGCTGTTCTTCATTTCTAGGTTGCCCAGAAATGAAGAACAGTTCAAGCATGCATGTTTGGGCTTCCACAACTTGAAATTCGTATATTGTTTTTATGATCTATAAGTTGCAGTGTGTAGTTAGTATGCAAATTAAAAGATCTAACACAAAACATCAACAAAACATCTACATAATAAACTTCAAATCTCCAGTCAACCATTGTTAGAAATCATGTTTTGATTTTCTGGAATTTCCAGAAAACCAAATCCGTGATCATCTAAGCTGGTTTGACCATCCATAATGTTCAATTTGTTGATGATTTCAAGGATCTAAAAGTCTTAACCTGAAGTCCATATACCATACCACAACATCGTTACAACAACAGAAACCAAACAACTAACAACAAAATGATCTGGGCCCATGAACTTGCTGTCAGAGCTTTCTGGGCAAGTTCATGGCTGCCCAGATTTCAACCAGTCAATGTCGGTCAACGTGGTTTGACCACGAATATCTTGCAATCTAAAACTGATCTAGGCCTGATTCTTGATCCAGATAAAAGACCACATATCATACTACAATATCCAATACTTAAAACACAAAAATCAAACACAGACAGAGATCTACAAGGCCTGACATTTGGTTGTCATACATCAAAAACGAAATTTCCAGATTTTGTAAATCTTCAAATTCGAGCCTCTAGATGTTATGGATCTAACATCTAGCAACCCAGATCATCATTATACACTATTTATAACATGTTTAACATAAAAATTTTAACATCTAACAACAAATCAATGGTCAGATTCTAGGGTTAGATTTTATACCTTTATGAACAAATCTTTGATTCTAAGCCTCTGATATGTTATGTTTAATAGTGGGGCTTTGTTTTGGGACTGAAACACTATAATATTTCGTAGGTTAGAGAGAGAGAGGCTCAAGGATAAGTGTTGTGCAAAATTAGGTTACCAAATGACATTTTCTCTCTAATCTATACATATAAGTGTAAGATACATGTATTGGCTGATATTTAGAGTTGATTGCTGGCATTTTAAGTCAATGAAGTAGTTATATTAGGTCACCAACTCCCACACTTGTCAAGCTTTGCAATTTACATAATAAAGAAAATCTAAATAGGGGTATTTTGGTCCTATCGCTCACAAATTTAATGGCAAACTTGCAATCCTTGCAAACCCTTAGGGTTTGACCCTTAGGGTTTAGCACAAAATAAAATTCTAGGTTTTCATTTAGGGTCTAAAAATAAAATTTTTGTTTCTAAAATTAGAAAATTACGGTTTATTAATTAGATTAGATTTCTAATTAATTTATACAGGAACATTAGGGTTTAATATCTTTAATTATAATTAACCTTGATAATTATAGCAATTAGGGTTTACAATTTTGATAATCAGGGTTACCAAATCACATTTAGGGTTTATAATTAGGGTTCTAGTCATTAGGGATTTAAATTACTAATTAAGTTTTCCCTAATTAACAATTATAATTCTGACATTTGCTAATTAATAACAGTAACACATTTACACAATTTCTGACTGATCACTAACTCCAGTTTAGGTTTCAAATTAGGGTTTCTCATTTTAGAATATTAGGATTTTATAAATGGGGTTTTCTAAAGATTAATTAGGGTTTCTAGAATTTTAATTAGGGTTTACCTAATTAATCATTTAATACACGACATAAATCAAATAACACCATTACTACAACATCTTGAACACGTATTAACTTTTGAACTAGGGTTTAACCAATTAATAATAGGGTTTTGAAAATATAAACAATAATTGGCCAACCATTATCAATACGTACATACAATATATATTTATAGCACTGAAAAATCAAAAATATAATTAATATTATATTATTATTCTCATTGCTTGATAAAAATCCAAAATTAGGGTTTGGATTCCATATCTATTTTATTCTTCCATAATTAACCTTAATAATTAAGGTAAAATAATTAGCTTAATAATCTGTACTAAAATTCATATAATAAAATAATTATTATAATTATTCTAAAAATCACTCCATATATTATTTAAATAATATATGATTATGTTTTCATGGAAAATAATTAATAAAAATATTTCTGCTATAAAAGTAATTTTTATAAAAATATAATTTATAATAATCAATAATTCTGAAATAAAATTATATGTAAACATTCATGTAATAAATACGTTTTTATTTATTACATAATTACATATACACATTATCTTGTACAAATCCTCATCTTTAAAATAAATAAAAAATTATACGCAAAATTTTTTATTTAATTATATAGAAAATATCGGGTTGTTACATTCACCCTCCCATATAAAGATTCTGTCCCCGAAATCACTGTTTTAAAACCTATACATACCAGGGTACATAGCATGCATAATCATTTCAAGTAGATCTCGATCATAATTTGATCGAACTGATCTTTAACTATTCACATAAAGCTTGTCTATCTGATTAAATAGAAATTTGATTTCTAAAAGAACTCAAATTCCTCCTTCAAAATTTCTTTATAAAATAATTTACTATATATTGGAAAATCATGTGTAATAAACTAAAAGTTGTATGAATAATACCTGGAGTTCTATTGCCAGCTGTCGTCGTATCCTGGACCGTCATGTTGTAAACACTTGCTGTTGATTTTGTTGGTTTGCTTGATGACGTAGGTCCCGTGATTGCTAAAGTTTCGCTGCCAGTATTCACACTTCCTGCCTCCGTCCTCCTCTTCGGACAATCCTTCACCTTGTGTTCAGTCGATCCGCACAGAAAACACCCATTGTTTATCCTAGGATTGGGGCAATTGGGAGAGATATGACCCTCCTGCCCGCACTTATAGCAAACAAATTTCCCTTTTAGACATTCCCTAGAGTGGTTCTTTCCACAAGTCTTACACTGCACAGCTGGCTTCTTAACTCCTTCCTGTTTGATCTGAACATTCCCAAAATTATTCACCTTCCTCTTTCCATCTCCACTCTTGCTCCCACTATTAATTCCTACCTTCCCAGCTCCGGTCTTACCCTTATTCTTCCTCTCCTTGTTGTAGAGGCTCATGGCCTCACTTCTCTCCTCAGCTATAATCGCTTTCTCCATGAGTGCTACAAATGTAGGAATCTGCAACACTGCCACCTTGTTATAGAGCCAAGGTTTTAATCCCAGCTCAAACCTTCTCACTTTCCTAGCCTCTGTATCAACTTGATGCGAAGCAAACCTAGCTAACTCATTAAATTTTGTGGCGTACTCTGACACCGTCATATTCTCATGCTTCAATTCTAAAAATTTTACCTCCATCCTAGCCTGCATACTAGATGAAAAATAGTTTTCGAAAAATAAAGTTTTGAACCTATCCCATGTAACTACACCTTCTCCTACCCTCGTCTGATTCGCTTCCCACCAAAAGTTTGCCTCCCCCTTCATCATGTAAGTGGCAAAAGCAGTCTTCTGCTCTTCAGCTACTCTAGCTACCACGAATGCTTTTTCAATCTCTTTGACCCAAGTTTGGGCTTCAACAAGATTAGTTGTAACTTTGAATTCCGGTTGTCCTACAGCCTTAAAATCTTTAAAGTTCACCAAGCGATTGTCGGGCGGGTTCCCTACGGCTGGTATTCCTTGTTGCATAGCTTGAGCTATCATGTTCGCAAAGTTCTAAATTGGGTCTGCATGTTGTTGTCCCTCAGCGTTATTGACAGATTCTTCTGCCCTTTGATTTCGAGTTTGACGTCTTAGCGACATTATCTGATTAAATAAAATCATAAATTTAACTTGCATTCTAATCCTTATCATATAAGCTTAATATATTAAACTTGTTTCATTACTCAAACATAGATTCATATTCATTTAGCAAATATTTTACATAGCATAGCACATAATGCTTTAAACATCATTCATCCCTTTATTACTACAAAAGTCGGGATTTACATCCTTGACTAATACCAAAAGGTGGGAACATTACATTACACAGACATACTTGATATTAAACAGACCTACACAACAGAACCTATACTACCTATTCACTACGCCTTTTTTTTTGGACAACCTCTAGCCTGATGACCTTCTATCCCACAGATAAAATATGCTCCTGGTTTATAGTCGGGACAATACAGAGTAGTATGTCCTTCATAACCGCAAAGATAACATATTCTCTTCCCTTTCATTTTATCGAATTTTCCTAAGTCATGGCCTTCTATCTTTCTTTTCCCCTTCTTGCTTGGAGCTGTACACGATGTGTTGCTTGTGGCTCCTATCTGATCAATTTAGATTTTAAGCTTATCTTGTTCTTCCATTATTTCTATTAACGCCTGACGCAATAGGGTTAATAATCTGTACAGTAATAATATAATTCTGAAACATTCTTACTCATGTCCATTGCATAAAGAAAATGTAAAGGTAAGATACTTGCTTGATACGCTACTTACAGTTCGCAACTTAGTTTTATCTTTTGTATAATAACCTATCAGTAATAAGATTATTTCACTAATTAAAACAACATACTATAACACCTAGCACTGCTTATTGCAGTCAGCACATTACCTAATCACATTGTCACATATGTTTAACAACCATTGAATCACAAATAAACACTTATTCAGTCAACCTATCTATGTCCAGATCAATTTCTGAAACATGTCGGTATACCGACAGCTTTATCGGGTAATAATCGAGTCTAAAACTCTATCATGTAGCTCAATAACTATAATTATCAGTCATATTATTTTTAAATAAATTAAAATAATTTTTAAACATTTATTATAATTTATCATGAATTTTTAAACATCGGAATCATTATTAAATAATTTAAATATTAAACAATTCTATTATCATTAATATTTAATTACTATTAAACTATTAATGAAACCATTGCTAAAATATTAAAGTTATTTATAATAACTCAAAATACTTTTAAAGTATTAATATTACCCTTAAATTATTTTTAGAACAATTAAAATCTTTTTTAAATAACTACCAAGAATATTTAAATATTAATGTACTATTTATCAAAATATTAAAAGTCATTAATTATAACTTAAAATATTTTTAATTCATTTATATCCTTTTTAAATGATTTTTAAATTAATAAAATTATTTTTAAACTATTTATTAAATATAATTATTTAATTAATTTAATATCATTTAATATTAAATTAATATCATTAATATTAAATTATTAATAAAATTATTCTTTAAATATTAAAAGTTATATTTTATAATTTAAAATATTTTTAAACACTTTATTTTCATTTAAAATGATTTTTCTAATATTAAAATTATTTTTAAACTAAATTATTTAATATAATTCTTAAATAACTTTAATATCATTAATAATAATTAATTAATGAAATTTACCCTTAAATATTGAAAGTTATATTTTATAACTTAAAATATATTTAAATACCTTATTATTATTTAAAATGATTTTTAATATAATAAAATTATTTTTAATTAATTTATTTAATTCATTTAGTAAATAACTTAAATATCATTAATATTAATTTATTAATGAATTTCATCACAAAATATTAAAAGTCATTAAAAATAACTTAAAATATTTTCTTATATCATAATATAATTTTAAATAATTTTTTAAATATTAAAATCATTTTTAAATAATTTATTTAATATAATAATTAAATAAATTAAATACTCTTAATATTTCAAAAATATTAAATATTTATGAAATATATTAAAAATAAATAAAAACTAATTTTTAGACCTTAAAATAATTTTTAATAATTTATTTTGTATTTTTAATAATTAAAAACTAATTTTCTATAATTATTTAATAAAAATATAATTTTTTATAGATAAACTTTCACTAAAGACCACCTATAGCGACTGAACCGTCGCTATAGGTGTTCTTCATGTTCATCTTCAAAACCCAGAACACCATATGCAGTTATCATGGTTACTACTTTGACCAACTTTTAATCTTAATCCGTGATGATTCAAGGTCTGCTTGTGGTCAGATCTTAAAGTGCTAGTGCAGGACTACAATATTCAACAACAAACATATTCATAACATGCATAACAAAGTAGATCTAAGGGCCTAAAGTAGCTGTCAGAGGCTGTTCTTCATTTCTGGGTTGCCCAGAAATGAAGAACAGTTCAAGCATGCATGTTTGGGCTTCCACAACTTGAAATTCGTATATTGTTTTTATGATCTATAAGTTGCAGTGTGTAGTTAGTATGTAAATGAAAAGATCTAACACAAAACATCAACAAAACATCTACAGAATAAACTTCAAATCTCCGGTCAACCATTGTTAGAAATCATGTTCTTGATTTTCTGGAAATTCCAGAAAACCAAATTCGTGATTGTAAGACCCCAACTTATTAATAAATGAAATTAAATTTCCTCTATTTATTATTTTGGA
Organism: Panax notoginseng; assembly: GCA_016801055.1. NCBI lineage: Eukaryota > Viridiplantae > Streptophyta > Magnoliopsida > Apiales > Araliaceae > Panax > Panax notoginseng. The sequence goes on from CM029012.1 coordinate 241,485,706, forward strand.
ATAGAAAGGGTTGATTTGATTAATGTGGTTAGTTATGGGTAAAATGTGCAAATATGTCAAATAAGCAAGTGGCTATAAAATATTTATTTTTGGTCGATAAATATTCGTTTGGTCGTGGAATATTCTTGCTGTCGGGGAATATTCGTACGACGGCGCAGCCTTGTGTGGGTCCCATAACAGAAAGCGATTGGATGAAGAAAACGACAAGTATAAATTGTTTATAATTAACGGCGTAGTTGTTACCGTTAATACTGCTGGAATACCTGGTGGTTAAAATACAGTAGCACACGGTATTGCACCAATTATTGATTCTTACGAAGGAAGGCACTACTCAATAATTGTTACAGTAGTTACTGTTCAATATTTTATTTTATTGATTCAATAATTGCTGCATTGATATTTTATATTATTGTTATTTCAATAATTGTCACTGCACAGTATTTTCCATTATCAGATCAATAATTCATATTATTTGAATAATATTATTAGATAATATTATTGGCAATGTCTAGAAAGTTCTGTCTAAGGAGAGGTTTGGTCATCTAATTACGCGCCAGTAAGAAGAAATCCTTATTAGAAAGCCCCCTCTTTCCTGGGAACGGCTTAGTTGTCATAAATGTGATTCTGTAATATTATTTGTGAATAATTAATTATTGATTCATATGATAAGGAAATATTTATTTTATGTGGATATAAATGAGGGATATATTTTTGTGGTTAAAAATGAAGGAGTTAATGTTGAGGTTTTTATCAGTATTTTTGTCGGAATGGAGGTATAAAAAATCAGGATTTTTGAGATATTTTGCGGGGGTTATAATTTTTAATCCGACCGTTGGATCGTGGTAATTTTTGGATATGTTATACATATATAAGTTGAGTATATGTCCACATATTTTGAACCGTAAAAAATGAACAAATGATTTATTATGAATTTTACGAGATGACTGGTTCAGAAATTGTTGAATTTTCGGAGTTAATCATTTTGGTAGAAATTTTTAGAATTAGTGGGGGCTCTTGGTTGGTGAAGAAATGTGCTGAGATTTTTATTCAAATATGGTGGGTGGGAATAGTAGCAGGTAAAACCATCAGGTTGCAGGTTAAGTCTGCTTCGGCGTGCTAACATTTTCCTATAAATAGAGGGCTAAGTTAGAATTGAAAATCACACCAGAAATAAGTTTTTTCTCTTTCTCTCTCTAGATTATTGAGTATATTTTGTGAGTATTTAGATACTTTGAGAGTTTCTATTCATCAGAGCAAGTTTCTTTCAGCCTTATACCGGTATTCCGACCAGAAGTACTGATATTTTGAGGTAAGGGATATTATCTTCTTCTTAAATGATATTTTCTTCAATATCATTATGCCGAAATATTGATATGAACTTTTTATCAAATTTATAACTTTTTGTGTCGGGATTACTATTGACGTATACGTTACTATTCACGTATATGGCACTATTCACGAATATGACACTATTCACCGAAAAATAAAATTTTTTCTTTTTGTCCAAGATGTCTATTATGGTTACTATCTTTGATTGTATCCGTGTTTTGATCTTTATTTTTGAATTCTGCTTCACAATTGATTATTATGAAGTATTATTGATCTTGGATAAACTGTTATACGAATCCCTACTATTTGTCCTTCTGTCTCACTGGATTCATTCTCTTTAAGATATTTTTCATCATCCTCAGTCATAAATGATGATATTACTGAATATCTTTGGCCTGTAGGGCAAAGATGTATGATTACTTGATGAATATCTTTGGACTGTAGTGTAAAGATGAACAGGTGTTGAGATGAACATGACTGACAGGTGATACAAATGAATATCTTTGGCCTGTAGTGCAAAGATGAATATTTGGATAAAGATGATTATTAATTGATGTTACAGGAATAAAATATTGATAATTGACTTTTAAATCTTAGAAGATAGTAGAATTCATTCTCTACTTGACTCTTCTAATGGTTTGCTGTTTCCGCTGCAGTTGTTGATCTAAAACTTGTTGTCGATTATATTCTATCAGATTTTTCCCTGTTGAATACTAATGATAATTTGTTGTATATTATCTTAGTCATAATATTCTTTACTGGGCTAGTTGAGCTCACCATTTTCCTTTTTGTTCCATTTTTCTTCTCAGGAGGTGAGAACATAGCAGGATCTAGTCGGGGTATGGAGTGATGGTTCTAGAAAGATGTTTTAGCAGTTCTCACTATTTCTGTAAAATAGTGTTTGAATAATTGTATTGAGGACTTATTTGAGTGTGGATATTGTCTAGAAGACAATATTTGTATTTAAACTCACAGTATGTGTTGTCGTATTTTGCACGACAATTGTATTATTGAAGTTGTAGTTTGCTTTCTGTACCATGTATTTGGCGACTCAGAATGGGTGTTGTATACCTATTTTGGGGGCGTCACAGTTGGTATCAGAGCCTAGGGATATGATCCCTGGCTAAGATGTGAGACAAGAACTAGGAGGGGAGAGACGGGGAATTCCTTCGCTGGTATGACCTGACTAAGTTTATTTGATGTTTATTTGGTCGGTCAGAGTATAGGGATAATATATGACATGACTATTAACCCTTGTTTTTTGGCAGTATTTAAGAATGACAGCTGAGAACGTTAATAATGGAGTAAATCAGACAGTGGAGACACATTTGATTACCACCCAGGGGAACGTGCAACAGGAAGGCAATATTCCTCCTGTAAACAACGTTACCGAGCAAACGATGAATGATGGAATGTTTAGGAGCTTTTTACAGTTCAAGCAAAATCAGACGAGGGAGACTCGTGTGCAGAATACGGGTGGAAATGATAACAACGCGCGGTTTGTCACAGCCAAGCAGTTCAAAGAATTGGGACCACCAGAATTTAAGGGAAAACCGGATCCGACCATGGCGAAAACGTGGGTCAAGAAAATTACCAAGATATTCGATGTCTTGGGATGCACGGAGGAATAGAAGGTTCCATTCCCCACCTTTATGTTCCGCGGTGAGGCAGACTACTGGTGGGAGTCTGTGAAGCGTACCCAGCCTGACGCACTCAACATGTCCAGGGAAACATATCAAACACTGTTCAATGACAAGTACTTTTCTGAAAGTATTCGTCATATGAAGGAGGTAGAGTTTATCAGACTGGAACAAAACAACATGACGGTATCCCAGTACGAGGTGAAGTTTGCAGAGTTATCCAGGTTTGCACCTCATTTGGTCAAAAATGAGGAACGAATGACAAGGATATTTCTGAGAGGTCTAAAACCTGAGATTCGGCAATATCTTATCTCTCATAAATTTTTTTTATATTCAGATGTTGTAAACAGGGCTCAATTATTAGAGCGAGATAATGAGTATGTGCAACCGAGGGACCACAACCAGGGTCATACCGGTGGCGGCAGTCATCGAAGCACTGAAAACCAGCAGGGAGGAAAACATTCGGATAAAAGCGGTAACCACTCTGGTGGTAATCGTGATCGTGATAATAAAAGGTGCGAGTCGGGAGGAGATTTCAAGAAGATAAGGTACAACAATGATAACGTGAAGACGTCAGCACAAACATCAACTATTTCTAGGGGAGGAGAACCACCACCGGTCGTATGTTACAAATGTGGGAAAGAGGGACATATCAGCCCAAACTGCCCACAACAATCCAAGGTATGTTATAACTGTGGAAAGGAGGGTCATATAGCTCGAGAGTGTTCTGTAGCAAAACCAAGTTCAGCGGGGATGGTGACTCCAAAAGTTGTCCCGGATAAGTCAAAATCAGCGGTTCCTGGAAGAGAGTTTGTCGTGACTGGCCAAAACGCGAGAAACCCGAACGAGGTGATCACGGGTAAGCTAATATTGAATTCTTGCGAAGTTTATACTTTACTAGATACCGGTTCTACCCATTCTTTTATCTCTCCTGCTTGTGCTCAACGTTTAAACTTGACTCCGGAGAAATTGGACTTTGACTTATCTGTTGAAACTCCGTTGGGTGAAACCTTCGTTACATCTACAGTTTATAAATCTTGCTTAATCCAAGTTGGCACTATCACATTACCTGTTGACCTCATTACCTGTTGATCTTATCTCTTTAAAGATACTTGCTTTTGATGTGATTTTAGGAATTGATTGGTTAACCACTCATCATGCTAAAATTGATTGTTTTCGTAAGGTTGTTAGTTTTCATATTCCTAACCAACTTGTCATACGAATTCAAACTACTAAACCACTAAAATCAGTCACTGTCATATCAGGCCACGAAGCTATTCGTTTATTGAAAAATGGATGTCAAGCTTTCTTAGCCCATGTTATGGATTTGAACAAAGACAAGTCAGATTTGAATAATATTTCTATTGTTAGAGAATTTCCCGATGTATTTCCTGAAGAACTTCCTGGTCTACCCCCAGAACGTGAAGTTGAATTCTTTATTGACCTTGAACCCGGTACAAAGCCCATTTCTAAAACCCCATATCGAATGGCTTCTATTGAACTTCAGGAGTTAAAAGTCCAACTACAGGAGTTGTTGGACATCGGTTTTATTCGTCCTAGTACATCTCTTTGGGGTGCTCCTGTGTTATTCGTAAAGAAGAAAGATGGGAGTATGCGACTTTGTATCGACTATCGAGAATTAAATCATGTCACTATCAAGAATAGGTATCCGCTACCTCGCATTGATGACCTGTTTGACGAGTTGCAAGGAGCACAATTCTTTTTAAAGATCGATCTTCATTCTGGATATCATCAGCTGAAGATTAAAACTAAGGATATTCCAAAGACTGCCTTCAGAACTCGGTACGGGCATTTTGAATTCTTAGTAATGTCTTTTGGATTGACTAATGCTCCAGCTGCCTTCATGGATATGATGAACCGTGTATTTAAAGAATATTTAGATCAGTTCGTTGTTGTCTTTATTGATGACATCCTCATCTATTCCAAAAGCCGTGAAGATCATGAGCGCCATTTGAAGCTGGTATTGCAAAGGCTTCGTGAAAACAAGCTATATGCCAAACTAAAGAAATGCGAGTTCTGGCTTGAGAAAGTAGCATTCTTTGGGCACGTGGTGTCAAAACATGGAGTATCTGTCGACCCGACGAAGATTGAAGCCATACAAAGTTAGGAGCAACCGAAGTCGATAACTGAAGTACGTAGCTTTCTGGGCTTAGCTGGTTATTATCGGAGATTTGTGGAAGGATTTTCTCGAATCGCTACTCCGTTAACTCAGCTGACTCGGAAAGATACAAAATTCGTATGGAGTGAGGAATGCGAGAAGAGTTTCCAAGAACTCAAGAGGAGACTCATTTCGGCACCTGTTCTGACAATACCATCTGGTTCGAATGGATTTGTTATCTACAGCGATGCTTCAGGCAAAAGGTTAGGATGTGTTCTCATGCAACATGGGAAAGTCATAGCCTATGCCTCGCGACAACTCAAAGAATATGAGAGGAATTATCCTACTCATGATTTGGAGTTGGCAGCAGTCATTTTCGCGTTGAAGATCTGGAGACACTACCTGTATGGGGAAAAAGTGGAGATCTATACAGATCATAAAAGACTCAAATATTTCTTCACCCAAAAGGAACTCAACATGCGGCAGTGACGTTGGCTCGAGCGGTTGAAAGATTACGATCATACCATCCAATATCATCCGGAAAAAGCAAACGTAGTAGCTGACGCATTGAGTAGAAGATCATATGCGGGTACGAGTGTAATGTTGTTAACACAAAGGCCCATTTTGTATGACTTGAAAAGGATGGAGATAGAGATGAAGGCTCCAAGTACCCACATGATGATATCAAATATACGAGTAAAACAGACTTTAATCGATAAAGTTAAAGTTGCTCAAGCTAGGGACATAGAGCTGATGCGTATGAAGAAGAAAGTGCAAGAAGGTGCTATTCCAGAAGCAAGAATCGATGAAGAAGGAATACTTCGAGTCAACTCCAGACTTTGTGTTCCTAACGATTTTGACTTGAAGCATAGAATAATTATGGAGGCACATAACACACCGTTTGCAATCCATCCTGGGAGTACCAAAATGTATCACAATCTTCGACATACAATTTGGTGGAGCAATATGAAAAGAGAGATCGCGGAGTTTATCTCGAGGTATTTAACTTGTCAACGTGTAAAAGCGGAGCATCAAGTACCAAAGGGTCCATTGCAACCACTTGAGATTCCGAAATGGAAGTGGGGAACACATTACTATGGATTTTGTTACGGGTCTTCCCAAGGGTTTCTCAAGGCATAGATGCGATTTGTGTTATTGCTGATAGATTAACCAAGTCTGCTCATTTCTTACCGATACGTCAGACTTATTCCCTTGAACGTCTTGCTAGTATGTATGTGAACGAGATTGTGAGATTGCATGGCATGCCAGTATCCATAGTTTCGGATCGTGACCCAAGATTCACTTCACGATTTTGCGTTAGCTTGCAGAAAGCTATGGGCATGGATTTACGATTCAGTTCGGCATACCATCCTCAAGCGGACGGACAATCAGAGAGGACTATTCAAACTCTTGAAGATCTATTAAGACTCTGTGTCCTAGATCTCAAAGGGAGTTGGGATAAGTACCTACCATTGGTGGAATTCTCCTACAACAACAGTTATCAGGCGAGCATAGGTGTGGCTCCATTCGAGGTGTTGTACGGAAGAAAATGTCATTCTCTAGTATGCTGAGACGAGTTAGGTGAAGCAACATTGTTGGGACCAGAGTTGGTACGCATGACTACAGAGAAGATCCAAACGATTCGACAACGTATACAAACGGCACAGGATCGACAAAAGAGTTATGCGGATCTTCATCGGAAGGACGTGGAATTTAATATTGGGGATCATGTATTGTTACGTGTTGCACCATGGAAGGGAGTTACAAGATTTGGAAAGAGAGGAAAGCTCAATCCAAGATTTGTTGGTCCATTTGAGATTCCTTAGCGAATAGGAAATGTAGCATATAGACTCGCATTACCTCTAAACATGTCTCGTGTTCATAATATTTTTTACATATCTATACTTCGTAAATATGTTAAAAACCCGAACCACATTATTGAGTTCGAACCGGATGAGATAGCTGGAGATTTAACGTACGAGGAGGTACCTGTTAAGATCTTGGATAAGAAAGAGCATGTCCTACGCACGAAGGTTATACCACAAGTTAAGGTTTTGTGGAGAAACCATTCTATTGAAAAAATGACCTGGGGGTTAGAATCAGAAATAAAAGTGAGGTATCCTCACCTTTTTGAAACACCAGGTATGTACGTCAATTTCGAGGACGAAATTTCATAAGGAGGGGAGGTTGTAAGACCCCAACTTATTAATAAATGAAATTAAATTTCCTCTATTTATTATTTTGGAATAGAAAGGGTTGATTTGATTAATGTGGTTAGTTATGGGTAAAATGCGCAAATATTTCAAATAAGCAAGTGGCTATAAAATATTTATTTTTGCTCGGTGAATATTCGTTTGGTCGTGGAATATTTTTTCTGTCGGGGAATATTCGTACGACGGCGCAGCCTTGTGTGGGCCCCATAACGGAAAGCGATTGGATGAAGAAAACGACAAGTATAAGTTGTTTATAATTAACGGCGTAGTTGTTACCGTTAATACTGTTGGAATACCTGGTGGTTAAAATACAGTAGCACACGGTATTGCACCAATTATTGATTCTTGCGAAGGAAGGCACTACTCAATAATTGTTACAGTAGTTACTGTTCAATATTTTATTTTATTGATTCAATAATTGCTGCATTGATATTTTATATTATTGTTGTTTCAATAATTGTCACTGCACAGTATTTCCCATTATCAGATCAATAATTCATATTATTTGAATAATATTATTAGATAATATTATTGGCAATGTCTAGAAAGTTCAGTCTAAGGAGAGGTTTTGTCATCTAATTACGCGCCAGTAAGGAAAAATTCTTATTGGAAAGCCCCCTTTTTCCTGGGAACGGCCTGGTTGTCATAAATGTGATTCTGTAATATTATTTGTGAATAATTAATTATTGATTCATATGATAAGGAAATATTTATTTTATGTGGATATAAATAAGGGATATATTTTTGTGGTTAAAAGTGAAGGAGTTAATGTTGAGATTTTTATCAGTATTTTTGTCGGAATGGAGGTATTAAAAATCAAGATTTTTGAGATATTTTGCGGGGTTTATAATTTTTAATCCGACCTTTGGATCGTGATAATTTTTGGATATGTTATACATATATAAGTTGAGTATATGTCCACAAATTTTGAACCGTTAAAAATGAACGTATGATTTATTATGAATTTTACGAGATGACTGGTTCAGAAATTATTGAATTTTCAGAGTTAATCATTTTGGTAGAAAATTCTAGAATTGGTGGGCCCCACTCTTGGTTGGTGAAGAAATGTGCTGAGATTTTTATTCAAATGTGATGGGTGGAAATTGTAGCAGGTAAAGCCATCAGGTTGCAGGTTAAGTCTGCTTCGGCGTGCTAACATTTTCCTATAAATAGAGGGCTAAGTTAGAATTGAAAATCACACCAGAAACAAGTTTTTTCTCTTTCTCTCTCTAGATTATTGAGTGTATTTTGTGAGTATTTAGATACTTTGAGAGTTTCTATTCATCAGAGCAAGTTTCTTTCAGCCTTATACCGGTATTTCGACCAGAAGTACTGATATTTTGATGTAAGGGATATTATCTTCTTCTTAAATGATATTTTCTTCAATATCATTATGCCGAAATATTGATATGAACTTTTTATCAAATTTAGAACTTTTTGTGTCGGGATTACTATTCACGTATACGTTACTATTCACGTATACGACACTATTCATGAATACGGCACTATTCACCGAAAAATAAATTTTTTTCTTTTTGTCCAAGATGTCTATTATGGTTGCTATCTTTGATTGTATCCATGTTTTGATCTTTATTTTTGAATTCTGCTTCATAAATGATTATTATGAAGTATTATTGATCTTGGATAAACTGTTGTACGAATCCCTACTATTTGTCCTTCTGTCTCACTGGATTCGTTTTCTTTAAGATATTTTTCATCATCCTCAGTCCTAAATGATGATATTACTGAATATCTTTGGTCTGTAGTGCAAAGATGTATGATTACATGATGAATATCTTTGGCCTGTAGCACAAAGATGATCAGGTGTTGAGATGAATATGACTGACAGGTGATACAAATGAATATATTTGGCCTATAGTGCAAAGATGAATATTTGGATAAAGATGATTATTAATTGATGTTACAGGGATAAAATATTGATGGACTTTTAAATCTTAAAAGATAGTAGAATTCATTCTCTACTTGACTCTTCTAATGGTTTGTTGTTTCCGCTGCAGTTGTTGATCTAAAACTTGTTGTCGATTATATTCTATCAGATTTTTCCCTGTTGAATACTAATGATAATTTGTTGTATATTATCTTAGTCATAATATTCTTTACTGGGCTAGTTGAGCTAACCCTTTTCCTTTTTATTCCATTTTTCTTCTCAGGAGGTGAGAGCATGGCAGGATCTAGTCGGGGTATGGAGTGATGGTTCTAGAAAGATATTTTAGCAGTCCTCACTATTTCTGTAAAATAGTGTTTGAATAATTGTATTGAGGACTTATTTGAGTGTGGATATTGTCTAGAAGACAATATTTGTATTTAAACTCACAGTATGTGTTGTCGTATTTTGCACGACAATTGTATTATTGAAGTTGTAATTTGCTTTCTGTACCATGTATTTGGCGACTCAGAATGGGTGTTGTATACCTATTTTGGGGGCGTCACAGTGATCATCTAAGCTGGTTTGACCATCCATAGTGTTCAATCTGTTGATGATTTTAAGGATCTAAAAGTCTTAACCTGAAGTCCATATACCATACCACAACATCGTTACAACAACAGAAACCAAACAACTAACAACAAAATGATCTGGGCCCATGAACTTGCTGTCAGAGCTTTCTGGGCAAGTTCATGGCTGCCCAGATTTCAACCAGTCAATGCCGGTCAACGTGGTTTGACCACGAATATCTTACAATCTAAAACTGATCTAGGCCTGATTCATGATCCAGATAAAAGACCACATATCATACTACAATATCCAATACTTAAAACACAAAAATCAAACATAGACAGAGATCTACAAGGCCTGACATTTGGTTATCAGACATCAAAAACGAAATTTTTAGATTTTGTAAATCTTCAAATTCGAGCCTCTAGATGTTATGGATCTAACATCTAGCAACCCAGATCATCATTATACACTATTTATAACATGTTTAACATAAAAATTTTAACATCTAACAACAAATCAATGGTCAGATTCTAGGGTTAGATTTTATACCTTTATGAACAAATCTTTAATTCTAAGCCTCTGATATGTTATGTTTAATAGTGGGGCTTTGTTTTGGGACTGAAACACTATAATATTTCGTAGGTTAGAGAGAGAGGCTCAAGGGTAAGTGTTGTGCAAAATTAAGTTTCCAAATGACATTTTCTCTCTCTAATCTATACATATAAGTGTAAGATACATGTATTGGCTGATATTTAGAGTTGATTGCTGGCATTTTAAGTCAATGAAGTAGTTATATTAGGTCACCAACTCCCACACTTGTCAAGCTTTGTAATTTACATAATAAAGAAAATCCAAAGAGGGGTATTTTGGTCCTTTCGCTCACAAATTTAATGGCAAACTTGTAATCCTTGCAAACCCTTAGGGTTTGACCCTTGGGGTTTAGCACAAAATAAAATTCTAGGTTTTTATTTAGGGTTTAAAAATAAAATTTTTGTTTCTAAAATTAGAAAATTAGGGTTTATTAATTAGATTAGATTTCTAATTAATTTATACAGGAACATTAGGGTTTAATGTAAGACCCAAAATTATTAATAAATGAAATTTAATTTCCTCTATTTATTATTTGAAATAGTAAGGGTTAAATTGATTAATGTGGTTAGTTATGGGTAAAATGCGTAAATATTTTAAATAAGCAGGTTGTTATAAAATATTCATTGTTGTCGGGGGAATATTCATTTGGTCGTGGAATATTCTTCCTGTCAGGGAATATTCGTACGACGGCGCAGTCTTTTGTGGGCCCCATAACGGAAAGCGATATGATGAAAAAAACGACAAGTATAAGTTGTTTATAAATAACGGCGTAGTTGTTACCGTTAATACTGTTGGAATACTCGGTGGTTAAAACACAGTAATACGCGTTGTTGCACAGTAGCACACTGTATTGCACCAATTATTGATTCTTACGTAACAAAGCACTACTCAATAATGGTTACAGTAATTACTGTTCAGTATTTTATTTTATTGATTCAATAATTGCTGTGTTGATATTTTATATTACTATTGTTTCAATAATTGTCACTACACAGTATTTTCTATTATCGGAGCAATAATTCATATTATCTGAATAATATTATTAGATAATATTATTGGCAATGTCTAGAAAGTTCTGTCTAAGGAGAGGTTTGGTCACCTAATTGCGCGCCAGTAAGGAGAAATTCTTATTCAAAAGTCTCCTCTTTCCTGGGAACGGCCTGGTTGCCAGTACTGTGATTCTGTAATATTATTTGTGAATAATTAATTATTAATTTATATGATGAGAAAAATATTCATTTTATGTGGATATAGAAGGAGAAAATTTTTAGAGTGACAATTGTTAAAAATCGATATTTTATCTTTTCTGATAAAATAATATTTTGTTATATTATTATAATATAATAATGATGATAATTTTATAATGAATGTGGGATATATGAGTATATGAGGAGAAATAGTATTTTTGTTACAAAAGTTGTTTAAAACATGTTAAACATGTCTGTGGGCCCATTTCTTGACTAAAATTTGATTATAGCCTGTAAAATCGTCCGTTTATGGATTTCGGTCAATTTTTATTTGGAATTTGGAAAAACTTTCTTCTGCAAAGTTGTAGAGAATTGAATTTCCTATAAAAATTGGCGAGATTCGAATTTTCTGATAAAAGGGCTATTTATTATGAATTATTGAAGTTCCGAAATAATTAATTTTTGGGAGTTTTAGTTAATTATTTTGAAAAAAATATTTTTTGTATTTTTTTGGCATCATTAACATGTGTGGCTGGTGTTTTTGACCAAAAGGTGGGCTAAAGAAAATTTGTATAATTATATTAATATTTTATTAAATTTTTTGCTTTGATGTTTTAAGCATTTTTCTATAAATAGGGTGCTTAGGTTAGAATTGAAAAATACACCAGAAACTAAAATCTTCTCTCTCTTTCTCTCTCTATATTAGTGAGCGTATTCTTGTGAGTATTTTAATACTTTGAGTATTGCTATACGGTGCAAGTTCTAGTCATAGCCTATATCCGGTGTTTCAACTAGAAGTACTGTCTTTACGAGGTAAGGGATGTTATTTTATTCGAAAATGATATTATTTCTTCAATATCATTATGCCGAAATATTGGTTGGAAATTTTTATCAAATTTAAAACTTTTCATGTCGGGGTTACTATTCATGAGTTACTATTCACGAGTTACTATTCACGAGTTACTATTCATCGAAAAATAAAATTTTCTTCTTTTCGTCCAAAATATCTATTCTGAATACTAGCTTTGATTGTATCCATGTTTTGATCATTCTTGAATTTTACTTCACTATGATTATTTATAAGGTATTTTTGGACATGGATAAATCGAAATACGAATCCTTAATATTTGTTATTTTGTTTCACTGGATTCGTTTTTTTTAAAATATTTTTCATCATCCTCAGTCCTAAATGATGATATAACTGAATATCTTTGGCTTATAGTGCAAAGATGAATGATTTCTGATGAATATCTTTGGCCCGTAGTGCAAAGATGAATAGGTGTTAAGATGAACATGACCAACTGATGAATATCTTTGGCTTGTAGTGCAAAGATTAATATTGATTGATGTTACAGGGATAAAATATTGATGATAGAATTTTAAATTCATAGATAATAGTAGATTTCATTCTCTACGTAACTCTTCTATGAATTATTATTTTCCGCTGCGAATGTTGATTTAAAACTTGTTGTCTATTGTATTCTATTAGATTTTTCCCTGTTGAAGGCTAATGATAATTTGTTCTGTATTATCTTAGTCATAATGTTCTTTACTGGGCTAGTTGAGCTCACCCTTTTTCTTTTTGTTCCATTTTTCTAAGGAGGCGAGAATGTAGCGAGTACTAGTCGGGGTATGGAATGATGGTTCTAGAAGTTATTTTAGTAGTCCTCACCATTTTTGTGAAATAATGTATCAATAATTGTAATGAGGACTTATTTGAGTGTAGATATTGTCTAGATGACAATATTTATATTTAAACTCACAGTTCTTGTGTTGTAATAGTAAAGATATAGTTATTTTTGTACCATGTATTTTGGCGACTCAGAATGGGTGTTGTATACCTATTTTGGGGGCTTCACAGTTGGTATCAGAGCTTAGGGATATGATCTCTGGCGGAGATCGGGGAATAGAACTAGGAGGGGAGAGACGAGTAAATCATTCGCTAGTGTGTCCTACCTAAGCTTATTTGTTGGTCGGTCATAATATAGAGGTATTATGTGATTTGTTAATTTATTTAATTAACCCTTGTTTTATGACAGTATTTGAGAATGTCGATTGAGAATGTTAACAGTGGAGTAAATGAGACCGTGGAGACACCTGTGCTCACCAACGAGGAGAATGTGCAACAGGCTGGCAATGTTCCTCCTGTGAACAACACCAATGAGCAGATGATGAACGATGGGATGTTTAGAAGCTTTTTGCAATTCATGCAAAACCAGACGAGGGAGACTCGTGTTCAAAATACAGGAGGAAATGATAGCAACTCATGGTTTGTCACAGCCAAGCAGTTCAAAGAATTGGGACCACCAGAATTTAAGGGAAAGCCAGATCCGATCATGGCAGAAACGTGGGTCAAGCAAATTACCAAGATATTCGATGTCTTGGGATGCACGGAGGAACAGAAGGTTCCATTCGCCACCTTTATATTCCGTGGAGAGGCAGACTACTGGTGGGAGTCTGTGAAGCGTACCCATATAGCTGCATTCAGCATGTCTTGGGAGACATTTCAGAAACTGTTCAATGACAAGTACTTTCCTGAAAGTATTCGTCATATGAAGGAGGTAGAGTTTATTAGACTGGAGCAGAATAACATGGCGGTGTCCCAGTACGAGGCAAAGTTTGCAAAGTTGTCCAGGTTTGCACCTCATTTGGTGGAGAATGAGGAACGTATGACGCGGATGTTTCTGAGAGGTTTGAAACCCGGCATACGTCAATATCTCATTTCTAATAAATTTTCTCTCTATTTAGATGTTGTCAACAGGGCTCAATTATTAGAGCGAGATAACGAGTACGGTCAACCGAGGGACCACAACCAGGATCATATCGGTGACAGTAGTCATCAGAACAATGATAACCAGTGGAGAAAGAAAAATACAGACAAGAACGGCAACCACTCTGGTGGTAATCGTGGCTATGAAAATAGAAGAAGCGAGTCGGGAGGAGATTTTAAAAAGAGGAGATTCAATAATGACAATACGAAGACGTTAGCACCAGCAGCAACTGGTTCCAAGGGAGGAGAACGACCACCGATTATATGCTATAAGTGCGGAAAAGAAGGACATATCAGCCCAAACTGCCCACAACAGTTTAAGGTATGTTATAATTGTGGAAAAGGAAGGATATATCGCTCGAGATTGCACTGTAGCGAAACCAAGTCCAGCGGGGATGGTGACTCAAAAAGCTGTCCCAGAAAAGACAAAGTCAACGGTTCCTGGAAGAGCGTTTGTCGTGACTGGTCAACATGCGAGGAAGCCAAACAAGGTGATCACGGGTAAGCTACTCATAAATTCATGCGAAGTTTATACCTTGCTAGATACTGGTGCTACCCATTCATTTATTTCTCCTGCTTGTGCTCAACGTTTAAACTTGACTCCGAAGAAGTTAGACTTTGATTTATCTGTGGAGACTCCGTTAGGAGAAACTTTCATCACATCCACTATTTATAAATTTTATTTGATTCAAGTTGGCACCATCACATTACCTATTGACCTTATCTCTTTAAAGATACTTGCTTTTGATGTGATTTTAGGGATTGATTGGTTAACTACTCATCATGCCAAAATTTATTATTTTCGTAAGGTTGTTAGTTTTCATATTCCTAACCAACCTATTGTACGAATTCAAGAAACTAAGCTATTAAAATTGATCACTATTATATCAAGCCATAAAGCCATTCGTTTATTAAAAAAACGGATGTCAATCTTTCTTAGCCCATGTTATGGATTTGAATAAAGACATGTCAAATTTGAATAATATTTATGTTGTTATTGACTTTCCTTACGTATTTCCTGAAGAACTTCTCGGTTTACCCCCGGAACGTGAAGTTAAATTCTTTATTGATCTTGAATATGGTACAAAGCCCATTTATAAAACCCCATATCGAATGGCTCCTATTAAACTTCAGGAGTTAAAGGTCCAACTATAAGAGTTGTTGGACATCGATTTCATTCGTCCCAATACATCTCCTTGGGGTGCTCCTGTTTTATTTGTAAAGAAAAAATACGGGAGTATGCGACTTTGTATTGATTACCGAGAATTAAACCATGTCACCATCAAGAATAGATATCCGCTACCTCGTATTGATGACCTGTTTGACCAGTTACAAGGAGCACAATTCTTTTCAAAAATCGATCTTCGTTCTGGATATCATCAGCTGAAGGTTAAAACTGAGGATATTCTGAAGACTGCCTTTAGAACTCGGTACGGGCATTATGAATTCTTAGTCATGTCTTTTGGATTTGACTAATGCTCCTGCGGCTTTCATGGATATGATGAACCGAGTATTCAAGGATTATTTGGATCAGTTCGTTGTTGTCTTTATTGATGACATCCTCATATATTCCAAAAGCCGTGAAGATCATGAGCACCATTTGAAGCTGGTACTGCAAAGGCTGCGTGAAAACAAGCTATATGCTAAGTTGAAGAAATGCGAGTTCTGACTTGAGGAAGTAGCATTCCTAGGGCACGTGGTGTCAAAACATCGAGTATCTGTGGACCCGGCGAAGATTGAAGCAATACAAAGTTGGGAGCAACCGAAGACGATGACCGAAGTACGTAGCTTTCTGGGCTTAGCTGGTTATTATCGGAGATTCGTGGAAGGATTTTCTGGAATTGCTACCCCGTTAACTCAGCTGACTTGGAAAGATATCAAATTCGTATGGAGCGAGGAATGCGAGAAGAGTTTTCAAGAGCTTTAGAGGAGACTCATTTCGGCACCTGTTTTGACCATACCATCTGGTTCGGATGGATATGTTATCTACAGTGATGCTTCAAGCAAAGGGCTAGGATGTGTACTCATGCAATGTGGGAATGTTATAGCCTATGCCTCGCGACAACTTAAAGAATATGAGAGAAATTATCCTACTCATGATCTAGAGTTGGCAGCAGTCATTTTCGCGCTAAAGATCTGGAGGCACTATCTATATGGGAAGAAAGTGGAGATTTATTCAGACCATAAAAGCCTTAAATATTTCTTCACTAAAAAAGAACTCAACATGCAGCAACGACGTTGGCTCGAGCTGTTGAAAGATTACGACCACACTATTCAATATCATCCTGGAAAAGTAAACGTGGTAGCTGACGCGTTGAGTAGAAGATCATATGCAGGAACGAGTGCGATGATGTCAAGTATACGCATAGAACTAACTTTAATCGATAAAGTTAAAGTTGCTCAAACCACAGACCTGGAGCTGATGCGTATGAAGAAGAAAGTGCAAGAAGGTGCTATTCCAGAAGCAAGAATCGATGAAGAAGGAATACTTTGAGTCCACTCCAGACTTTGTGTTCCTAACGATTCTGATTTGAAGTACAAGATCATGATGGAAGCACACAATACACCATTTCCAATCCATCCTGGAAGTACCAAAATGTATCGTGATCTTCGACATACATTTTGGTGGAACAATATGAAGAGAGAGATTGCAAAGTTTATCTCGAGGTGTTTAACTTGTCAACGTGTAAAGGCAGAATATCAAGTGCCAAATGGTCCATTGCAACCACTTGAGATTCCAAAATGGAAGTGGGAACACATTACCATGGATTTCGTTATGGGTCTTCCCACGGTTTCTCAAGGCATAAATGCTATTTGGGTTATTGTTGATAGATTAACCAAGTCTGCTCATTTCTTACCGATACGGGAGAGTTATTCCCTTGAACGTCTTGCTCGTATATACGTAGATGAGATTGTGAGACTGCATGGCATGCCAGTATCCATAGTTTCGGATCGTGACCCAAGATTCACTTCAAGATTTTGGGTTAGCTTGCAAAAAGCTATGGGCACAAATTTACGATTTAGTTCGGCATACCATCCTCAAACGGACGGACAATCAGAGAGGACTATTCAAACTCTTGAAGATCTATTAAAACTTTGTGTCCTAGATTTCAAAGGGAGTTAGGATAAGTACCTACCATTGGTGGAATTCTCCTACAATAACAGTTATTAGGTAAGTATAGGTGTGGCTCCATTTGAAGCATTATATGGACGAAAGTGTCGCTCTCCAGTATGTTGGGATGAGGTGGGAGAAGCAACGTTGTTGGGACCAGAGTTGGTACGAATGACTACAGAGAAGATCCAAACGATTCGACAACGTATACAAACGGCACAGGATCGACAAAAGAGTTATGCGGATCTTCATCGAAAGGACGTGGAATTTTACATTGGGGATCATGTATTGTTGCGTGTGGCTCCATGGAAAGGAGTTACAAGATTTGGGAAAAGAGAAAAGCTCAATCCACGATTTATTGGTCCATTTCAGATTCTTGACCGAGTAGGAAATGTGGCCTATAGACTCGCGTTACCTCCAAGTATGTCTCGTGTTCATAATATTTTTCATATATCTGTGTTACGTAAATATGTGAAAGACCCAAACCACATTATTGAGTTAGAACCGGACGAGATAGCTAAAGACTTAACGTATGAAGAGGTACCTGTCAAGATCTTGTATAGGAAGGAGCATGTCCTACGCACGAAGGTTATACCACAAGTTAAAGTTTTGTGGAGAAACCATGCTATTGAGGAAATGACCTGGGAGTTGGAAACGGAAATGAAAGCGAGGTATCCTCATCTTTTCGAAACACCAAGTACGTACGTCAATTTCGAGGACAAAATTTCATAAGGAGGGAAGGTTGTAAGACCCCAAATTATTAATAAATAAAATTTAATTTTCTCTATTTATTATTTGAAATAGTAAAGGTTAAATTGATTAATGAGGTTAGTTATGGGTAAAATGCGCAAATATTTTAAATAAACAGGTTGTTATAAAATATTCATTGTTGTCGGGGAATATTCGTTTAGTTGTGGAATATTCTTCCTATCAGGGAATATTCGTACGACGGCGCAGTCTTTTGTGGGCCCCATAACGGAAAGCGATTGGATGAAAAAAATGACAAGTATAAGTTGTTTATAAATAACGGCGTAGTTGTTACCGTTAATACTGTTAGAATACCTGGTGGTTAAAACACAGTAATACGCGTTGTTGCACAGTAGCACACTGTATTGCACCAATTATTGATTCTTACGTAACAAAGCACTACTCAATAATGGTTACAGTAATTACTGTTCAGTATTTTATTTTATTGATTCAATAATTGTTGCGTTGATATTTTATATTACTGTTGTTTCAATAATTGTCACTACACAGTATTTTCCATTATCGGAGCAATAATTCATATTATCTGAATAATATTATTAGATAACATTATTGGCAATGTCTAGAAAGTTCTGTCTAAAGAGAGGTTTGGTCACCTAATTGCGCGCCAGTAAGGAGAAATCCTTATTGGAAAGCCCCCTCTTTTCTGGGAACGGTCTGGTTGCCAGTACTGTGATTCTGTAATATTATTTGTGAATAATTAATTATTAATTTATATGATGAGGAAAATATTCATTTTATGTGGATATAGATGGAGAAAATTTTTAGAGTGACAATTGTTTAAAATCGATATTTTATCTTTTCTGATAAAATAATATTTTATTATATTATTATAATATAATAATGATGATAATTTTATAATGAATGTGGGATATATGAGTATATGAGGAGAAAGAGTATTTTTATTACAAAAGTTGTTTAAAACATGTTAAACGTGTCTGTGGGTCCATTTCTTGACTGAAATTTGATTATAGCCTGTAAAATCGTCCGTTTATGGATTTCGGTCAATTTTTGTTTGGAATTTGAAAAAACTTTCTTCTGCAAAGTTGTAGAGAATTGAATTTCCAATAAAAATTGACGAGATTCAAATTTTCTGATAAAAGGGCTATTTATTATAAATTATTAAAGTTCCGAAGTTCGGAAATAATTGATTTTTGGGAGTTTTAGTTAATTATTTTGAAAAAAACGTTTTTAGTATTTTTTTTGGGCATCATTAACATGTGTGGCTGGTGTTTTTGACCAAAAGGTGGGCTAAAGAAAATTTGTATAATTATATTAATATTTTATTAAATTTTCTGCTTTGGTGTTCTAACCATTTTCCTATAAATAGGGTGCTTAGGTTAGAATTGAAAAACACACCAGAAACTGAAATCTTCTCTCTTTCTCCCTTTATATTAGTAAGCGTATTCTTGTGAGTATTTTAATACTTTGAGTATTGCTATACGGTGCAAGTTCTAGTCATACCCTATATCCGGTGTTTCAACTAGAACTACTGTCTTTACGAGGTAAGGGATGTTATTTTATTCGAAAATGATATTATTTCTTCAATATCATTATGCCAAAATATTGGTTGGAAATTTTTATCAAATTTGGAACTTTTCATGTCGGGGTTACTATTCATGAGTTACTATTCACGAGTTACTATTCACGAGTTACTATTCACCGAAAATAAAAAAATTTTCTTTTCGTCCAAAATATATATTCTGAATACTAGCTTTGATAGTATCCATGTTTTGATCATTCTTGAATCTTACTTCACTATGATTATTTATAAGGTATTTTTGGACATGGATAAATCGAAATACGAATCCTTAATATTTGTTATTTTATTTCACTGGATTCGTTTTTTTTAAAATATTTTTCATCACCCTCAGTCCTAAATGATGATATAACTGAATATCTTTGGCCTGTAGTGCAAAGATGAATGATTTCTGATGAATATCTTTTGCCCGTAGTGCAAAAATGAACAGGTGTTGAGATGAACATAACCAACTGATGAATATCTTTGGCTTGTAGTGCAAAAATGAATATTGATTGATGTTACAGGGATAAAATATTGATGATGGACTTTTAAATTCATAGATAATAGTAGATTTCATTCTCTACGTAGCTCTTCTATGAATTATTATTTTCCGCTGCGAATATTGATTTAAAACTTTTTGTCTATTGTATTCTATTAGATTTTTTCCTGTTGAAGGCTAACGATAATTTGTTCTGTATTATCTTAGTCATAATGTTCTTTACTGGGCTAGTTGAGCTCACCCTTTTCCTTTTTGTTCCATTTTTCTCAGGAGGCGAGAATGTAGCGAGTACTAGTCGGGGTATGGAATGATGGTTCTAGAAGTTATTTTAGTAATCCTCACTATTTTTGTGAAATAATGTATCAATAATTGTAATGAGGACTTATTTGAGTGTGGATATTGTCTAGATGACAATATTTGTATTTAAACTCACAGTTCTTATGTTGTAATAGTAAAGATGTAGTTGTTTCTGTACCATGTATTTTGGCGACTCAGAATGGGTGTTGTATACCTATTTTGGGGGCGTCACATTTAATATCTCTAATTATAATTAACCTTGCTATTTATAGCAATTAGGATTTACAATTTTGATAATTAGGGTTACTAAATCACAATTAGGGTTTATAATTAGGGTTCTAGTCATTAGGATTTTAAATTACTAATTACGTTTTCCCTAATTAACAATTATAATTCTGACATTTGCTAATTAATAACATTAACACATGTACACAATTTCTGACTGATCACTAACTCCAATTTAGGTTTAAAATTAGGGTTTCTCATTTCTGAATATTAGGGTTTTATAAATAGGGTTTTCTAAAGATTAATTAGGGTTTCTAAAATTTTAATTAGGGTTTACCTAATTAATCATTTAATACACAACATAAATCATATAGCACCATTACTACACCGTCTTGAACGCGTATTAACTTTTGAACTAGGGTTTAACTAATTAATAATAGGGTTTTGAAAATATAAACAATAATTGACCAACCATTATCAATACGTACATACAGTACATATTTATAGCACTAAAAAATCAAGAATATAATTAATATTATATTATTATTCTCATTCCTTGATAAAAATTCAAAATTAGGGTTTGGATTTTATATCTGTTTTATTCTTCCATAATTAACCTTAATAATTAAGGTAAAATAATTAGCTTAATAATCTGTACTAAAATTCATATAATAAAATAATTATTATAATTATTCTAAAAATCACTCCATATATTATTTAAATAATATATGATTATGTTTTCATGGAAAATAATTAATAAAAACATTTTTGCTATAAAAGTAATTATTATAAAAATATAATTTATAATAATCAATAATTCTGAAATAAAATTATCTGTAAACATTCATGTAATAAATACATTTTTATTTATTACATAATTACATATACACATTATCTTGTACAAATCCTCATCTTTAAAATAAATAAAAAATTATACGCAAAATTTCTGATTTAATTTTATAGAGAATATCGGGTTGTTACAGATGCCTTTCGCAGGATTGAGGAGGGTCCAATTCATCATGGCAACCCAATTTGTAAGGACATGAGTCCAACCCCCGTAGGTGAGAAAGGTATGGAGAACAGTACTAGATAACTCACAGTTACAAAATAAGTGTTCATGGCTTCCAGTTTGGTTGGAGAATAGGCAACACCTGGGATCAACAGAATGGTTGTAATATGTTATGCGATCAAGGGTTTGTAGCCTATGAAGAATGGCCAGCCACATGATGAAAGAGTATATAGGAACATGCAATTTATGCCATAGCAAAGACTACCATCGGACATGAGATTTTTTTGATCGGATAGAGTTCCAAACCATTGAGGCCTAGATGTTGCAGTTCGAGTTAGAATCCCAATGGATGGAGTCCTCGCAATTAAGATTAAAACTAGTGCTGAGGTTAAAAGCAGCCCGAAATTGTATCATAATAGCACTATTGTTCTGTGGGAGATTCCAGTCGTTTGTAGAGAGAATATCACTAAATTTAGCCTTGGGTCCAAGACGAGAGAGCATCATAACAGGGGCATTCGGGGAAGTAGCTAGAGTTGCACCATTATACCAAGGGTCAAACCACAAGCATGTATTTGCCCCATTTCCAATCTGATATTGAATGTAATGTTTAGCAATAGAACGTATCTTCAATACTCTACGCCAAATCCAGGAACAATCATTAGAAATTTTAACACACCAAAAATCCTAACATTTGAGCAGAGTCAACTGAGCCCAGTGTAGACACTCAAAATTTTGTAATCCTGTTGCAAACCTTGCAAGAGGGCAGAATCATCTTCTAGAGATAACCCTGGAGGTCAAATAACCTCGATCCCGGAGACAACCCCGGGATACTCAGTTTCCATCTTGGAGACAACCCTGAGATACTCAGTTCTAGT
Source organism: Panax notoginseng (assembly GCA_016801055.1). NCBI lineage: Eukaryota > Viridiplantae > Streptophyta > Magnoliopsida > Apiales > Araliaceae > Panax > Panax notoginseng. The sequence continues at coordinate 241,508,317 of CM029012.1, forward strand.
CCCAGAGACAACCCTGGGAGATTCAGTTCTATCCTCGGAGATAACCCCGAGGGATGCAATTTCAGTTCCGGAGATAACCCCGAAGAACTCTGTTCTAATTCCCAAAAGTCAGCTTCAACCTCAGAGATAACCCCGAGGCGCTCAGTTCCAACCCCGGAGATAACCCCAGGAGGTCAGGCACACCTCAGAGATAATCCTGAGAACATTCAGTACTTACAGCAGCCCAATCTCAGAGATAACCCTGAGCAACGACTACTAAATCAACCCAGAACCAGAGGTAACCCTGGTGAGGGGCAAAATCATCATTTTTCCACGTCGATCTCACATTCACGTCGTCTCACCATCATTTCACACCACATGTTACACAGAAGTGTCCTACAAGAACCATAGCTCAAATCCCGAGTGACTACTGCACAAGACAGCACACCAGATAAAATTTGAAGACTTGAAGATCTGGTCATGAACCCATCTTCCTAGCTTCGTACAACCTCTTATCACATGTCATTGTGTAGCTCTCGACAACAGCATTCCGGAAAGGTATTATACGCTTCAATCGAATGCCCAGATTGAAAGTTATGAGGGTTCAAGCGGACAAACGGGTTACATGTGTGCACGTTCTTCGAGACGGCGGGACCCACAGAGCCCGGGGCACCCCGGGTAGCCGCAGGTACACCTACGGCTCCCCCCTCTATAAATAGAGGGCTTGGGGTGGCCATTTTGAAGAGAGAAAAGGCAAGGAAGCCCTGTCCAATTTGCTTTGTACACACTTTAAACTGAGTGCTTTCTCTTTCCAAACACATGGGAGCTTGTGTTTTGCTATGTTTTACCGGTGAAAACCGAGTATTCATTTATCTAAAGCTACCTGAAGTCTTCTTGATAGCCCATTGTAAGACATCTCAGATTTCTTAAAGCTTTTGTCTACTTTCATTCACACACAGTTATTCACGTTGAGATTTGTATTGTGTGCATATGCCTGGAACGTCGATCCGTGGCTTTTATTGCTTTCATATATATATATATATATATATATATATATATATATATATATATATATATATATATATATATATATATATATATATATATATATATATACAGCTTATATATATATATATATAACTGTACATATTGCATCATCATGTGAGCCTAGGATTATATATATATATATATATATATATATATATATATATATATATATATATATATATTATCGAGTTATGCCTCGATTGAGCCCGAATACAATATTCAGAGCGTTAACTGCTTATATATATATATATATATATATATATATATATATATATATACACACACACACACACACACACACACACACACATTTCACGTCCTGCTTGGAGTTTACTTCGTGGCAGTTGATTGTTCATATATATATATATTTACAGCTTTTATATATATATAACTGTTTATAGCTTTTGTACATATTGCATCATCATGTGAGCCTAGGAATCATGTGATCACAAATTCAGTTTTTGAATCTAGATTCGGTTCCCGTGATGGACATTTTCAGCTGCAGCCAGCTTGTAAATTATTTACAGTGTCTGAATTTCCTTATTTTCTCGAAGATGCTTCGCATCTCGAAAATAATAAAAGCAATTAAGCCGAACACACAATAAAATGGAAGTATCAAAGGCCTCAATTACTATTGAGCATAAGGGTTTGAAAAATCTATTTTACAAAACATCACTGCCATATCTTGTTAAAATTAAACTTTTATACAAAATTCAAACCATTTGTATATAGGTGCAAACGATGCATAGCACTACTTTCAGATAACTGCACATAGACCCACACACACTCACATTCAGATAAAATTTTAATTGAAAAGTGGCGGTAATTGTGTCACCACAGAAGTCGGGGGGTGCCTAACACCTTCCCTCCGCTTAATCAAGCCCCCGAACCCTAACGAATCTTGGTTTCACAGACCAGTTAAATGATATCACATCACTAGGTCTAAGTGCAAACCTTTTCTCGGTTGAGTTGGTGCAACCATTTAAAAATACCAACTAACGACTCTTACAGTCCAATCGTCGACATATACATGTCGAACCTTTTCACAACTTATTTTTTCAAACAAATCTCACCTAACATGAGAACACCAAAAGATAAAAATAGAAAGGGATAAATAAAAATCCCGACGTCGACACCTAGGTGGCCCAGGAGCTAGTGGGACTAGGCTGGATCAACTTCCATAGATGGAAAAGGATTTAGGAGTGATTCCAATCCATGAGGTTTTTAATTACAATCCCCTGGTTTTTAATTCCAATCCCCCTTCCTTAGTAGGCAACGAAAGGCTATCCCATGCCACTTTTGATTCATGCCTCGCAAGAGTATGTTCTTTCCATAAGAACCTACTAAAAAGTTATTGAATTGTGTTAATAACACCCTTTATGAGAATGAAATGGGCTACCCAGTAGGATTGCGGAGATGCAAATCTGATATCTCCTTCTCCAATCTAAATATTCAATGTTGAATCAAGCTTCAAAGCTCCTAAATCTAACCCTAATCTAAGCTAATCTATAGAAATGTAATAGAAAACTAAGAAAGATTCAAAGTAGAGAAGAGAATACGCTTAAGGTTCTCTTTGCGCTTCTATATGACCAAAACGGTAATAAAAACGTCCTAATAATGATGCCCTAACTTGAAATGACCCCTTCTTCAAGTAAGGATTCGATTGGTGCAATAAGTGAAAAGTCAGCATTTTCATCTTTAGAGACTGGTGCAGCAGCACCGGCTTTGTGCTTAATCTGGGCGCAGCTGCGCTCCAGGGCAATTCTGGCTGGGCTGGGCGCAGCTGCGCTCCCATCCTTTGTATTCTGGTGCAGCTGCGCTCTGCACAGGTCTTTCATTCTGCTTTCTGCTGCTGTTGTTTTGTACTTACTTTGCTTTAGTTCTCTTGATTTCAACACACCAAATTCCATCTATATAGTGCCGGTTTACCATCCTTTTGACTTCATATGCCACCGAACGAGTTCCCGAACATGAAACCTATAAAAAGGAAAGAAATATTTGAAAAGCATCTTAAACAAATGAGATTAAACATTAGTTATTGCAAGTTAGTATCCAATAAGTAGGTATAAAACCTACTTATCAGAATACTCTAAGTCATCGCATAAAGAGTTGACCTGAACCCATAAAGTGTGGCGACAAGTTATAGTAGTTTCCACCTTACTTTTTTTGCACTCGTTGCGGTATTCGTTGTCCGCTCAAGACATCTAAAACTTCAAAGAATTCTAATCGTAAGTTCTACAATTGACTGGTTAATTAGTTGCTAGCCTTTGCTCATTCATATATAGTTCATTGTAATTTATAAATTTTCTGTTTTAAAAGGATAAAAGATGTAATACTTTTAAGTAGGAAGATTAAGTGAAGAAGGATAACTTATAAATGTCCCAAAATGGGGTTGCGGGGATGGATTGTGAAGAAACCTAAGGCAGTTAATGATTTCTTCACAATAAGTTTGGTGATAAGTTGCATAATACCACGCTAATGCCAACTTATGTTGCTCCTGCACCTTACAACTACTGTCGAACAACCCCTTGCTAGCTCAACTAAGGGGTTGTTTTGTTTTCTGCTGAATGGCTAAATGGCTGACCGATTCAGTCATTCAATGCATTTATTTTTTTAAAAAATTGTCTGAATGACTGAATCGGTCAGTCATTTAGACGATTTGGGTTGAATGGTTTAGTCCCATTTTTTTTTAGCTAAATGGGTTGAATGAGCGGCTGAATGATTTTATTTTTTTTACGATATTAACTATTATATGAAGTAATATTAAATAAATTTACAACAATTTTTTGAATTTTTTTAAAGGGTAAAATAATTAAAATCTGTTATTCAGATATTTCAGACATGTCAATTATCAAACAACTTCTTTCACTCAGATTCAGATTCAGTTCATTCAGACTCAGATTCAGATTCATCAATTTTTATAAAACACCCCCTAAGGCGGTCAACATATTTGCAGGTTACTAGAAGGATATACAAAATAAAATGTATAGTAGTAATTGATTATAACTATTGAGTTTATTGAAGATAATGTCAAACTAAGCACACTACAAGAAAAGAGGATATTTTCGACGGAATTATTTTCGACGCACTCAATTCCATCAATTTTAAGTTTGTTTCGAGAGAATAATCCATCGGACTTATATCCCTCAAAAATAGTGTATTTGCGACCGAATTCCGTCGAAAATAGAGCTCGGTGGCGCTAAGATTTCTGCTAGCGAGAAATATAACCTCGACGGAACGAGGGTTATTTCATAGAGAATATCCATCAGTATTATGTTATTTCCGAGAGCCTAAGTCTGACGAAAATTCTGCCAAAAATAAACCTTAAAACCTATTTCACTTCTTCTTCTCCAGTGCCTCTCATTATTTTCATATCTCTCTCTCTAAATTTTTCAGTCACTCTCTCTCTCTCTCAAACCCCCCACTCCCAACCCCTTCCCCCCGGTCCCCCCACCGAACCACCGGTACCCCCACCCCTCTCTCCCAGTCCCCCTACCCCTATCTCAGTACCCCACCCCACCCACCCTCGATACCCCCACTCCCAATGCCCTCCCCCCGATCCCCCCACCCTGCCCCCGGTACCCCTGTTGGGTAAAATCTAGTTACGCACAACACACAAGTATACGTGGTCAACAAGTAATAAAGTGAAAGTAAGGTATCGTTCCCACGAGAAATTGTTTAATAAAAATCACCAAGTACTAACTCGTAACCAACTTATTCTTATTTAAACGAATGAATTTCAAATTATATAAATTAAATTATTTAATTACACTAATTCTAATTACCACTAATTAAAAATCAGATTACGGAGATTTAAGATCACAACTTCACTTATTGCTTCATTTAAGTTAGCACACTTCTCATCAATTATTTTCTATCCTGAATTGTTAATCAAGAACACTAAAGCAGATAAAACCACCTCTCGATGCATAACACACATACTCACTTAAATCCACAGATGATAGAATTAAGCAAGACACCCTAATCAACTAATCCACTATATCTCTATGTGAATTATAATTAAAAAGGATTTAAACCATAAGTTCTCTATAAGATTACACATGGCGTAAAGTCATATCTCTATCCTAAACATTAATCATGAATTCTATCTATGCAGAAATCACAAACACATGCCATCATGATTAGATCTAAATCTATACTTCATCTCTTAAGTTCATATAGATTATCATGGTAATTGATGGCCAATCAATTAAACAATCAAGTCCAAATCACAATAGACAATCCTCACGATAGGACATAATAATTGATAGTGAAGCATATTAAAATAAACTACACAATATGATCCATTGTAATCTCAAACAAAGAATTAGTTCATTGAATTAAAAATAAGAATCCACAATTGAATAAACAATAAAAGACAAAGATAAAAGAAGATGAGAAGATAGAATCTATTGTCTGTAGATTTGATGCTCTCTCCTTGCTCCTACTTTGAATCTTCAATGGTCTCCAAGTTGCTTTAATCTCCAAATCTCATAAGAATTAGAGTTTTGGTCCTAATATACTCTAATCTAATCTAATGGAATCCTCTTTCTAATCTAATCTATTGGAATTCCCTTTATTTTATGCCTCCCATCATGTATTTATAGGTTACAATTTTAATTATTAGCTTAGGAACAAACCCAATCCAATTTGGAGTCAAAAAGGTATCAAAATTCGACCCAAAACGCATAAAAACGTGTTCTGGCCCGTACCCCTACTCCGGCGGGGGTTTCCTTCACAAACAGCCCGCCCCGGCTGGCTTTTCTACTGATTTGCAGCCCATACCCCTACCCCGATAGGGGGTAATAGGCTTAAATAGCCCGCCCCGGCGAAGGTCCTTCCTGGAATTTTTCTGCTGCAATGTCCTCTGGTAAAACGGCCATAACTTTTGATCCGAGAAGAGTTACGCCTGCCACCTATCAAATCGAAGATATCGATGAGATCTACAACTTTTATTCTTTGAGAATTGACATATTCGGATTGGATCAAGGTGGAAATCGGGATTGAAGTAGATTCTATGTAAATGGCAAGCATGACAACTCTTAGTTTTGTTCTTTGTTGATAAAAATGCCATAACTCTCGCATCCGAACTTCGATTGGGACGGTTCAAGATGTTCCAGAAAGCTAAGAAGTAGATCTACAATAAAATCCAAGTTCTAAGCCAAGAACATGCATCCAACTTGGTGTTAAAAGTCTTTCAATCTTCTGTTCTTGCATTTACTTGCGTATTTTGGTCCAAAAGATGTACGAATTGCTTTCCCTTACTTTTTCATGCCAATAGTCGCCTTTTTCTTGCGTTTTCATATCCAAGAATATAATCTACAAAATTAACACAAAATACATAAAAAGTAACTAAGAAAAATGAGTTTGAGCAACTAATTCAAGTACCAAATACCGGATAAGTAGTTATAAAACCTACTTATCAAATACCCCCAAACTTAAACATTTATTTGTCCTCAAACAAAAACACAAAATAACAATGCTATGCAATGCAAGTAGTCTACATGCCTACGAATCCAGCAGTAATTACAGAAATAATTCTATTCCACCGACCTTAGAAAAATCAAGTAAATAAGATAATACATCATATCAAAACAAATCATTAACTTCCCAATCAATCATCAAATCTTAGACTATTATCACTAATATAGTGCGTGTGTGCTCTACAACAATGTTAACTGATATAAAATCAAATTTAACACATAACAAGTCTCTTCGAAGGCATCATACAGTGTAAACTCAAGAAATCCAAAAATAAGCTAGATCTAACTAAAATCAACCAATTACCAATATCGAGGGTCAACATGGGATACTTATACTTTATTTTTCATCTACGGGGGCTTTTTGCTCTTATTTCCCATTTTATTCATTTTTTTTTCTTTTGGTTTATATACACATAGCTATGTAATGTCTTATTCCCTTAGGCTTTTCAATGCTACCTTAACGAGCTTTCGACCAACGACTCCCAGACCATTAAGACCTTAGGGCGCTAGGTGTAAAGACAATCCCCTCAGGCTTACTTACTCAAGTAACAAAGGCCACAAAACTAGAAAAGCACGCCACAGTGTTTATTCATACTTCTTTTTTTTTTCTTTTTTTATAGCTTATATACCCCAAATATTCTCCCAAACTTAGGTTCTTGTCTAACTTTAGCCATCACTACTTATTCTTGTCATTCTTTCATTCAAACTAGCATTATCCTTTAGAATCCCATTATGTATCAATGATGAGATTGAAGTTGGGTAGACAAGTATAGTACTGACTATTAGAGCTGTGATATAATTTCTTGTTTTGAATTGAGTCTTTTTCTGTTTGAAACTGGTATAATAAGGATAGTACAGTAAAAATAACTTGTTGATTGATTGAGTTTAAATTGATACATAATGGGATTCTAAAGGATAATGCTAGTTTGAATGAAAGAATGACAAGAATAAGTAGTGATGGCTAAAGTTAGACAAGAACCTAAGTTTGGGAGAATATTTGGGGTATATAAGCTATAAAAAAAGAAAAAAAAAGAAGTATGAATAAACACCGTGGCGTGCTTTTCTAGTTTTGTGGCCTTTGTTACTTGAGTAAGTAAGCCTGAGGGGATTGTCTTTACACCTAGCGCCCTAAGGTCTTAATGGTCTGGGAGTCGTTGGTCGAAAGCTCGTTAAGGTAGCATTGAAAAGCCTAAGGGAATAAGACATTGCATAGCTATGTGTATATAAACCAAAAGAAAAAAATATGAATAAAACGGAAAATAAGAGCAAAAAGCCCCCGTAGATGAAAAATAAAGTATAAGAGCAAAAAGCCCCCGTATATGTGTTAAATTTGATTTTATATCAGTTAAAATTTTTGTGGAGCACACACGCACTATATTAGTGATAACAATCTAAGATTTGATGATTGATTGGGAAGGTAATGATTTGTTTTGATATGATGTATTATCCTATTTACTTGATTTTTCTAATGTCGGTGGAATAGAATTGTTTCTGTAATTACTGCTGGATTCGTAGGCATGTAGTCTAGTTGCATTGCATAGCATTGTTATTTTGTATTTTTGTTTGAGGACAAACAAAGGTTTAAGTTTGGGGGTATTTGATAAGTAGGTTTTATAACTACTTGAGATGAGCATAATTCTCGTGAATTGATATCCAATAAGTAGGTATAAAACCTACTTATCAATTATCCTTTAAAATCCCATTATGTATCAATTTAAACTCAATCAATCAACAAGTTGTTTTTACTGTGTTATCCGTATTATACCAGTTTCAAACAGAAAAAGACTCAATTCAGAACAAGAAATCACTTCACAGCTCTAATAGTCAGTATTATACTTGTCTACCCAATTCCAATCTCATCATTGGCCAAAACAAACTGTAAATATCAAACAGATGGACTCATGCAAGATGTACTAAATGCTATATAAACATAGTAAACTAACTACAAATTTTTTAATTTTTTAATTTTTTATTTCAAGAAACTGAATGCAAAAACTAAATGTAACTATACGAACTAAAATGTAAATAACTAACTTTATGCAATACAACACTAAAATGCCCCCCAAACTTAAACTAGACATTGTCCTCAATGGTTGAAATAGAAAAAACTAAAGCAGAGGACTTCCCTGAAAATATAGCAATCCTCCTCCTTATCCGCTAAGTTTGGAGAATAGGTTAGGCACATGGAACAAATTGGGCACCACACTTGAATTTAACTTGAATAACCTTTTCATAATCTTTTGCATGTCCATTGAACCTCCAATACCTACAATTAAGAGAGATAACATGGATTAGAATAGCACTTGGATTGGTAAGAGAACTTAATAAGCAAATTAATTCCTATCTACTAAATAAACTAGTAAAGCATATAAATATAAAAATTATTGGGTTACCACCTAGTTAGCACTGAATTACAGTTTTCAGCCTGACTTTGTCTAGTCAACACTATCCAATTCCTCTTCGATAATTGAAGAACACTCCATCCATCATGATCAGATCTAAATCTATACTTCATCTCTCGAGTTTATATAGATTATCATGGTAATTGATGGCCAATCAATTAAATAATCAAGTCCAAATCACAATAGACAATCCTCACGATAGAACATAATAATTGATAGTGAAACATATTAAAATAAACTACACAATATGATACATTGTAATCTCAAACAAAGAATTAGTTCATTGAATTAAAAATAAGAATCCACAATTGAATAAACAATAAAAGACAAAGATAGAAGAAGATAAGAAGATAGAATCTATTGTCTGTAGATTTGATGATCTCTCCTTGCTCCTACTTTGAATCTTCAATGGTCTCCAAGTTGCTTTAATCTCCAAATCTCATAAGAATTAGAGTTTTGGTCCTAATATACTCTAATCTAATCTAATGGAATCCTCTTTCTAATCTAATCTATTGGAATTCCCTTTATTTTATGCCTCACATCATGTATTTATAGGTTACAATTCTAATTTTTAGCTTAGGAACAAACCCAATCCAATTTGGAGTCAAAAAAATATCAAAATTCGACCCAAAATGCATAAAAAACGTGTTTTGGCCCGTATCCCTACCCCGGCGGGGGTTTCTTTCACAAAAAGCCCGCCCCGACTGGCTTTTCTACTGATTTACAGCCCATACCCCTACCCCGATAGGGGGTAATAGGCTTAATTAGCTCGCCCCGGCGAGGGTCCTTCCTGGAATTTTTCTACTGCAATGTCCTCTGGTAAAACGGCCATAACTTTTGATCCGGGAAGAGTTACGCCTGCCACCTATCAAATCGAAGATATCGACGAGATCTACAACTTTTATTCTTTGAGAATTGACATATTCGAATTGGATCAAGGTGGAAATTGGGATTGAAGTAGATTCTATGTAAATGGCAAGCATGACAACTCTTAGTTTTGATCTTTGTTGATAAAAAAGCCATAACTCTCGCATCCGAACTTCGATTGGGACGGTTCAAGATGTTCCGGAAAGCTAAGAAGTAGATCTACAATAAAATCTAAGTTCCAAGCCAAGAACATGCATCCAACTTTGTGAAACCCCAGATTTTATGAATAATAATTTAACTTTTTTGAAATATTTTTTTAAATATTATGGTGTAAATTTGAGATAATGTTATAGTTGTGGGTAGTATTTATAAATTTTGCAAAGTATGCAAGTTGTTATATTATATTCGATTGGTTGGGGAATATTATTTTTGTCAGAGAATATTCGTACGACGGCACAATTATTGGTGGATCTCACAACGGAATTATTGTCGAATTGAGAAAACGACAAAAATATTTTATGAAAATAACGGCAGAAGTTTTACCGTTAATACTGTTGAACTATTCGGTAGTAAAAGTACAGTAATACGTGTAGTTGCATAGTAGCATACGGTATTGATTATTGAGACTTACGTGATAAGTCACTCAGTTTTGTTTTATTAGTATTATTAATGTAATAAAACAGAAAAAACTTTTTATATAAAACAGAATACTTTTATAAAGTTATTCGTTTTAGTAGGCTAATAGTAAAATCTTTTTATATAAAACAGAATACTTTTATAAAGTTATCTGTTTTATTAAATAATAATTAGAATATATTATATTTTATTATGCATAGTATTTGCATAGTGCCCGCATAGTATTTGCATAGTAAAATTTTTTATAAAGTTATTCGTTTTATTAGACTATAAATAGAATATATTATATTTTATTTAAAAGATTTTGCTTTAAATATGGACCGTCAGATTAAAGTAAATCAATCTAGACCGTTCATGAGTTAGTTACTATGCAGTCTATTTTTCTATAAATAGAAGCTCATTCCTTCATTATTTCTTACGAATTCACTGAAACTCTAGAGAGAGAAAATTATAGAGAGAGAGAAAAAAAGTGTTCTGCTACTTCACTACTGCTATATCTAGTACTCTTCCTTTCAAGGTAAGGGATATTATTTATTGTACTCGTAAAGGATATTATTTCTTTCTTATTCATGAAGAGAACTTCTGTTATTCCATTCTTTATTATTCTGTTGGAATAACCTGTATACGCGGGCTACCCTATACTTGGTGAAATTCTTCTATTATTTCATTCTTTATTATTCTGTTTGAATATCCTGTCTGTGCGTTTACGCTGGACCTGGTTCCATTATTTATTATTCTGTCAGAATATCCTGTCTGTGCGTTTACGCCGGACCTGGTTCCATTCTTTATTATTTTGTCGGAATATCTTGTCTGTGCGTTTTACGCCGGACCTGGTTCCATTCTTTATTATTCTGTTAGAATATTATGTCTGTGCGTTTTACGCTGGACCTGGTTCCGTTATTTATTATTCTGTTGGAATAACCTGCCTGTGCGGTCTATCGCATGCATGGTGATTTCTTTTATTATTCCATTCTTTATTACACTCAGTTGGTTAAAATTTTGACTTCTATACTCCATGAAATTAGTGGAATATCCTTGATATTTGCGCTTCATCCAGTATCTTTTCATGGAAATATTCTTCTGAGCATTCTTGAATTTTACTCTACAAAGCAGTATCATGTTGACAATTTGGACGTTATCAGTTCCTAGATAAATTAATTCTTGAACTTGTTTTATTGAATTCTTATATCATTGTCATCATCCTCATGCTTATATTATGTTGAAAGTCATATGTGGCCTGTAGTGCATAGATGGACTTGGTATGATTATGACCAGGGATTATTCGGTATAATCATAACCGTAATATTACAAATGATGTGGAAAAAGTTCTCATTGGCCCGTAGTGCATTGATGGACAATTTTTGGTATGATTATGGCTATGGATTCTCTTTGGCTGTAGTGCAAAGATGAATTGTTTTATGGCATGATCAGGACCGTTGATGAAAACATGATTATCTTTAGCCGTAGTGCATGGATAATTCGTGGTCGTGATACTAAAGAATATCCTTGGCCGTAGTGCAGGGGTGATTCGATAATGTGGATTATTTATTAAGCTGAGTCTCAGCGATAAAAGTCATGAAAAACCTTTTAAATCATAAAAGATAGTAGATTTTATTCTCTACTTGACTCTTTTAATGAATTGTTTGTTCCGCTGCAGTTAAACTTGATGTCTATTTTATTTTATCAGTTTAACATTGTTGAAGGCTAAGGATAATTTATTCTGCATTATCTTAGTCATAATATTTCTTACTGGTCTAGTTGAGCTCACCCTTTCTTTCACTGTTCTCTTCAGGAAATGAGAATATAGTTGGGACGAGTCGGGAAACGGAGTGATGGACCAGATGATAGCATTAGTAGTTCTCACTATTCTATGTAATAGTGTGATAATAATTGTAATGAGGACTCCTTTTGAGTTTGTATTGTGACGCCCCCAAAATTAGGTATACATCACCCATCTTGGGTCGTCAGATACATAGTACAGAATACAAATACAACTGATTAATACAACTGTCGTGTACAATACGACAAAACATAAACTGTGAGTTTGAATACAAATATTATCTTCTAGAGAGTATTCATACTCAAAAGGAGTCCTCATTACATTTATTAACACCATTACATAGAATAGTGAGGACTACTAACTAATACTATCATTCGGACCATCACTCCGTACCCCGACTTGTCCCAGCTACGTTCTCATTTCCTGAAGAGAACAGTGAAAGAAAGGGTGAGCTCAACTAGCCCAGTAAGAAATACTATGACTAAGATAATGCAGAATAAATTATCATTAGCCTTCAACAATGTTAAACTGATAAAATATAATAGACATCAAGTTTAACTGCAGCGAGTCAAGCAATCCATTAAAAGAGTCAAGTAGAAAATAAACTCTACTATCTTTTATGATTTAAAAGATTTTCCAACACTGTGATCGCTGAGACTCAGCTTAATAAAATAATCCACATCATCGAATCACCCCTGCACTACGGCCAAGGATATTCGTATATTCATTAATGGTCATGATCATGCCAACAACTGTCCATCAATGCACTACGGGCCAATGAGGACTTTTACCACATCATTTGTAACATTACGGTCATGATTATACCGAATAATCCCTGGTCATAATCATACCAAGTCCATCTATGCACTACATGCCACAGATGACTTTCAACATTTTATAAACATGAGGATGATGACAATGATATAAGAATTCAATAAAACAAGTTCAAGAATTAATTTATCCAGGAATTAACAACGTCCAAATTGTCAACATTATACTGCATTGTGGAGTAAAATTCAAGAACGCTTAGAAGAATATTTTCTTGAAAAGATACTGGATGAAACGCAACTATCAAGGATATTCTACAAATTTCATGGAGTATAGAAGTCAAAACTTAACCAACTGAGTACAATAAAGAATGGAATAACAAAAGAAATCACCATGCATGCGATAGACCGCGCAGACAGGTTATTCCAATAGAATAATAAATAATGGAACCAGGTCCGGCGTAAACGCACAGACAGGATATTCCGACAGAATAATAAATAATGGAACCAGGTCCGGTGTAAAACACACAGACAGGATATTCCAACAGAATAATAATAAAACGGAACCAGGTCCGGTGTAAAACACACAGACAGGATGTTCCAACAAAATAATAAACGGAACCAGGTCCGGTGTAAAACACACAGACGGGATATTCCAACAGAATAATAATAAAACGGAACCAGGTCCGGTGTAAAACACACAGACAGGATGTTCCAACAGAATAATAAACGGAACCAGGTCCGGTGTAAAACACACAGACAGGATGTTCCAACAGAATAATAGAAGAATGTCACCAAGTATAGGGTAGACCGCGTATACTGGTTATTCCAACAGAATAATAACAAATAGAATAACAGAAGTTCTCTTCATGAATATAAAAGAAATAATATTCCCTACCTTAAAAGAACTGGATATTGGAAAAGTGATGTAGCAGAATACTTTTATTCTCTCTCTCTTATTCTCTCTATACTTTCTCTCTCTATAGCTTGAATGAATTCGTGAAAAATAATGAAGCCCTAGGCCTCTATTTATAGAAAAACTGAGGGTGGCTCTTGGTCTTAACGAAGGGTCAAATGACTCTTGGTCTTAACGAAGGGTCAAATGACTCTTGGTAATATTGAAGAGACAACTACTATTGACGAAAGTAATTACTATTGACCAAGGTAAATACTATTGACGAAGGTAATTACTATTGACGAAGGTAATTACTATTGACCAAGGTAAATACTATTGACGAAGGTAATTACTATTGACCAAGGTAAATACTATTGACGACGGTAATTACTATTGACGACGGTAATTACTATTGACGAAGAGACTCTTAGATGATGACATATGGCCCCCCATAAAATAACCAAACTTACCACAACGTCTCAATTATTGATTTAATAATATAACATATTATACAGATGATACTATGACCATAATTTAAGAGATATGATGCAGCAATTACTATAGCAATAATTGGGTATAGCTGAGTGACTTCTCACGTAAGCATCAATAATCAATACCGTGTGCTACTATGCAACCACGCGTATTACTGTACTTTTACTACCGAGTAGTTCAACAGTTTTAACGGTTTTAACGGTAACACTTCAGCCGTTATTTTTAATAAAATATTTTTGTCGTTTTCTCAATCCGACAATAATTCCGTTGTGGGGTCCACCAATGATTGTGCCGTCGTACGAATATTCCCCGACAAAAAGAATATTCTCCGACCAAACGAATATTTTATAACAACTTGCTTACTTTACAAAATTTATAAATATTACCCACAACTATAACATTATATCAAATTAACTCCATAATATTCAAAAATGATATTTATAGAAAATTCATCTTTATTTATAAAAATTGGGGTCTTACATGTATACTCTCTAGTAGACAATATTTGTATTCAAACTCACAGTTTATGTTTTGTCGTATTGTACACGACAGTTGTATTATTAAGTTGTATTTGAATTTTGTACCATGTATCTGGCGACTCAAGATGGGTGATGTATTCCTATTTTGGGGGCGTCACAAACTTGGTGTTAAAAGTCTTTCAATCTTCCCTTCTTGCATTTACTTGCGTATTTTGGTCCAAAAGATGTCCAAATTTCTTTCCCTTGCTTTTTCATGCCAATAGTCGCCTTTTTCTTGCATTTTCATACCCAAGAATAAAATCTACAAAATGAACACAAAATGCATGAGAAGTAACTAAGAAACATGAGTTTGAGCAACTAATTCAAGTAACAAATACCGGATAAGTAGTTATAAAACCTACTTATCAAATACCCCCAAACTTAAACCTTTGTTTGTCCTCAAACAAAAATACAAAATAACAATGCTATGCAATGCAACTAGACTACATGCCTACGAATCCAGCAGTAATTACAGAAACAATTCTATTCCACCGACATTAGAAAAATCAAGTAAATAGGATAATACATCATATCAAAACAAATCATTACCTTCCCAATCAATCATCAAATCTTAGATTGTTATCACTAATATAGTGCGTGTGTGCTCCACAAAAATTTTAACTGATATAAAATCAAATTTAACACATATACGGGGGCTTTTTGCTCTTATACTTTATTTTTCATCTACGGGGGCTTTTTGCTCTTATTTTCCGTTTTATTCATATTTTTTTCTTTTGGTTTATATACACATAGCTATGCAATGTCTTATTCCCTTAGGCTTTTCAATGCTACCTTAACGAGCTTTCGACCAATGACTCCCAGACCATTACGACCTTAGGGCGCTAGGTGTAAAGACAATCCCCTCAGGCTTACTTACTCAAGTAACAAAGGCCACAAAACTAGAAAAGCACGCCACGGTGTTTATTCATACTTCTTTTTTTTTCTTTTTTTATAGCTTATATACCCCAAATATTCTCCCAAACTTAGGTTCTTGTCTAACTTTAGCCATCACTACTTATTCTTGTCATTCTTTCATTCAAACTAGCATTATCCTTTAGAATCCCATTATGTATCAATTTAAACTCAATCAATCAACAAGTTATTTTTACTGTACTATCCTTATTATACCAGTTTCAAACAGAAAAAGACTCAATTCAAAACAAGAAATTATATCACAGCTCTAATAGTCAGTACTATACTTGTCTACCCAACTTCAATCTCATCATTGGCCAAAACAAACTATAAATATCAAACAGCTGGACTCATGCAAGATGTACTAAATGCTATATAAACATAGTAAACTAACTACTAATTTTTTAATTTTTTAATTTTTTATTTCAAGAAACTGAATGCAAAAACTAAATGAACTATACGAACTAAAATGTAAATAACTAACTTTATGCAATACGACACTAAAATGCCCCCCAAACTTAAACTAGACATTGTCCTCAATGGCTGAAATAGAAAAAACTAAAGCAGAGGACTTCCCTGAAAATATAGCAATCCTCCTCCTTATCCGCTAAGTTTGGAGAATAGGTTAGGCACATGGAACAAATTGGGCACCACACTTGAATTTGACTTGAATAACCTTTTCATAATCTTTTGCATGTCCATTGAACCTCCAATACCTGCAATTAAGAGAGACAACATGGATTAGAATAGCACTTGGATTGGTAAGAGAACTTAATAAGCAAATTAATTCCTATCTACTAAATAAACTAGTAAAGCATATAAATATAAAAATTCTTGGGTTGCCACATAGTTAGCACTGAATTACAGTCTTTCAGCCTGACTTTGTCTGGTCAACGCTATCCAATTCCTCTTCGATAATTGAGGAACCCTCCATCCATCGGAAATAATATAGCTTTTGGTAGGTTCCCATTTGTGATGGCCAATGCATCAAAGTCACCTAGCATGCTCTGATTTGGTATGATCTCAATCAAGAACGTCCCACAGCTAGGTGTTTTCTCCGTTGTGTATGTGATCACTTTGGGGCATGGAAGCTTGTCACACACAATGGGCTCTTCGTCTATCTTCTCTTTCTCTTCCCACCATGGATTCAAAATTGTACTCGCTCTTATGTCATCAAGATCTTCGTCGATGACATGACTACCAAGTGGGCATGATTTTGCAAATCTGACTGACTCTTTGATCTTTAGTAGAGACCCATTTAGATCTTTGTCGACCTCTATTTCATTATCCCCAATTGTCTTCACACTTCTGATATCTTGTGGCTCATCCAGTCACAGATTTGGTTCGGGTTCTCCATCAATTTCACCATCCATGTCATAAAACCAAGTGTTTGGAGGAAGGTTACTTATGGCTTTGGTCATTTGCTCTATCTGATCTGCAAGATTTTGATTTGACCTCGCTTGTTTACTCATCTTCTCCTCATCTTCTATGAACTTGGACAATAATTCCCCCAGCCTTGAATTTTCTGTTTCAGTCTCTAAAGCCATGTATTGAGGACCATTGGTTGAGGTAGTGATGAGTTGTTCCATCCGATTATTAAAATTTTGGGTTGACAGCTCTTGGCTAATCCTCATCTCCTCTAGGTCTGTTATGCCCTTTAATATTACATCCCTCGAATTTGGCTTTTCATCTTGTGGCAATGGAGGTGGACATGAAAATTCTGGTGTATATGATGGATTTGGAGCGTAGTATTGGTCTTCATAATTGTAGCTCCATGAAAAATCTGGGTGATACCCCCAATCTTGGTGATAGTTAGGATCAACATAGTTGTTGAGGTAATCCCCACTATATTGTACCGGTTCAAAACTGGCGGTGCATTGATAACTTTAATGGTTGCCAGCACAATAGTCACACGTAACTACCGTCCTTCGACTCCTTTGGGCTGCAATAACGTCCAACATCCTCGAAAGTTCTTCAATCTGTGCCGATATTGTGGAAAATACATTAAGTTCATCAATCCCTGTTTCCCTTGGTTGAGTCATATTTGCCATCCTTCAACTCCGTTGGGCTGCGATAACCTCCAACGTCTTCGAATTTGCCTCAATTTGTACTGACTCTACAGAAAATGTATTAAGTCCATCAATCCCTGTTTCCCTTAGTTGAGTCATGTTCGTGTATGGCCATTGATACATAAAATCATCCATGGTACCTGAAACGAGAGAAATACAGGAAGAGAATTAAAAATAAAAATAAAAATATTTAAATTAAGACTAATTTAATTGAAATTAATATTGGTGAATAATTGTTAAATTAATTCCCCGGCAACGGCTTTAAAAACTTGTTGGGTAAAATCTATTTACGCACAACATGCAAGTATACGTGGTCAACAAGTAACAAAGTGAAGTAAGGTATCGTTCCCACGAGGAATTATTTAATAAAAATTACAAAGTACTAACTCGTAACCAACTCAATCTTATTTAAACGAATGAATTTTAAATTATATAAATTAAATTATTTAATTACACTAATTCTAATTACCACTAATTAAAAATCAGATTACGGAGATTTAAGATCACAACTTCACTTATTACTTTATTTAAGTTGACACACTTCTCATCAATTATTTTCTATCCTGAATTGTTAATCAAGAACACTAAAGCAGATAAAACCACCTCTCGATGCATAATACTCATACTCAATTAAATTCACAGATGATAGAATTAAGCAAGACACCCTAATCAACTAATCCACTATATCTCTATGTGAATTACAATTAAAAAGAATTTAAAGCACAAGTTCTTTATAAGATTACATATGGCATAAATGCATATTCCTATCCTAAACACAAATCATGAATTCCATCTATGCAGAAATCACAAACACATGCCATCATGATCAGATCTAAATCTATACTTCATCTCTCGAGTTTATATAGATTATCACGGTAATTGATGGTCAATCAATTAAACAATCAAATCCAAATCATAATAGACAATCCTCATGATAGAACATAATAATTGATAGCGAAGCATATTAAAATAAACTACACAATAAGATCCATTGTAATCTCAAACAAAGAATTAGTTCATTGAATTAAAAATAAGAATCCACAATTGAATAAACAATAAAGGACAAAGATAGAAGAAGATGAGAAGATAGAATCTATTGTCTATAGATTTGATGCTCTCTCCTTGCTCCTACTTTGAATCTTCAATGGTCTCCAAGTTGCTTCAATCTCCAAATCTCATAAGAACTAGAGTTTTGGTCCTAATCTACTCTAATCTAATGTAATCCTCCAACTAATCTAATCTATTGGAATTCCCTTTATTTTATGCCTCCCATCATGTATTTATAGGTTACAAGTCTAATTTTTAGCTTAGAAACAAACCTAATCCAATTTGGAGTAAAAAAAGGTATCAAAATTCGACCCAAAAGGCATAAAAACGTGTTCTGGCCCGTACCTCAGCCCCGGCGGGGGGTTCCTTCCCAAAAACCAACCCCAGCTAGCTTTGCTACTGATTTACAGCCCGTACCCTCGCCCCGGCGGGGGGTAATAGGCTTAAATAGCCCGCCTCGGCGGGGGTCCTTCCTGGAATTTTTCTGCTACAATGTCCTCTAGTAAAACGGCCATAACTTTTGATTTGGAAAGAGTTACGAGGCCTGCCACCTATCAAATCGAAGATATCGACGAGATCTACAACTTTCATTCTTTGAGAATTGACAGATTCAGAATGTATCAAGGTGGAAATCGGGATTGAAGTAGATGTTATGTAAATGGCAAGCATGACAACTCTTAGTTTTGATCTTTGTTGATAAAAAGGCCATAACTCTCGCATACGAACTCCGATTGGGACGGTTCAAGATGTTCCGAAAAGCTAAGAAGTAGATCTACAATAAAATCTAAGTTCCAAGCCAAGAACATGCATCCAACTTGGTGTTAAAAGTCCTTCAATCTTCCATTCTTGCATTTGCTTGTGTATTTTGGTCCGAAAGATGTTCGAATGGCTTTCCCTTGCTTTTTCATGTCAATAGTCGCCTTTTTCTTGCGTTTTCATACCCAAGCATATAATCTACAAAATGAACATAAAATGCATGAAATGTAACTAAGAAACATGAGTTTGAGCAACTAATTCAAGTAACAGATACCGGATAAGTAGGTATAAAACCTACTTATCAACCCCTACCCCTCTCCCCTGGACCCCCAACCCCTGTCCCGATACCACCTCCACCCACTCCAGTCGGTCCCCCCACCTGCCTCCACAGCCACCACCTACTCAAACTAAGTTGTCGTCGACAGTTACGACCTCCGACTCCATTGCATTCCACTGTCTCTGTTCTCTCCTAATTTTCAAGGTATTCAGTATTATATGTTGATTTCAGTATGAAATTTGATGTTTGAAATTTGGTTAGTAGTACACTGTGTATGAATTTCGTATTATAATGTTCAATTGGTCTAAATTTATTTTGTTTTTGGATTGATATTACTATAATTTTGGTATTATAATGTATGAATTTTATTTTTGGTTTATAATTTATCTGAAATTGGTCATTTGGGTCTAAAAGGTCTCAAATTAGTTAAAGGCCTGAAATTGCTCTAATATTGTTCAATTTGGTTTATTTTGTGCAATATTGCAGCATCTGTAGGTGTATAGCATCCATTTTATTGTTTGATTTTGTTTTTCTTTATGCAATTGTAGTGTATTTCTTCAATTTTAGTATTGTATGTTGTATGTTCATAACAGTAAAGGAATGTGATGTTTGATATTTCCGACGAAAATTCTCACGAAAATTCTGTCAGAATTCTTGAGATACAAAATATGTGGGCTCTATTAACTATTTATATATATTACTTAATTTTCTAATACTAAAATTCATTAATTAAGTAGCATTTACTTAATTAGTTTCCGACTAATAAAATCAAATAATTTATACTTCAAATATCAATTAATTTAATCAACTTAATTAAAAAAACAAAATAAAATAAAATTTTTATATTTAATATAATAATATATAATTTAGAATAAAATAAAATAAAATTTAATAAATGAAATACATATAATTTAATAAATAGATTAAATTAAATTTATTAAAATAAAATATAATACAAAATAAATTTAATAAAATAAAATAAATTTATTCAATTAAATTAAATTAATTTTAATAAAATAAAATTAATTAATAAAAAAATAAAAAAAATCTATATAATAAAACAAAACGCAATTTGAATTCTATAATTTGAGAAAGCACAACAACGACTCAGATTCATTCTAACTTAATCTAAAGGCTCACATTTCATCTCACACACAAAATTTCGTCCAAATTTTATCCTCATTCTCTTTCTCTCTCCTCTTCTCCTTCTCTTTCTCTCTCATCTCTTACTTCCTCAGCCTTCTCTCTTTCTCTCTCCTCTTATTTCTCTCCTCACTACAAAAAAATGGGGCTTCAGTAATAACCGATTTTCTTTGCTAAAGGTGCCAAATTTCATTACAAAAAGGTTTTGGCAACGACTTTAATGTCGTTGCTTCTTTCGTTGCGCAATGAGTGTTGCTAATTGTTCCGCAACGAACGTATTTTTTTCGTTGCCAAAAGTATTACATTTTGCAACGAAATTTGGTTTTCGTACAGAGACATCGATCATTTAGCAACAAAATGTATTGTTATAGAATAATTAAAATTTCATTGCTACAAACCCCATTTCGTTGCAAAAGCTTGCTAATTGGCAATGAAATGAACTCTTTTTTTTTTTTTTGCAACGACTATGCATTTTCGTTGCAATTGAAACCATTTTGCAAAGACATTTTTCGTTGTAGTAAATTATGAAAATTATTGCCTAAGCTTGCTTTCGTTACGGAATGTAAACTTTTTAGCAACGATTTTCGTTGCTGATTATATTATTTGGCAACGACATTATGCTGAATCAGCAAAGAAAATATTTGTTGCTGGTTATTTTTCAATAGCAACAAAAATCGTCGATTAGCAACAACATTATATGTTGCCGTTTCTTTATATGTGCAACGAAAGTTGATATGATTTGCAACGATAAATAATGTTGCCTTTTATTTTAGTATTAGCAACAATATCCTCTCCGTTGTTATTAGGTTACTTTTTCGTTGCCAAATATTATAATTTTAATATCATTAGCAACGAAAATTTATTGCCAAATGTATAAAAAATTGCTGCTATATTAAAACTTGTTCAATACTTTTGTAACAAATTATATTATTGCCAAATCAAAATTTGATATTCTTTTTTTGTACCTGGCTGGCTCAATGTCCCCATAGCTAATTATGGCAAAAATATAAAAAACTAAAATATTATTAACTTAATAAAATCATCCATTATCTTTACAATTAACCATCTACATATATCATATTTTCGTCTCTCGTCTTCCGTAAACGTAACACGAAAATTTGATACCCAATATTGTAAGG
The DNA here is from genome assembly GCA_016801055.1 of Panax notoginseng. Lineage (NCBI taxonomy): Eukaryota > Viridiplantae > Streptophyta > Magnoliopsida > Apiales > Araliaceae > Panax > Panax notoginseng. Next base: position 241,530,526 of record CM029012.1, read on the forward strand.
CAGGTCGTAGAAATAGTCTTCCTGCACATATTTAAAAATAATAGCAAGTCAGGAAAATGAAGCAAATAGGTCACCAGAGGCATTTAATGCCAAAATCAATACACAAAGACAATAGAGTTGCTACGTGGTACTAATATTATTAAACCAACAGACTACCCACAATATTTATTAAATGGTTGAGCATATAGAAAGATTCCAGAGTCCTTCAACTAACTAAATAAAATGCCTTAAACAAGATAACATGAAGTACATACTAGTTTGACAAACATACACAAGATGGTAACATGTGCAATGTGCATGTATAAGATTACAACAACTATGACAAAGATACACCTGCTCGATGTGTCCAACTTTGAAGTAACTGTTATGTGAAAAAAAACTAAATCTTCTATTACACTTGGCACACAGTTCTGTATGCCTATTTACACGATCCTTGATTTTTATTTTGACAAACTCAAAATTACTAAATCTGGACAAACAACATGCAATTTGATACACAGTTGACGATGAAAAACTCACAACTCTAGAAGGGTACAGGCGCGTGGGGGCATAAAGCACTTGCTCTTACCAATATCATTACCATCTACCTTGAGTTGCAGAAACTAAGATTAAGAGAAAAGAAAATTTGTTATAAGTTACGAAGTTTCTATGAACCCGCAACAGGAGCTCAACAATTTGTTAGTAACTACTTCACATCAACCAAGTATAAGAAATGAATGTCAAAACTGAAATATTAAAACGTATGCACAATCAGAAGTTTACATACTTTGTCATTTTCATGCAGCTGGAACAAAGGAACCGCAAGCAATTTTTAATTTTTCGGAACAATGAACTTTCTACTTTCTGGCAACTTCACAAGAAAGAGTTTTCTACACTCCTACAATATCAAGACAAACACATAATGAACACCAACTTACCAAAAGCTAATAAATAAGAGAAAGACTTGCAGATTTTATGACACAAGCTTACCTTTGGACTAATCATATTAGACGGCAAGTACGGATAAAACAATGTTTCAAAGTCAGATCTCCACCACTTGCTGAGGCATTCTCCTACCTAAACATTGAGAATTAGTGCATTTGCAGATATAATAAAATAGAATGGTCTTAACTAGAATTCATATACCTCCCAGTCAGACCCAGTACCATCACAATGTTCGGATAGCTTGTTTGAAAGTTTGCGCCTCAAGCCATCAATGTCTACAAAACAAGAAAAAATATAATTCTTTAACCCTTGCAATAGTTTCTAGTGGATTTATCAACTACAAAAATTGACAGGATGACACAGTATATAAAATGGTGTCTTACCTGATTCACCTGGTCTTAAGCGACCACCTGGAAGCTTATAAGTGGAGTTCCTTACTTGCAACAACAATAAATGGGGATGTTTGAACAATTCAACCTATGTCCAATAATTGTTAAGCATCATTTGAGTTTATTATTAAACTACAGTGATAAAATAAACTAAAAGTATAAAACATATTTTTAATAAAATTTTATGGAGCACCCAAAAAATATAACATAATCTTAGGCAATTATGCTTATACTTTGTAAAATACAATCATTTTTAGCTTGGTTAAGAAAGAGGAAAATTTTAATTTCAATTTTCATCAGAAAAGAAGACCTATGCAACAGGGGAAAAAAGAGATAATTTATAATATCATATTTTGAACACAAGTCAAAGAGTGTGCAATATATTTTGAGACGACCAAGTTACCAGTAGGCATATACCATGATAAAATATTTGTTTCCCTGCATGTAGGGATTGATCCTACGAACAAATGACAGGGTTCTGAACTAATGTTGCCATTCACTGCTTGAACCATAAAACTAGCATATATTTGTCCAACAAAATCTCATATTATTAACAACAGCTACGAAATGGAATCATGTTGCAACAAAATAGAATCCATAAATCAAAAACTACAAATTACAATAAGATCAACAATAAACAAGCATTGAAAATAATGCACTTTCTTACTCATAGTTCTCCTAATTAAGCTGATAGTAATGGGTCTATTCACTTCATAATCTGAAGGAGTGCCTTCCAGAGAACAATGTATAAAAAATTAGTTCAATTCTCTGCATAAACCTAGAATGATCTATTACTTTTAATATGCATTGGGGCTAAGTAAACCTCAAGAAAATATTGATCCAAAGTTTCAATTTGAATCCTTTTTCTCTTCGTTTGTTATTGAGTTTGCTACAGCACCACATCATCAAGTAATCTTACACTTCAATTCAAATGTATAAGTATCACTATTGTTACCAAGCCTACAAGAACCCGAGCAAATTAAAAGTTTGGTCTGGGAAAAAAATGGCAACGAAGTAACGAAGATAAAGATATCATATCAAAGTTAATCTCTTCTCTTCAATATATCTGATACCATCCCCAAAAATTAATGGTGATGGTGAAGGCCAAAGATGATTCAAATATCATTTAATAAGATATTATGTTTTGTGTTAATTCTGTGAGTTTTTTGTCTTAAAACACCGAACATCACAACTAAAATCAGGATACATAAAACATAGGATATGAACAATCCAAAAGGCGGTACGAGACCAAGAGAATAAATTTAAACATCAAAAGGTGCATATAAAGTAAAGACTAACTCAGACTTACAGTCTCATCATAGGATTACGATCCTGAACAATCACAAAAACTGGCATTAGGTTACACTTGTTACAATTCAAATGTTACTAATTCCATGCCATAAGACAAAACATAATTGCCCATAATGGAGAAAATGGGTTCCTTGCAAACAACCCAAATATTCATCACAAACACCACAAACAAAAAATAAATATAAAAACAAACATAAATTAAATAGCAGACATTAATATTTCATTAGAATAAACTTCAGACAAAGAGAGAAACCAAATAATATTTCCATAACATATAATTGTACCAATAGCAACTATAATGGCCATACTCAAGGGCCAAGAATATAACTAGAATATGAAAATATCATCAAAAACTGTAAAATCATCAAGCACTACTAAAAAAAAGCCCTAAACAGGAAATACCCATATATAGACAAATCCACATAAGTAGAGACAAATTCATTGACTAAAGCTCAAAATAAACTCAGTTTATATACCATCCGACCCCATTTCGTAGAAAAATTACCTCAGAAATTTTTGGAGTCGGCGACTGGCGAGTGAAGAGACGACTGAATCCTTTGAAGAGAAACGAGAAACGAGAAACGAGAAACTACTGAAGAGGAGTCAGAAGTTGGATCAGTGACAGTGGCCGGTGGGAGAGGATGGATCGGAGATGGTTGGGATGCAAAGAATGGTTCGAGCTTTTGAGGATGGATCTGAGATCTATTTGGGGGAATAAACTAAAACTGTGAAAGAATAAGAAAATTGAAATATTATTTATGTAACCGGTCCAACTGGCTCGGTTGTATGATGATGTAAAATATTAATAAATGAAATTACGAGTGTGGATGTAGAAAATCAAATAATATTTAATGATTTAATATATATATATATATATATATATATATATATATATATATATATATATATATATATATATATATATATGCATTACAATTTTAATGAAATTATAAAATCAACAATTATCTAAAAAATTGTTTGTGATAAATTAATTTTGTAGAAAGTAAATATAAATTTTTATATTTTATGATTTATATGCAAATAAATTTGTATAATATGATGAGTTATGCTATATTTTGTATATAATGATTTTTATACTATTTACATATAGTCAAGTGTTACGTATTGATATATTTAAAAAATGTACATGTATAATTTTGAGTGCTTAAGTTAAATAATTTTATGGAATTTCAAAAAATAAGAGTTTTTTTTTTCTTATATGTGGATGTTCTAAAAGATTTTTATGTTGAAGCATTCATTATATGAATAACTAATATATAAAATTAATATATAAAATGTACAAGAACTTTTTTTTTGTTTTGAGAAGCGTTACTCAATATTATAAATATTGTCACATAAAATGTTAATTAACTTAGAATTTATTTTCAGTAGTGAGCATAATATTGTAAAATTGCAATTGCAGAGCAACTTTTATTAAGTTACAAAATTTGCAATCCAGTTAATTCTGAAACACCCACATAGTGCTATATACTTCGTTATATTTACTCTAAGGCTATTTACTCCTCATTTAGAGATTTATTACTTTTTATATATTTGAAAAAAGGATATTAAATTAAAATTTTAAAATATCTCAAATCAATTTTCAAAATCAATAATAAGCGTATAATATGGAATAAAGATATATTATAAATTATCTAAAAATTACTCCTGATTTGGAGATTTATTATTTTTCATAAATTTTAAAAATAATCTTATATTAAAGTTTTAAAATATATCAAATCAATCGTCAAAACTCAATAATAATATTATAATTTAGAATAGAGATATATGATACATGCTTGAGCTTAACTATTCAAAAGTCAAGAATAATATTATAATTTGGAATAAAGATATATTATAAATTATCTAAAAATTACTCCTCATTTGGAGATTTATTATTTTTCATAAGTTTTAAAATATGTATGATGTAATTGTTGGGAGAGTGCATATTTTGATTTGATGTTTAAAGTAAATGCTCATGATTATATGTAAAGTTCTTCAAGGAATATATGTACAAGGACTTAGTGATAGATCAAATTTATTAGGTTGATCTAAGCTCTTAATATGTATCATTCTATAAATGGATGAATAGATAAAGAGATCAAAGATGTTAGGTTGATCTTGAGATGTAATAGATAGGCTTCGAAGAGATCGTAGTGTATCGAGCTGATCAAGATTGCAGAAGCCAAGGCAGAATCATAGAGCATCGAGGATCGTAGTGTGCCTGCCTTAAAGGGCCTCTTCAGAAATCGTAGAGAGCTCCCAACGTTTGCCGAGCCAACTCAAAGATCGTAGTGTGCTCTCGGAATCATAGAGTCTGCAAGACAAGCAAGCAAAGATCGTAGTGTGCCAGCCCTTAAGAGAAATCGTAGTGTTCTCATCTGGCAGTCAAGCACCAAGGTGGCAAGACACCACGATCTGAATCGTAGAGTATCATCTGCATGTGTCAGAAGCATCGAGCCTTACCCATTTGTTTAAAGATAAATTCCAACAAATGTGGAATGGGTTATAAACGTTGAAGTACTCACCAGTCCCAATCATATAAAAGATATCTTTAGTATGCAATAAAGAAGCGTATTGAAGAAGCTAAGGACCATGGGTCAGAGGAAAACACCTTTTCAGGTGTTAGGTGAGAAAGCAATCTGCTGTGTCAGTGGGCCAGAATGCAATTCAGAAGATGTGCAGAAAAGTCTCTATCAAAGTTCAGAAATGTCAAATGTATTTAATGCTTCAACGGATATATCCAACGGATAGATTTCAAGGATCACATATATGCAAAACACTAACAGATGAAAAAAAAAGGAGCAAGCAAACATTGAACAAAACGCTGAAGAACACTCAACGCTCAACTCTACGATCTGAGAAAAAGAGAAAGCTTGCTCAACTGCTCAGTTCTTTCGAACAAGTGCTTAACAGGAACTGAGTAGTGTAACGCCCCCAAAATAGGTCCAATCCATCCAACCTCTTTTGAGTCGTCAAATACATGGTACAGAAAATAACTACAACTTTATTACTACAATTGTCGTGCATAATACAACAACACATATGTTGTGAGTTTTGATACAAATATATACCAACTGTGACTCTCATCCCAACCTTGGATAGCACGTCACAATGGCACCTTACATAAAGGTACAGTCAATAACTGTTTTAGAAATTAAAATCTTTAGGAAGTGCTCAAGGAAACTTTCGTACATGGGAGGCCATGAGTCTAGGTTATGATAGATATCATATGCCCACAGAATTATCCTTGGTTGACCCAATAGACCCAAAAAAAAAATGAGAAGATTGCTATCATGTTCTTTCCAATGGTTAGTCTTCTCTTGACATATAATTATCTCCATTATCTCCAATTGAGGATTATATTTCAACCAAACTCTAAGATTATATAGGTAGTGCTCGTAAATATACTCAGTAAGTGGATGTGCACAACCCTGCCTTATGATAACACGAAGTCGCATGTCATTAGACATCTTGCATGATAGTGGCAAAACACCCTTCCAACGTTGGGTTTGCCTCACCCTATTGGATTCACCAAATATAACTACTAATTGATGTATAAAATACAACCCACTATTCTAAAGTTCTCAATAAAATTATTTCCATACTGTTTAGGGAAAACCTCCACAGCTAGAGACCACCGTTCTATTCCTCTGTTACCCCCGCTAGACCCAGCTACACTCTTATTACCTGAAAGAAATTGTGAAGCAAAGGGTGAGCACAACTAGCCCAGTAAAAAATATCGTGACTAAAGATAATTAAATTATCAATAGCCTTCATTAGTAATAAATCAGATATTTAGAACATATGGTAGATGTGACGCCCCAAAACAGGTATACATCACCCATCTTGAGTCGCCAGATACATGGTACAGAATAGAAATAAAAACTTAATTATACAATTATCGTGTAACATACGACAAAACATAATCTGAGAGTTTTAACACGAATATTATCATCTAGACAATATCCATACTCAAATTCAATCTTATTACATTTATTATCACACTATTTCATAGAATAGTGAGGACTACTAATGCAACCATCTGGATCGTCAATCCATTCCCCGATTCGTCCCAGCAATATTCTCATTTCCTGAAGAGAACAGTGAAAGAAAGGGTGAGCTCAACTAGCCTAGTAAGAAATATTATGACTAAGATAATGCAGAATAAATTATCCTTAGCCTTCAACAGTATAATAACTGATAAAATATAATGGACAACAAGTTTTAGATCAACGACTGCAGCGGAATAAGCAATCCATTAGAAGAGTCAAGTAGAGCATAAAATCTACTATCTTCTATGATTTAAAAAGTTTGTCATCAACTTTATCGCTGAGACTCAGCTTAATAAATAAAATTGAATCATCCCTGCACCACGACCAAGGATATTCATGTAATCATCAATGGTCATGATTATACCGAATAATTCCTGGTCATAATCATACCAACAACTGTCCATCAAAGAACTACAGGTCAATGAGGACTTTCACCACATCATTCGTCACATTACGACCATGATTATACCGAATAATCCCTGGTCATAATCATACCAAGTCCATCTCTGCATGTAAGCCAAAGATGACTTTCATCACAATATAAGCATTAGGATGATGACAATGACATAATAATTCAATAAAACAAGTTCAAGGATAAATTTTAAAGATTTAAAATTTAATTTATCCAGAAATCAATAACGTCTAAATTTTCAACATGATACTGTTTTGTAGAGTAAAATTCAAGAATAATATTCATGTACCAAAAATAATTTGGGCAGAAAAGAATCAATTTTTCGTCATGAATAGTATCCCGTGAATAGTACTTTGGGAATAGTGCCCCATGAATAGTATCCCGACACGAAAAGTACCCCAAATACCCGAGTGAATAATATTCGGGTGAATAGTAATTTGGGTGAATAGTAACCTGTGAATAGTAACTCGTGAATAGCACTCTGACATGAAAAGTGCCCCGAATATCTCAGTGAATAATACTAGAGTGAATAGTAATCTGGTGAATAGTAACTCCTGAATAGTAACTCGTAATAGAAAAATACCAAATAAAATGATATTTCATGACGAGTACAAAAGAAATGATATCTCATATGAGTTTAATAGAATATACGAGACTGCAAATGAATTTTCATCCGCTATGCGGTAATCCACGTAGACAGATCATTTTCACAATTTAATAAAAAATGAATACGAAAGGTCATTCACCATGCATACGGTAATCCACATAGACAGGTTATTCCAACAGAATAATAAAGAATGGAATAACATAAGGATTCACCAGGCATGCGATAGACCGTACAGACAGGTTATTCCAACAGAATAATAAAGAATAGAACCAGGTCATGCGTAATTCGAACAGACAGTATATTCCAACAGAATAATAAAGAACGGAACTAGGTCATGCGTAATTCGCACAGACAGGCTATTCCTGTAGAATAATAAAGAATGGAACCAGGTCATGCGTAATCCGCACAGACAGGTTATTCCAACAGAATAATAAAGAATGAAATAACAGAAGAATTTCACCATGTATACGGTAGTCCGCGTATACAGGTTATTCTAATAGAATAATAAGGAATGGAATAACAATAGCTCTCTTCATGAATACGAAAGAAATAATACCCCTTACCTTAGAAGAAAACTGGATACTGAAATAGTGAGGTAGCAGACTTCTCTTCTTCTTTCTCTTTATAATTTCTCTATAATAATTGCTCTTGTGAGACTTAGTGAATTGGTGAGAAATGAAGGAAGAATGAGCTTCTATTTATAGGAAAATATAGTTTCAATAATTACACATTTTGGGGCTCAAAATATTACAGTATAATACCTTCCTTTTTTTCTTCATTTTTAATTTAGTCCTGCAAGTATTATCAAACTTGCACCACCTCCCCTAATAGTAAATCATGTGAATTAATACTTTATTCATGTGACTCAATAGTATAATCATGTGAAAAAACTAATTATAGTATAGTACCTCTATCTATACTTCTATTTTTAACTTAGTCGTGTAAGTATTATTAATCTTGCACCAACTCCCCTAATAGTACAAGAATGTGAATTAATAGTACACACATGTGAACACATAGTTATAAGCATGTGAAATAATAGCAATTAATTGCTCATTTATCCGATTAATTACCCAATTGGTCAATATAACCTCCAGACATTAATTATTATCAAAATAAATGTCGATTTTCACTAACGCTAATAATTCTAACACAGTGGAACTATCAATTTCATCTTTAATCAACACGAGCTTATTCATCATTAATATTATAACTCACAATATTTAACAACCAGGTCGTTCCCAGGAAAGAAGGGGCTTTTCGATAAGGATTTCTCCCTATTGGCGCGCAATTAGATTATCTAACCTCTCCTTGACAGAACTTCTTGACATTGTCAATATTGCAAATAATAATATTAATAACTTTGTCGTCTCAATTATTAATTTAATAATATAACATATTATACAGATGATACTGTGACAACAATTGAATCAATAATATGAGAGATATGATGCAGTAATTACTGTAGCAATAATTGAGTATAACTGAGTGACTTCTTACGCAAGCATCAATAATCAATACCGTGTGCTACTATGCAACCACGCGTATTACTGTACTTTTACTACCGGATAGTTCAACAGTTTTAACGATAACACTTTCGCCGTTATTTTTATAAAATGATAATTTTGTCGTTTTTTTACTACGACAATCGTTTCGCTGTGGGGTCCACCAATGATTGTGCCGTCATACGGATATTCCCCGACAAACCCGACCAACGAATATTTTATAATAACTTGCTTCCTTTGCAAAAAATTTCACATATCACCCTTAACTTTAACCTTTTATCAATTTAACCATTTACGAAATAAAATAATAATTATAAGAAAATTGAATACTTTCATTTCATAAAATTCGGGGTCTTACAATCTCCCCTCCTTATGAAATCTTGCCCTCGAAATTTACGTATGTACTTGGTATGTCGAATAGGTGAGGATACCTGGACTTTATTTCATATTCCAACTCTTGAGGTATAACCTTTGAGTGTCGAATGTGATCCTTCTTATCCAAGATTTTAACACGTATCTCCTCATATGTTAAATCTTCTACTATTTCATCTAGTTCTAATTCAATAATGTTGTTCGGGTCGTCCACATATTTACGTAACATCGATACGTGAAAAAAACGTTATGAACACGCAACATACTTGGCGGTAAAACGAGTCTATAGGCCACAGTTCCTACTCGATCAAGTATTTCAAATGGGCAAATTAAATCGAGGGTTGAGATTTCCTCTCTTCGTCGATTCTTGCTTCTAGAATAATGCCCTCTTGAACCTTCTTCTTCATATTCATCAGATTCGGGTGTGTAGCTTGAGCGGCTTTAACTTTATCGATTAAAGTCGATTCTACTCGTATATTCGTTATCTTCACTTGGATCCCTAGAGTCTTTAACTCTATGTTCATCATTTATAAGTTATACGAAATGGGTTTTTATGTTAACAACATCGCACTCGTAAATGCATACGATCTTTTACTCACGCGTCAGCTATCACGTTCGCTCTTCCATGATGATATTGAATGGTATAGTCGTAATCTTCAACAACTCGAGCCAACATCCTTGGCGCATGTTATGTTCGTTCTAGGTGAAGAAATATTTGAGGGTATGAGAAATGGGTTTTGTACTGGGGTTAATACAAAATTTGATTTCACGATATAGGAGTAGGCTAAGAAGAATTCAGGAATACGTCAGAAAATTTATTAACAATAGAAATATCATTCAAAACTGTGACTCACATCCAAGACTTGGATAACACATGTAATGAAGGTTTCTCCTAACCGAGTTTCAACCGATAAGTCAAAGTCTAATCTCTCCGGAGTCAAATTTAAACGTTGAGCGCAAGCAAGAGAGATAAAAGAATGGGTAGAACCGGTATCTAATAAGGTATAGACTTCGCAAGAATTTATAATTAACTAACACGTGCTAACTTCGTTCGGTTTACTCGCTTTTTGAGAAGTCACGAAAAACGCTCTTCCTGAAACCACCGACTTTATTTGGTCCGTATCCGCCTTTGGTGCCACCGTCCCAGCTGGACTTGACTTTGGTGCACGACAAAATTAGGCTATGTGACCGTCTTTTCCACAACTAAAACATACCTTGGAAGGTTGTGAACAGTTTGGACTTATGTGTCCCTCCTCTCCGCATCTATAGCATCTAACTGGTGGTCGTTCTCTTCCCCTAGAATTTGTTGCTGGTGTTGGTGCTGCTGCCAACGTCTTACCATCATCGTTAAATCTTCTCTTCTTGAAATTTTTGTTCCTATTATCTTGGCCATGATTACCACCGAAGTGGTTACCATTCTTGTGACGCCCCCACAATAGGTATATATCACCCATTCTGAGTCGCCAAATACATGGTACAGAAACAAATACAACTTCAGTAATACAATTGTCGTGCAGAATACGACAACACATATACTGTGAGTTTGAATACAAATATTGTCTACTAGAGAGTATACAAACTCAAAAGGAGTCATCATAATTATCACACTATTTCACAGAATAGTGAGAACTACTAATGTAACCATCTGAACTGTCAATCCATTTCCCAACTAGTCCCAGCTATATTCTCATTTCCTGAAGAGAACAGTGAAAGAAAGGGTGAGCTCAACTAGACCAGTAAGAAATATTATGACTAAGATAATGTATAACAAATTATCATTAGTCTTCAACAGAAAAAAATCTGATAAAATATAATAGACAACAAGTTTTAGATCAACAACTGCAGCAAAAAAAGTAATCCATTAGAAGAGTCAAGTAGAGCATAAAACCTACTATCTTCTATGATTTAAAAGATTTATCATCAATTTTATTGCTGAGATTCAGCTTAATAAATAATCCACATCATCGAATCATCCCTGCACTACGGGCCAAAGATAATCGTGTTTTCATCAACGGTCATGATCATGCCATAAAATAATTCATCTTTGCACCCTTGGCCGAAGAGAGTCCATGGCCATAATCATACCAAAAATTATCCATCAATGCACTACGGGCCAATGAGGACTTTTACCACATAATTTGTAACATTACGGTCATGATTATACCGAATAATCCCTGGTCATAATCATACCAAGTCCATCTATGTACTACAGGCCACAGATGACTTTCAACAGAATATAAACATGAGGATGATGACAATGATATAATTATTCAATTAAACAAGTTCAAGGATAAATTTTAAAGATTTATAATTTAATTTATCCAGAAATCAATAACGTCCAAATTGTCAACATGATACTACTTTGTGGAGTAAAATTCAAGAATAATACTCAGTTGGTCATGTTCATATCAACACCTGTTCATCTTTGTACTACGGGCCAAAGATATTCATCAGGTAATCATTCATCTTTGCACTCCAGGCCAAAGATATTCAGTAATATCATCATTTAGGACTGAAGATGATGAAAAATATCTTATAAAAAACGAATCCAGTGAGATAAAAGAACAAATATTAGGGATTCGTATTACATTTTATCTAAGTTCAATAATACTCCGAAATAATCAATTTTGAAGCAGAATTCAAAAATAATGATCAAAACATGGATACAATCAAAGATAGTAACCATAATAGCCATCTTGGATAAAAAGAATAAAAATTCATTTTTCGGTGAATAGTGCCGTATTCGTGAATAGTGTCGTATACGTGAATAGTAATCCCGACACAAAAAGTTTCAAATTTGATAAAAAGTTCAAACCAATATTTCGACATAATGATATTGAAAGAAGTAATATCATTTACGAAAAAAATAACATCCCTTACCTCAGAATAACCGTACTTCTGACTGAATTTCGGATATAGTGCTGACAAAAACTTACACTGAATAGCAACTCTCAAAGTATCAAAATACTCACAAAATACGCTCGAGAATATAGAGAGAGAAAGAGAGAAAACTTATGAATTCTGGTGTGATTTTCAATTCTAACTTAGCCCTCTATTTATAGGAAAATGTTAGCACACCGAAACAGACTTGACCTGCAACCTGATAGATTTACCTGCTATTATTCCCACCCACCACATTTGAATAAAAATTCAGCATATTTCTTCACCAACCACAAGTGGAGCCCACTCAATTCTAGAATTTTCCACCAAAATCATTTATAAACCTAATTTTCGAATCAGTCACCTCTTAAAATTCATAACAAATCATACGTTTATTTTTAACGGTTCAAAATTTGTGGGCATATACTCAACTTATATATGTATAACATATCCAAAAATCAAAACGATCCAACGGTCAGATTAAAAATTATAACTCACGCAATATATCTGAAAAATACTGATTTGATTTTTAATACCTCCATTCCGACAGAAATACTGATAAAACACCTCAACATTAATTCCTTCAATAATAACCACATAAATAAATCCATCATTTATATCCGCATCAAATAAATATTTCCTTATCATATAAATCAATAATTAATTATTCACAAATAATATTACAGAATCACAATTATAACAACCAGGTCGTTCCCAGGAAAGAGGGGGCTTTCCAATAAGGATTTCTCCTTACTAGCGCGCAATTAGATGACCCAACCTCTCCTTAGACAGAATTTTTTAGACATTGCTAATAATGCTATCTAATAATATTATTCAAATAATATGAATTATTGATCTGATAATGAAAAATACTGTGCAACAACAATTATTGAAACAACAACAATATAAAATATCAACGCAGTAATTATTGAATCAATAAAATAAAATATTGAACAGTAACTACTGTAACAATTATTGAGTAGTGCCTTCTTATGTAAGAATCAATAATTGGTGCAATATCGTGTGCTACTGTATTTTAACCACCGGATATTCCAACAGTATTAACGGTAACAACTATGTCGTTATTTATAAACAACTTATACTTGTCGTTTTCTTCATCCAATTGCTTTCCATTATGGGCCCACACAAGGCTGCGCCGTCATACGAATATTCCCCGACAGAAAGAATATTCCACGACCAAACGAATATTCCCCGACAACAAATGAATATTTTATAACCACTTACTTATTTTGTAAAATTTGCACATTTCACTCATAACCAAAATATTATATCAAATTAACACCTTATTATTCACAATAATAATTAGAAAAAATTTGATTTTATTCATTAATAAGTTGGGGTCTTACAATTCTTGGCATGATAATTTCTCCCATGATGGTTATCATTGTTCCGATTGCAGTTGCCACCGGCACGATTATTATCGTGTTGTTGGTCGCTGCCTTTTGGTTGTGCTGACTCATTGCCGCGCTCTCATAACTGAGCCATATTCACAACATCTGAATATAAACAAAGTTTGTGAGAAATAAGGTATTGACGTATATCGGGTTTCAAACCTCTTAGAAACATTCGCGTCATTCGCTCCTCATTATCGACCAAATGGGATGCAAACCGGGATAACTCTGTAAATTTAGCCTCGCATTGCGACACGGTCATATTGTTTTGCTCCATTGTACATCTCAAAATTTTTAGATCTCATTCTCAAATACTATCACTAAACAAGGGTTAATTGACATATAACATATTATCCCTATACTCTGACCGACCAATTAAATACCAAATAAACTTAGGTAGGTCATACTAGTAAAGGAATTTCCCGTCTCTCCCCTCCTAGTTCTTGTCTCACATCTCAGCCAGGGATCATATCCCTAAGCTTTGATACCAACTGTGCGCCCCCAAAACAGGTATACATCACCCATCTTGAGTCGTCAGATACATAGTACAGAATACAAATAAAACTTAATTATACAACTGTCGTGTAACATACGACAAAACATAATCCGAGAGTTTTAACGTGAATATTGTCATCTAGATAATATCCACACTCAAATTCAATCTTATTACATTTATTATCAAACTATTTCACAGAATAGTGAGGACTACTAATGCAATCATCTGGACCGTCAATCCGTTCTCCGACTCGTCACATTTATATTCTCATTTCCTGAAGAGAACAGTGAAAGAAAGGGTGAGCTCAACTAGCCTAGTAAGAAATATTATGACTAAGATAATGCATAATAAATTATCCTTAGCCTTCAATAGTATAATAACTGATAGAATATAATAGACAACAAGTTTTAGATCGACGACTGCAGCGGAATAAGCAATCCATTAGAAGAGTCAAGTAGAGCATAAAATCTACTATCTTCTATGATTTAAAATGTTTTTTATCAACTTTATCGCTGAGACTCAGCTTAATAAATAAAATCGAATCATCCCTGCACCACGGCCAAGGATATTCATGTAATCATCAACCTGGTCATAATCATACCAACAACTGTCCATCAATAAACTACAGGCCAATGAGGACTTTCACCACATCATTCGTCGCATTACGGCCATAATTATACCGAATAATCCCTAGTCATAATCATACCAAGTCCATCTCTGCATGTAAGCCAAAGATGACTTTCATCATAATATAAGCATGAGGATGATGACAATGACATAATAATTCAATAAAATAAGTTTAAGGATAAATTTTAAAGATTTATAATTTAATTTATTCAGAAATCAATAACGTCCAAATTGTCAACATGATACTGCTTTGTAGGCTAAAATTAAAGAATAATATTCATGTACCAAAAATAATTTGGACAGAAAATAATCAATTTTTCGTCGTGAATAGTATCCTGTGAATAGTACTTTGGGAATAGTACTGCATGAATAGTACTCCGACACGAAAAGTACACAAAATACCCGGGTGAATAATATTCGGGTGAATAGTAATTTAGGTGAATAGTAACTCGTGAATAGCACTTCGGCATGAAAAGTGTCCCAAATATCTCAGTAAATAATACTAGAGTGAATAGTAATTAGGTAAATAGTAATCCGTAAATAGTAACTCGTAACAGAAAAATACCAAATAAAATGATATTTCATGACTAGTACAAAAGAAATGATATCTCATACAAGTTTAATAGAATATACGAGACTGCAAATGGATTTTCATCCGCCATGCGGTAATCCACGTAGACAGATCATTTCCACAATTTAATAAAGAATGAATACGAAAGGTCCTTCACCATGCATGCGGTAATTCACATAGACAGGTTATTCCAACAGAATAATAAAGAATGGAATAACAGAAGAATTCACCAGGCATGTGATAGACCGCACAGATAGGTTATTCCAACAGAATAATAAAGAATAGAACCAGGTCATGCGTAATTCGCACAAATAGGATATTCCAACAGAATAATAAAAAACAGAATCAGGTCATGCGTAATCCGCATAGACAGGATATTCCAACAGAATAATAAATAATGGAACCAGGTCATGCGTAATCCGCACAGACAGGTTATTCCAACAGAATAATAAAGAATGAAATAACAGAAGAATTTCACCATGTGTACGGTTGTCCGCGTATACAGGTTATTCTAACAGAATAATAAGGAATGGAATAAAAATAGCTCTCTTCGTGTATACGAAAGAAATAATACCCCTTACCTTAGAAGAAAACTGGATACTGGAATAGTGAGGTAGCAGACTTCTTTTCTTCCTTCTCTCTATAATTTCTCTATAATAATTGCTCTTGTGAGACTTAGTGAATTGGTGAGAAATGAAGGAAGAATGAGCTTCTATTTATAGGAAAATATAGTTTCAATAATTGCACGTTTTGGGGCTCAAAATATTACAGTATAATACCTTCATTTTTTTTTTCATTTTTAATTTAGTCCTGCAAGTATTATCAAACTTGCACCACCTCCCCTAATAGTAAATCATGTGAATTAATATTTCATTCATGTGACTCAATAGTATAATCATGTGAAAAAACTAATTACAGCATAGTACATCTATCTATACCTCCATTTTTAACTTAGTCATGTAAGTATTATTAAGCTTGCACCAACTCCCCTAATAGTACAATAATGTGAATAAATAGTACACACATGTGAACACATAGTTATAAGCATGTGAAATAATAGCAATTAATTGCTCATTTATCCAATTAATTACCCAATTGGTCAATATAACCTCTAGACATTAATTATTATCAAAATAAATGTCGATTTTCACTAACACTAATAATTCCAACACAATGAAACTATCAATTTCATCTTTAATCAACACGAACTTATTCATCATTAATATTATAACTCACAATATTTAACAACCAGGTCGTTCCTAGGAAAGAGGGGGCTTTCCGATAAGGATTTCTCCCTATTGTCGCGTAATTAGATTATCTAACCTCTTCTTGACAGAACTTCTAGACATTGTCAATTTTGCAAATAATAATATGAATAACTTTGTCGTCTCAATTATTGATTTAATAGTATAACATATTATACAGATGATACTGTGACAACAATTGAATCAATAATATGAGAGATATGATGCATCAATTATTGTAGCAATAATTGAGTATAAATGAGTGACTTCTTACGTATGCATAAATAATCAATACCGCGTGCTACTATGCAACCACGCGTATTACTATACTTTTACTACCGGATAGTTTAACAGTTTTAACGGTAACACTTTCGCCGTTATTTTTATAAAATGATAATTCTGTCATTTTCTTACTACGACAATCGTTCCGTTGTGGGGTCCACCAATGATTGTATCATCGTACGGATATTCCCCGACAAACCCGACCAACGAATATTTTATAATAACTTGCTTACTTTGCAAAAAATTTCACATATCACCCTTAACTTTGACCTTTTATCAATTTAATCATTTACGAAATAAAATAATAATTATAAAAAAATTGAATACTTTCATTTCATAAAATTTGGGGTCTTACAATCTCCCCTCCTTATGAAATTTCGCCCTCGAAATTTACGTACGTACCTGGTATGCCGAATAGGTGAGGATACCTTGACTTCATTTCATATTCCAACTCTTGAGGTATAACCTTGAGTGTCAAATGTGATCCTTCTTATCCAAGATTTTAACACGTATCTCCTCATATGTTAAATCTTCTGCTATCTCGTCTAGTTCTAATTCAATAATGTGGTTCGGGTCATCCTCATATTTACGTAACATCGATACGTGAAAAAAAATGTTATGAACACGCGACATACTTGGCGATAAAATGAGTCTATAGGCCACAGTTCCTACTTGATCAAGTATTTCAAATGGGCAAATTAAATCAAGGGTTGAGATTTCCTCTCTTCGTCGATTCTTGCTTCTAGAATAATGTCCTCTTGAACCTTTTTCTTCACATTCATCAGATTCGGGTGTGTAGCTTGAGCAGCTTTAACTTTATCGATTAAAGTCGATTCTACTCGTATATTCGTTATCTTCACGTGGATCCCTAGAGTCTTTAACTCTATCTTCATCATTTGTAAGTTATACGAAATGGGTTTTTGTGTTAACAACATCGTACTTGTAAACCCATACGATCTTTTACTCAACGCGTCAGCTATCACGTTCGCTATTCCACGATGATATTGAATGGTATAGTCGTAATCTTCAACAGCTCGAGCCAACATCCTTGGCACATGTTATGTTCGTTCTAGGTGAAGAAATATTTGAGGGTATGAGAAATGGATTTTGTACTGGGGTCAATTCAAAATTCGATTTCACGCTATAGGGGTAGGCTAGGAAGTCTTCAGGAATACGTCAGGAAATTTATTAACAATAGAAATATCATTCAAAATTGTGACTCTCATCCAAGACTTGGATAGCACATGTAATGAAGGTTTCTCCTAACCGAGTTTCAACCGATAAGTCAAAGTCTAATCTCTCTGGAGTCAAATTTAAACGTTGAGCGCAAGCAAAAGAGATAAAAGAATGGGTAGAACCGGTATCTAATAAGGTATAGACTTCGCAAGAATTTATAATTAACTAACCCGTGCTAACTTCGTTTAGTTTACTCGCTTTTTGAGAAGTCACGAAAAACGCTCTTCCTGATACCACCGACTTTATTTTGTCTGTATCCGCCTTTGGTGCCACCGTCCCAAATGGACTTGACTTTGGTGCACGACAAAATCGGGCTACGTGACCGTCTTTTCCATAACTAAAACATACCTTGGAAGGCTGTGAACAGTTTGGACTTATGTGTCCCTCCTCTCCGCATCTATAGCATCTAACTGGCGGTCGTTCTTTTCCCCTAGAATTTGTTGCTAGTGTTGGTGCTGCTGCCAACGTCTTCCCATCATCGTTAAATCTTCTCTTCTTGAAATTTCTGCTCCTATTATCTTGGCCATGATTACCACCGAAGTGGTTACCATTCTTGGCATGATAATTTTCCCCACGACGGTTATCATTGTTCTGATTGCAGTTGCCACCGGTACGATTATTATCGTATTGTTGGTCGTTGCCTTTTGGTTGTGCTAATTCATTATCGCGCTCTAATAACTGAGCCATATTCATAACATCTGAATATAAACAAAGTTTGTGAGAAATGAGGTATTGACGTATATCGGGTTTCAAACCTCTAAGAAACATTCGCGTCATTCGCTCCTCATTATCGACCAAATGGGATACAAATCGGGATAACTCTGCAAATTTAGCCTCGTATTGCGACATGGTCATATTATTTTGCTCCATTGTACATCTCAAAATTTTTAGATGTCATTCTCAAATACTATCACAAAACAAGGGTTAATTGACATATCACGTATTATCCCTATACTCTGACCGACCAATTAAATACCAAATAAACTTAGGTAGGTCATACTAGCAAAGAAATTTCCCGTCTCTCCCCTCTTAGTTCTTGTCTCACATCTCAGCCAGGGATCATATCCCCAAGCTTTGATACCAACTGTGCCCACAAAATAGGTATACATCACCCATCTTGAGTCGCCAGATACATGGTACAGAATACAAATAAAAACTTAATTATACAACTGTCGTGTAACATACGACAAAACATAATCTGAGAGTTTTAACAAGAATATTGTCATCTAGACAATATCCACACTCAAATTCAATCTTATTACATTTTTTATCACACTATTTCACATTATAGTGAGGACTACTAATGCAACCATCTGGACCTTCAATCCGTTCTCCGATTCGTCCCAGCTATATTCTCATTTCCTGAAGAGAACAGTGAAAGAAAGGGTGAGCTCAACTACCCTAGTAAGAAATATTATGACTAAGATAATGCAGAATAAATTATCCTTAGCCTTCAATAGTATAATAACTGATAGAATATAATAGACAATAAGTTTTAGATCAACGACTGCAGCGGAATAAGCAATCCATTTGAAGAGTCAAGTAGAGCATAAAATCTACTATCTTCTATGATTTAAATAGTTTTTAATCAACTTTATCGCTGAGACTCAGCTTAATAAATAAAATCGAATCATCCCTGCACCACGGGCAAGGATATTCATGTAATCATCAATGATCATGATTATACCGAATAATCCCTGGTCATGATCATACCAACAACCGTCCATCAATGAACTACATGCCAATGTGAACTTTCACCACATCATTTGTCACATTACGGTCATGATTATACCGAATAATCCCTGGTCATAATCATACCAAGTCCATCTCTGCACGTAAGCCAAAGATGACTTTCATCACAATATAAGCATGAGGATGATGACAATGACATAATAATTCAATAAAACAAGTTCAATGATAAATTTTAAAGATTTATAATTTAATTTATCCAGAAATCAATAACGTCTAAATTGTCAACATGATACTGCTTTGTAGAGTAAAATTCAAGAATAATATTCATGTACCAAAAATAATTTAAACAGAAAATAATCAATTTTTCGTCGTGAATAGTACCCCGTGAGTAGAACTTTGGGAATAGTACCCCATGAATAGTACCCCGACACAAAAAGTACTCCAAATACCCGAGTGAATAATATTTAGGTGAATAGTAATTTGGGTGAATAGTAACTCGTGAATAGTACTCCGGCATGAAAAGTGTCCCGAATACCTGAGTGAATAATACTAGAGTGAATAGTTACTGGGTGAATAGTAACCCATGAATAGTAACTCGTAACAGAAAAATACCAAATAAAATGATGTTTCATGATGAGTACAAAAGAAATGATATCTCATACGAGTATAATATAATATACGAGACTGCAAATGAATTTTCATCCGTTATGCGATAATCCACGTAGACAGATTATTTCCACAATTTAATAAAGAATGAATACGAAAGGTCATTCACCATGCATGCGGTAATTCACATAGACAGGTTATTCCAACAGAATAATAAAGAATAGAATAACAGAAGAATTCACCAGGCATGCGATAGACCGTACAGACAGGTTATTCCAATAGAATAATAAAGAATAAAACCAGGTCATGCGTAATCCGCACAGACAGGATATTCCAACAGAATAATAAAGAATGGAACCAGGTCATGCGTAATTTGCACAGACATGATATTTCAACAGAATAATAAAGAATGGAACCAGGGCATGCGTAATCCGCATAGACAGGTTATTCCAACAGAATAATAAAGAATGGAATAACAGAAGAATTTCACCATGTATACGGTAGTCCACGTATACAGGTTATTCCAACAGAATAATAAGGAATAGACTAACAATAGCTCTCTTCATAAATACGAAAGAAATAATACCCCTTACTTTAGAAGAAAACTGGATACTGAAATAGTGAGGTAGCAGACTTCTCTTTTTCTTTCTCTCTATAATTTCTCTATAATAATTACTCTTGTGAGACTTAGTGAATTGGTGAGAAATGAATGAAGAATGAGCTTTTATTTATAGAAAAATATAGTTTCAATAATTGCACGTTTTGGGGCTCGAAATATTACGGTATAATATCTTCCTCTTTTTCTTCATTTTTAATTTAGTCTTGCAAGTATTATCAAACTTGCAACACCTCCCCTAATAGTAAATCATGTGAATTAATAGTTCATTCATGTGACTCAATACTATAATCGTGTGAAAAAACTAATTACAGTATAGTACCTCCATCTATACCTCCATTTTTAACTTAGTCATGCAAGTATTATCAATCTTGCACTAACTCCCCTAATAGTACAAGAATGAGAATCAATAGTACACACATGTGAATACATAGTTATAAGCATGTGAAATAATA
The DNA here is from genome assembly GCA_016801055.1 of Panax notoginseng. Lineage (NCBI taxonomy): Eukaryota > Viridiplantae > Streptophyta > Magnoliopsida > Apiales > Araliaceae > Panax > Panax notoginseng. The sequence continues at coordinate 241,552,218 of CM029012.1, forward strand.
GCAATTAATTGCTCATTTATCCGATTAATTACTCGATTGGTCAATATAACTTCCAGACATTAATTATTATCAAAATAAATGTTGATTTCCACTAACACTAATAATTCCAACACAATGGAACTATCAATTTCATCTTTAATCAACACGAACTTATTCATCATTAATATTATAACTCACAGTATTTAACAACCAGGTCATTCCCAAGAAAGAGAGGGCTTTTCGATAAGGATTTCTCCCTATTGGCGTGCAATTAGATTATCTAGCCTCTCCTTGACAGAACTTCTAGACATTGTCAATATTATAAATAATAATATGAATAACTTTGTCGTCTCAATTATTGATTTAATAATATAACATATTATACAGATGATACTGTGACAACAATTGAATCAATAATATGAGAGATATGATGCAGTAATTACTGTAGCAATAATTGAGTATAACTGAGTGACTTCTTACGTAAGCATCAATAATCAATACCGCGTGCTACTATGCAACCACGCGTATTACTGTACTTTTACTACCGGGTATTTCAACAGTTTTAACGGTAACACTTTCGCCGTTATTTTTATAAAATGATAATTCTGTCGTTTTCTTACTACGACAATAGTTCCGTTGTGGGGTCCACCAATGATTGTGCCGTCGTACGAAAATTCTCCGATAAAAAGAATATTCCCCGACCAACGAATATTTTATAACAACTTGCTTACTTTGCAAAAAAATTCACATATCACCCTTAACTTTAACCTTTTATCAATTTAACCATTTATGAAATAAAATAATAATTATAAGAAAATTGAATACTTTCATTTCATAAAATTCGGGGTCATACAGTAGATAATAAAACTTTTCAACCATAGTTGCAGCGGAACGAGCAATCTATTAGAAGAGTCAAATAGACCCTAAAGTCTATTATCTTCTCCGTGTTAAAAGTACACCAATAATATTTTATCCCTGTAACACCAATCCATAATCATATGAATAACTCATAATCATAATTGTGGTTCTAAATTCCTCTTCTCATCCATAACGAAGATACTTTTCATCACCTGTCTTTACCTGAAACATCAAAGATTATAGTTATACCAAATCACAGTTTCTGTTCACAATCATACTAATAAGTTCATCTTTACACTACGGGCCAAAGATATTCATTAACAGTTCATCTTTGCACTACAGGCCAAAGATATTCAACAACAAGTCATCTTTGCACTACAGGCCAAAGATATTCAACAATAGGTCATCTTTGCACTGCAGGCCAAAGATATCAATTAACAGTTCTTCTTTTTACTACATGCCAAAGGCATACAACTGTAAAACTAATAAACAACAGTCCATCTATGCACTACGTGCCAAAGATGGCTTTCATCACAATATAAACATGAGGATCATGACAAGGATATAATGAATCAATCACATGAAATAAAAGATAAATTTTAAAGACTTTAACAATTTAATTTATCCAGAATTGAATAATATCCAAATTGTCAACATGATACTGCTTTGTGGAGTAAAATTCAAGAATAATATTATATCAAAAATGATTTGAACAGAAAATAAAATTTCCACGAAGATAATAACATTATTCATTATATAATAAAATCCATTTAATATTATTCATTCTATAATAACATTAAATTCATTTACTAATATTATTAATCAATAAATAATATTTTAAATCAATGATTTCATAACACCTTAATCCAAATATTATAAATCACTTAATAATCTCATAATCTAATATTATTAATATTACAACAATATTTTAATCATTTCTTAAACTTATAAATAATTTATTTTAATTATTTATACTTTATTAAATAATACATTTAATCATCCTAAAATGCCAAACTCATAAGATCTCATCACTAATAACTAAAACCCTCGTCAAAAATCAGCATATACCTTATATAAGATTCTCAAGCCATAAAATCCTATTTTCTAATTTTCTTACTTCACATAATATATTTAATTCATTTACTCATAACAAGTCTATTTTCATGAAAAATATCAAATTAGTCCCAAAAAAATTTTTTTCTGGGATTTAGCATAATATAGTCCCATATTGAACATATATTTTTCTTAAAATTTTTAAAATTTATTTACTATTTTTCATATAGCCAAAACTGCTGAATATTTAGACATTTATCATAAACTGTACTTTTGTCCAAAAATTCTAAAATTTACTGAGTATACTACTGTTATATGCGACGCCCCCAAATTCGGGTACTTGAAACCCGAACTCGGTGCTTCACGATACCATTTCTATAAGCTGAATAATACTAATAATAATAATAACAATATAAAATTCAAACTTAATTTACATATGCATAAAAGTTTACTCCCAGGTACGAGACCTTTAAACATTCATTACATCATAGATAATAAGTAACATTGTCTTAATAAACTATAATTATTACACAACATATTAGAAATCTCATTCGAACAGCTTTCATTTCCCCTTGTTCTTTCCTGAACCTTCTGGTTGATCATACTTAACTGAAAACATTTAATTTAAGCAAGAGTGAGCATTTGAGTGCCCAGTAAGTAATAATAATTATAAATATTAGCTGAATGGGTTAAATATTTTTTTTGTACTACTCTTTTATAACAAGTCAATAGTTGTGAAGTAATCTGAACCAATAATAATAACATAACAACTCTCTATCAAATTTTTAAAACTACGTAATGACTATAATTGGGGTTTAGGTGACATACTATGAACATTGTTTTTAATTTTTGAATAGGTTTAGTAGAAATTTATCTGCAAACCGTCATAACTTACGGGCACAGGGGTGATCAGCCCGTTATGCCCTGTATTGATCAATACTACATGCCAGAACGATAGTATCGTTCACTCTGTCCACCTTGGGTGCATAAAAAGTTTTCCCATTTCCGGGATGTTCATACTTGTCTTGGTTTCAAATCAAAAGTTTTGTCTTGTTCAACAATAATCTATAATTCCACATATGTATATACGGGTAATTGACAAAGGTGTATCAACATGTGATTAAATACAATGATTATCCAAGTGGGGACACTTGTATAACCATTTATAGAAATTAACGAACAGAATATATATCTGAATTACCATATACTAACATGTTGATAAGCAATGAGTGCATATAGTATAGGGTTAATAATCTGTACAGTAATAATATAATTCTTAAATATTCTTACTCATGCCCATTGCATAAAAGAAATGCAAAGGTAGGATACTTGCACAATGTAAAGGATAGTTCAGATACTTGCCTGAGCTGCTGCTTACAATAACGTAACTTAGATTAATCTTTTATACAGCGACCTATCAGTAATAATATCATTCGTTCGAATAGAATAATATATCGTAACACATAGCACTGCTTATTGCAGTCAGCACATTATCTAATCACATTGTCACATATGTTTAACAACCATTGAATCACAAATAAACACTTATCAAGTCAAATTATCTAAGTTCATATCAATTTCTAAAATATTTCGGTGTACCGACAACTTTATCGGGTAATTATCGAGTCTAAAACTCTATCATGTAGTTCAATAACTGAAAATATCAGTCATATTATTTTTAAAATGACTTATAATAATTTTTAAACATTTATTATAATTTATCATGAATTTTCAAACATCAGAATCATTATTAAATAATTTAAATATTTATTAATTCTATTATAATTAATATTTAATTAATATTAAACTATTAATGACACCATTGTCAAATATTAAAGTTATTTATAATAACTCAAAATATTTTTAAAGTATTAAGATTACCCTTAAATGATTTTTAAAATATTTAAAACTATTTTTAAATAATTACCATTAATATTAAAATATTAATTTATTATTTATCAAAATATTAAAAGTCATTGATTTAAAATATTTTTAATTCATTTATTTCCTTTTTAAATGATTTTTAATTCAATAAAACCATTTTTAAACTATTTATTTAATATAATTATTAAATAAACTTAATATCATTAATATTTAATTATTAATAAAATTTACCTTTAAATATCAAAAGTTATATTTTATAACTTAAAATATTTTTAAACTATTTATTTTCATTTAAAATGATTTCTATAATATTAAAATCATTTTTAATTAATTTATTTAATATAATTACTAAATAAATCTAATATCATTAATATTTAATAATTAATGAAACTTATCTTAAAATATTAAAAGTTATGTTTTATAACTTAAAATATTATTAAATACCTTATTATTTACTTAAAATGATTTTTAATACAATAAAATCATTTTTAATTAATTTATTTAATGCATTTATTAAGTAATTTAAATCCCAATAATTTCTAAATAAATATTAATATTTATGAAAAATATGCCAAATTATCGAAAGTTAATTTTTATAACTTAAAATAATTTTTAAAACTATTTTTGTAATTTTCAGAATTTATTTACTATTTTTAAATGATTTTTAGAAATTAAATTAATTAATTTTATTATGTCTGTCGCTAAAGCCCTTTGGCGACAGAATCTGTCGCCTTAGGTGTTCTTGAGAAACCCAGGTGTTCATACTCAGTGTTCGAGTGAGCTACTTTGACCAAGCGTAATTCGGTGCCTATTATGTTTTTGGGTGTTCTAGAGCTTTGATCTTGTAGTACAAATGTAGTACTACAAGAACCAACAATAAACTGGGTCAAACAACTACATCTCTGCAAGATATAAAATTACAAAGTAACTGTCAGAGCAATTTTGGGTTGCCCAGAATTGTCAGTCATGGTCGGTCAACACTTTTGTTGACCTTAAATCTGACAATCTGTTCATGTTATAGCTGTGTTAGACGTCGGGCCTTATAGAATAACTAACAGGGTATGAAGTTTGATCATTTCTCAAGCATAAACATCAATAACAAGCAAGATCTAAGCCACCAAAATGGCTGTCAGAGGCTGTTCTTAATTTCTGGGTTACCCAGAAATGAAGAACAGATCGTGGGTCTTAATTTGGCCTCCCATAACTTGCAACACATGTACTGTTTTTGTGATCTAAAAGTTCCAGGTTGTAGACCACATGTAATGCTACACATCTATCACAAAACATCACTAAAACAACAACGCAACAAGAAGATCTCGTCCAGTCAAAGTCTGATAGAAACGTAGTTTCATAGAGTTTTCTGGAAATTTCCAGGAAGTGCATCTGTGATCAAATGGCCTAGTTTGACCAATCATTACGACCATATTATGTTCTGTTTCAGAGATCTAAAAGCATGTATCTGGAGTACAACTAATAGGCTACAAATTAGATACAATAACATCAACAAAACACGTAACACCTGATAGTTATAGGCTTGAGAAAATGTTGTCAGATAGTGTTCTTGATTTTCTGGGCTACCCAGAAACTCTTGGTCATGCTCGGTCAACTGGGTTTGACCTTGAAAAACATTTGTTCTGGACATGATCTAAGCCTGATTTCAAGTCCAGAGCAAAGTCCATATAGCCTACAACAAGATCAAACATTAAAACAACCAAAACACATAACCGATTGAGATCTATGGGGACTGACATTCACTGTCAGACCCTGATTTTTATAATTTTTAGATTTTTGAAAAACTTAATTTTGAGCACTTTGATGTTATGGGTCTAACAAATACCAACCCAGATCAACTATATGGACTACAAATAACATGTTTTAACAATAAATCATAAAATCTAACACAAGATCAAAAGTCAGATTTCTAAATTAGGTTTTACCTCCTTAGGATCAAATTCTGACTTCTATGTTTCTGATTTGATGTTGGTGTTCGTGGGGCTTGATTGGGGACTGATCTAGCAAGGAAATTTCGTGGGTTTGGTCTTGAGAGAGTATGGCTAAGTGTTTGTGAACAATTTAGGCCAAAATGAATATTTTCTCTCTCTTAAATATAGAAATAATGTATGACATGTATGTGATGGCTGATCATGTGATGTTAATCTAGCTCATAGGCAGGTCTAGGGTAGGGTGGCTGGCCATATCTTGGATAAGATTTGCTAGCAATAATTCAAGTAATGGGACAAAAGGGTATTTTAGTAATTTTGCTTAATTTCAAGGGTATTGTTGTCCAAGGTGATTGAATCTAGGATTTAATCACTAGATTTTACATCTTAAAGTTTCCCAAATAATTTCTAGGGTTTGGACAATTAAAAATTAAAGTATAATAAAATTTTAATTGAACACACTAATTTAAAATTAAGGTTTTTAATAGAAATTAGGGTTTTTAATAGAAAATTAGGATTTTTAAAATTAGGGTTCCTTAATACTATTAGGGTTCCCAAATTAATAATTAGGGTTTCCTAATTATCATTATAATTTACTAAAACAGTAATCAGGGTTTCTAATTTTAACAAATTAGGGCTTTCAAATAATAATTAGGGTTTCTCCTAATTATAGCAATTGTATAATACGCAATAAACTTCATATAACACAATTACTACACATTCTCGAACTCATAACTGAGTTCGACAATTAGGGTTTAATAACACGATATGAGGGTCATGACATAATTTACCATATTTGGCCAACCATTATCAGTCTACACATTTACAGTACATATTTATAGCACTAAAAAATTAAAAATATAATTAATATTATATTATTATTCTCATCCCTTGATCAATACCTAAATTTAGGGTTTGGATTTCATATCTGATTTATCCTTCATATATAACATCAATAATTAAGTTAAAATCATTAACTTAATTATTCTGAACAAATTCATATAATAAAATAATAATTATAATAATTCCAACAATCATTTCATATATTATTTAAATAATACAAAATTTATATTTTCATGGAAAATAATTAATAAAGACATTTCTACTATAAAATTAATTATTATATGAATATATTTTATAATGGTCAAAAATTCTAAAATAAAATTATTTGAAATTATTCATGAAATAAATAAATTTTAATTTATCACATTACTTGACACTTATTCTCTTCATTAAGATAAATAAAAAAAATTTATATGCAAAATTTCTTATTTATTTTATATTAAAAATATTGGGTTATTACATTTACCCTCCCTTATAAGGATTCCGTCCTCGGAATCACCGTTTTAAAACTCATACAAACAAGGGTATATAGCATACGCAATCATTGCAAATAGATCTCGATCATAATTGATCGAACTGATCTTTTTAACCATTCAACATAAAGCTTGTCTGTCTGATTAAACGAAAGTTTGATTTCTAAAAGAACTCAAATTCCTCCCTCAAAATTTCTTTATAAAATAATTTGCTATATATAGAAAAATCAAATATATATACACGAAAATAAAAGTTATATGAATAATACCTGGAGTTCCATTCCCAGCTGCCACAGTATCTTGGACTGTCATATTGAAGACTCGTGCGATTGGTTTGTTGGCTGAAGCCGGTCCTGTGATTGCCAGAGTCCCGCTGCCTTTTCTCGTGGTTACACTTGCTGCCTCCATTTTCCTCTTTGGACAATCCTTCACCTTATGTTCAGTCGATCCACATAGAAAACACCCACTATTCATCCTTGGGTTGGGGCAGTTGGGAGAGATATGACCCTCCTGCCCGCACTTGTAACAAACAAACTTACCCTTCAGACACTCACCAGAGTGATTCTTCCCGCAATTCTTACACTGCACCGTCTGTTTCTTCACACCTTCCTGCTTCACCTGAACATTCCCAGAAAATTCCCCTTTCTTTTCTCACCCCTATTTTCACTATTACCTTCCACCTTCACAGCTCCTCCGGCCTTGCTTTGGTTCCTTTTCTCCTTGTTGTAGAGGCTCATGGCCTCACTCCCCTCCTCAGCTATGATAGCCTTTTCCATGAGTGCTGCAAAAGTATTGATCTGCAACACCGCCACCTTATTGTAGAGCTAGGGTTTTAAGCCCAACTCAAACCTTCGTGCCTTCCTAGCCTCCGTATCAACTTGATGCGGAGCAAACCTAGCCAACTCATTAAACTTTGCGGCATATTCCGCAACAGTCATGTTCTCCTGCTTTAATTCCAAAAATTTTACCTCCATCCTAGCCTACATGCTAGCTGAGAGATAGTTTTTGAGAAATAAAGTTTTAAACCTAGCCCAAGTAACTACTCTTTCTCCTGCCCTCGCTTGATTTGCCTCCCACCAAAAGTTAGCCTCCCCCTTCATCATATAAGTGGCAAAAGAGGTCTTTTGCCCCTCATCTATCCTAGCAATTACGAACGCCTTTTCTATCTCGTTAATTCATGTCTGGGCTTCTATAGGGTCAGCTGATCCCTTGAATTCTGGTGGTCCTACTGCTTTGAAGTCTTTAAATTTTGCCAAGCGATTGTCTGGCTGGTTCCTTACGGCTGGTATTCCCTGCTGCATAGCTTGTGCTATCATATTTACGAAGTTCTGCATCAGGTCTTGTTGTTCTCCCTCAGCGTTATTGACAGATTCTTCTGCCCTTTGATTTCGAGTTCGACGTCTTGGCGGCATTATTGTCTGATAAAATAAAATCACAAATTTAACTTACATTCTAAACCTTATCACATAAGTTTAATATTTTAAACTTGTTTCATTAGTCAAACTTATATTCATATTCATTCAACGAATATTTTACATAGCATAGCACATAATGCTTTAAACATCAGCTATCCCTTTGTGACTACAAAAGTCGGGATTTACAACCTTGACTAATACAAAAGTTGGAAACATTACATTACACATGTATCTTATCAAACATACATAATCAACTATTAATCCTACTTATTTTCTAAATCACGATCTTTTCTCTTTCTTTTCCCTTTCTTCTTATCGGGTTTTTCTATGTCATGGTCTTCTATCTTTCTTTTTCCCTTCTTACTCGGAGCTGCACGCGATGTGTTGCTTGAGGCTCTCATCTGATCAATTTGGATTTTAAGCTTATCTTGTTCTTTCATTGTTTCTATTAACGCCTGACGCAGTTGACTATTTAGAAGCTTTTCTATTTCCCACAGCTTTTCCAGAGAAGAAACCTTGTTCCTCAGATCCTACACCTCCGTTGATGCTTGATCAGCTTCAACTTTAGTGTCTGTATCACTGTCTGTCTACTCCAACATCTCCGGGTCTGGTACTACATTTTCCAATACCACCACCTCATTCGAGTTGGTTTCATTGTGAGCCTCTATTTCAGCTATTGACTTCGATATTAGCTCGGGTATATGAATTTGATCCTCCTTCATGCTATAAGCATATAACAAGCCTTTTCCACCAGACATCTACACACATAAATTATCTTGATTAGCATATAGTATATACACATAACAAACAATAGTTTTAAAAGAGTTATCTTTTATTTTGTTTAACGATGAATTTATTTAATTCATCTTCTTTTAAACTCTATATGAGTTATTTGTATTTTCAACGTTTCCCTCTGTCCTAAGGTTATAGCCTAAGGTCGATCCCACCTAAGGTTTCTAACCCTAAAGCTTTGATACCAACCTGTGATGCCCCCAAATTCGGGTACTTGAAACCCGAACTCGGTGCTTCACGATACCATTTCTATAAGCTGAATAATACTAATAATAATAATAACAATATAAAATTCAAACTTAATTTACATATGCATAAAAGTTTACTCCCAGGTACGAGACCTTTAAACATTCATTACATCATAGATAATAAGTAACATTGTCTTAATAAACTATAATTATTACACAACATATTAGAAATCTCATTCGAATAGCTTTCCTTTCCCCTTGTTCTTTCCTGAACCTTCTGGTTGATCATACTTAACTGAAAACATTTAATTTAAGCAAGAGTGAGCATTTGAGTGCCCAGTAAGTAATAATAATTATAAATATTAGCTGAATGGGTTAAATATTTTTTTTATACTACTCTTTTATAACAAGTCAATAGTTTTGAAGTAATCTGAACCGATAATAATAACATAACAACTCTCTATCAAATTTTTAAAACTACGTAATGACTATAATTGGGGTTTAGGTGACATACTATGAACATTGTTTTTAATTTTTGAATAGGTTTAGTAGAAATTTATCTGCAAACCGTCATAACTTACGGGCACAGGGGTGATCAGCCCGTTATGCCCTGTATTGATCAATACTACATGCCAGAATGATAGTATCGTTCACTCTGTCCACCTTGGGTGCATAAAAAGTTTTCCCATTTCCGGGATGTTCATACTTGTCTTGGTTCCAAATCAAAAGTTTTGTCTTGTTCAACAATAATCTATAATTCCACATATGTATATACGGGTAATTGACAAAGGTGTATCAACATGTGATTAAATACAATGATTATCCAAGTGGGGACACTTGTATAACCATTTATAGAAATTAACGAACAGAATATATATCTGAATTACCATATACTAACATGTTGATAAGCAATGAGTGCATATAGTATAGGGTTAATAATCTGTACAGTAATAATATAATTCTTAAATATTCTTACTCATGCCCATTGCATAAAAGAAATGCAAAGGTAGGATACTTGCACAATGTAAAGGATAGTTCAGATACTTGCCTGAGCTGCTGCTTACAATAACGTAACTTAGATTAATCTTTTATACAGCGACCTATCAGTAATAATATCATTCGTTCGAATAGAATAATATATCGTAACACATAGCACTGCTTATTGCAGTCAGCACATTATCTAATCACATTGTCACATATGTTTAACAACCATTGAATCACAAATAAACACTTATCAAGTCAAATTATCTAAGTTCAGATCAATTTCTGAAATATTTCGGTGTACCGACGGCTTTATCGGGTAATTATCGAGTCTAAAACTATATCTTGTAGTTCAATAACTTAAAATATCAGTCATATTATTTTTAAAATAACTTATAATAATTTTTAAACATTTATTATAATTTATCATGAATTTTCAAACATCAGAATCATTATTAAGTAATTTAAATATTCATTAATTCTATTATCATTAATATTTAATTAATATTAAACTATTAATGACACCATTGTCAAATATTAAAGTTATTTATAATAACTCAAAATAATTTTAAAGTATTAAGATTACCCGTAAATGATTTTTAAAACATTTAAAATCGTTTTTAAATAATTACCATTAATATTAAAATATTAATTTATTATTTATCAAAATATTAAAAGTCATTGATTATAACTTAAAATATTTTTAATTCATTTATTTCCTTTTTAAATAATTTTTAATTCAATAAAACCATTTTTAAACTATTTATTTAATATAATTATTAAATAAACTTAATATCATTAATATTTAATTATTAATAAAATTTACCTTTAAATATCAAAAGTTATAATTTATAACTTAAAATATTTTTAAACTATTTATTTTCATTTAAAATAATTTATATAATATTAAAATTATTTTTAATTTATTTATTTAATATAATTACTAAATAGATCTAATATCATTAATATTTAATAATTAATGAAACTTATCTTAAAATATTAAAAGTTATGTTTTATAACTTAAAATATTATTAAATACCTTATTATTTACTTAAAATGATTTTTAATACAATAAAATCATTTTTAATTAATTTATTTAATGCATTTATTAAGTAATTTAAATCCCAATAATTTCTAAATAAATATTAATATTTATAAAAAATATGCCAAATTATCAAAAGTTAATTTTTATAACTTAAAATAATTTTTAAAACTATTATTGTAATTTTTAGAAATTAAATTAATTAATTTTATTATGTCTGTCGCTAAAGCCCTTTGGCGACAGAATCTGTCACCTTAGGTGTTCTTGAGAAACTCAGGTGTTCATACTCAGTGTTCGAGTGAGCTACTTTGACCAAGCGTAATTCGGTGCCTATTATGTTTCTGGGTGTTCTAGAGCTTTGATCTTGTAGTACTAATGTAGTACTACAAGAACCAACAATAAATTGGGTCAAACAACTACATCTCTGCAAGATATAAAATTACAAAGTATCTGTCAGAGCAATTCTGGGTTGCCCAGAATTATCAGTCATGGTCGGTCAACGCTTTTGTTGACCTTAAATCTGACAATCTGTTCATGTTATAACTGTGTTAGACGCCGGGCCTTATAGAATAACTAACAGGGTATGAAGTTTGATCATTTCTCAAGCATAAACATCAATGACAAGCAAGATCTAAGCCACCAAAATGGCTGTCAGAGGTTGTTCTTCATTTCTGGGTTACCCAGAAATGAAGAACAGATCGTGGGTCTTAATTTGGCCTCCCATAACTTGCAACACATGTACTGTTTTTGTGATCTAAAAGTTCCAGGTTGTAGACCACATGTAATGCTACACGTCTATCACAAAACATCACTAAAACAACAACACAACAAGAAGATCTCGTCCAGTCAAAGTCTGATAGAAACGTAGTTTCATAGAGTTTTCTGGAAATTTCCAGGAAGTGCATCTGTGATCAAATGGCCTAGTTTGACCAATCATTACGACCATATTATGTTCTGTTTCAGAGATCTAAAAGCATGTATCTGGAGTACAACTAATAGGCTACAAATTAGATACAATAACATCAACAAAACACGTAACACCTGACAGTTATAGGCTTGAGAAAATGTTGTCAGATAGTGTTCTTGATTTTCTGGGCTACCCAGAAACTCTTGGTCATGCTCGGTCAACTGGGTTTGACCTTGAAAAACATTTGTTCTGGACATGATCTAAGCCTGATTTCAAGTCCAGAGCAAAGTCCATATAGCCTACAACAAGATCAAACATTAAAACAACCAAAACACATAACCGATTGAGATCTACGGGGACTGACATTCACTGTCAGACCCTGATTTTTATAATTTTTAAATTTTTGAAAAACTTAATTTTGAGCACTTTGATGTTATGGGTCTAACAAATACCAACCCAGATCAACTATATGGACTACAAATAACATGTTTTAACAATAAATCATAAAATCTGACACAAGATCAAAAGTCAGATTTCTAAATTAGGTTTTACCTCCTTAGGATCAAATTCTGACTTCTATGTTTCTGATTTGATGTTGGTGTTCGTGGGGCTTGATTGGGGACTGATCTAGCAAGGAAATTTCGTGGGTTTGGTCTTGAGAGAGTATGGCTAAGTGTTTGTGAACAATTTAGGCCAAAATGAATATTTTCTCTCTCTTAAATATAGAAATAATGTATGACATGTATGTTATGGCTGATCATGTGATCTTAATCTAGCTCATAGGCAGGTCTAGGGTAGGGTGGCTGGCCATATCTTGGATAAGATTTGCTAGCAATAATTCAAGTAATGGGACAAAAGGGTATTTTAGTAATTTTGCTTAATTTCAAGGGTATTGTTGTCCAAGGTGATTGAATCTAGGATTTAATCACTAGATTTTACATCTTAAAGTTTCCCAAATAATTTCTAGGGTTTGGACAATTAAAAATTAAAGTATAATAAAATTTTAATTGAACACACTAATTTAAAATTAGGGTTTTTAATAGAAATTAGGGTTTTTAATAGAAAATTAGGATTTTTAAAATTAGGGTTCCTTAATACTATTAGGGTTCCCAAATTAATAATTAGGGTTTCCTAATTATCATTATAATTTACTAAAACAGTAATCAGGGTTTCTAATTTTAACAAATTAGGGCTTTCAAATAATAATTAGGGTTTCTCCTAATTATAGCAATTGTATAATACGCAATAAACTTCATATAACACAATTACTACACATTCTCGAACTCATAACTGAGTTCGACAATTAGGGTTTAATAACACGATATGAGGGTCATGACATAATTTACCATATTTGGCCAACCATTATCAGTTTACACATTTACAGTACATATTTATAGCACTAAAAAATCAAAAATATAATTAATATTATATTATTATTCTCATCCCTTGATCAATACCTAAATTTAGGGTTTGGATTTCATATCTGATTTATCCTTCATATATAACATCAATAATTAAGTTAAAATCATTAACTTAATTATTCTGAACAAATTCATATAATAAAATAATAATTATAATAATTCCAATAATCATTTCATATATTATTTAAATAATACAAAAATTATATTTTCATGGAAAATAATTAATAAAGACGTTTCTACTATAAAATTAATTATTATAAGAATATATTTTATAATGGTCAAAAATTCTCTTCATTAAAATTATTCATGAAATAAATAAATTTTTATTTATCACATTACTTGACATTTATTCTCTTCATTAAGATAAATAAAAAAAATTTATATGCAAAATTTCTTATTTATTTTATATTGAAATATTGGGTTATTACATTATATACATGTACTCTCAATAAAAATTTCACAAATTTTGGAGTTAACTACAAGAAGTTATAAGGGTTTACTTTTAAAATAGTCTTTTCTCATAAAATTCATAACTCCTAATCTATACATCCAAAAATCGCCATTTTTGGACACAATCTAGAAAACTCATCAAATTATCATTTTAAATTTTTCTAAAAAAAATTTTAGGGTCGAAAAAATTGTGAAACTGAAAAACATAATAACCCTTACAATCCCTTACCTCAAAAGAAAAGTATTTCTGACTGGAATATCGGATGTAATGCCGAAGAAAACTTGAACTGAATAGAAACTCTCAAATTATTTAAATACTCACAAAATACTCTCGATAATATATATATATATATATATATATATATATATATATATATATATATATATATATATATATATAGAGAGAGAGAGAGAGAGAGAGAGAGATAAAACTTGTTTCTGGTGTGATTTTCAATTCTAACCTAAGCACCTATTTATAGGAAAATGTTAGAACGCCAAAGGAGACTAAATTAAGAAAATAGTAATATAATTATTCTACGCATGCTAGTTTGGAAAAATCAGCAGCCCAACAACTAAGCAAGCTAACTTGGAACAAAAAATTTCAGTCCACATGTTTTGAAAAACAAAAGTGGGTCCCACCCAATTTTAATAAAAATATTTTATTTTCCGAAACTTCAATAATTTGTAATAAATAGCCCTTTTATCAAAAAAATATGAATTTTATGTCCATTTCATAGGAAATCGAATTCTCTACAACTTTGCAGAAGAAAGTTTTTCCAAATTCCAGACAGAAAATCTTCGAAATCCACATACGGACGATTTTCAACACCTCTTAAAATTCATAACAAATCATACATTAATTTTTAACGGTTCAAAATTTGTGGACATATACTCAACTTATATATGTAAAATATATCCAAAAATCACAATGATTCAACGGTCGGATTAAAATTATAACTCACACAATAGAGTTTTAAGAACACTGTTTTGATTTTTAAAACCTCTATTCCGACAAAATACTGATAAAATACCTCAAAATTAAATCCTTCATTTATATCCACATAAAAATAAATATTTCTTTATCATATAAATCAATAATTAATTATTCACAAATAATATTACAGAATCACAATTATGACAACCAGGTCGTTCCCAAGAAAGAGGGGGATTTCCAATAAGGATCTCTCCTTACTGGCGCGCAATTAGGTGACCAAACCTCTCCTTAGACAGAACTTTCTTAGACATTGCCAATAATACTATCTAATAATATTATTCAAATAATATGAATAATTAATCTGATAATGGAAAATACTGTGCAGTGACAATTATTGAAACAACAATAATATAAAATATTAACGCAGCAATTATTGAACCAATAAAATAAAATATTGAACAGTAATTACTGTAATAATTATTGAGTAGTGCCTTCTTACGTAAGGATCAATAATTCAAAAATACTGTGCAATACCGTGTGCTACTGTGCAACCACGCGTATTACTGTATTTTAACCATCGAGTATTCCAACAGTGTTAACGGTAACGATTACGTCGTTATTTATAAAAACTCAAATTTATCATTTTCTTCATCCGATAGTTATTCTGTTATGAGGCCCACAAATAGTTGCGCCGTCGTACGAATATTCTCCGATAGTAAGAATATTCCACGACCAAACGAATATTCCCCGACAATATTGAGTATTTTATAACCACTTGCTCATTTTGAAAGAAATTCATATATCACCCTTAACTTCAACTTTTTATCAATTTAACCATTTACTGAATAGTAATTATAAGAAAAATTGAATACTTTTATTTCATAAAATTCGGGGTCTTACACATAGACTCCCTAATCTCTAGCCAGAGAAGTGTCTCTGACCGAACAGGTTTAGGCTTTGGGGAATCTACCTTAGAGCCATGTGTGGAAAAGGTAAAGGAAACTAGCACTAGTAATGCTTCAAGTTTTAATAGAGGCATTATATTTATGAAATCCTCACAGAAGGATGAGCCAGTCAAACCCTGCTCTACTGATTCAATCCATATTCCAAGGAATAAGGGATCTCATGCTGGCCTGGGTTTCAAAAAAGAGAAGAGTAACCCAGCCACTACTCACCAACCTCGAAGAATCGTAGAGTCGAGTAAGACCAACTCTACGAATCAACTGGGAAGGTAAAGTAGAGGTAAGGTACACTCCTCACAAATCATGAAACACAAGGACACGTGGAAGAAGAAAAATCTGTTTAACAGAAGGATAACTAAAGATCCACAAAAGTCCAAATGGAGGAAGAATTCTCACACACACACAGGCATGCATTGTTGCCTAATTTTTTTAATAGCACTTTAACACGCAAGTATACGCATTCAATTGTAATATTCAGCAAGCAAGGATATCGTTCCCACGAGAAAATAGACTAATATTTATCAATTACTAATTTCAATGCAATTAATCCTATTTTAAACTACAAAATATTGTTTGTGATTTGAAAATTAAACGTAACAAAGCTAATAATTAAAATCACAATTTCACAAGAATAATTGCAAATTTAACAGGTTAAGATTACAACTTCCCTTGGTATTTCATTTAAATCAATTTACTTTCCATTTAAATCAATTAATTAATATGAATCATTATCCAAAAATGCTTTATAGAATTCACACACTTTTTCCAAAACACGTGAACAAATCCTCATAACTCAAATCCTTAAGACACAGAATTACAAGGAACACCCTATTTAATTAATTTATTATATTCCTATGTGAATCAAGTTAATTAGGATTTTACGCACAAATTCTTTCAACGGATACAAAAGACACATATAGGTATATTTCTATCCTACATGCTAATCATATTAACCCTAATCAGATTATATGAACAGATGTTATCATATCCAGATCTCAATCTATACTCCATCTTCCACTTTTATATAGATTATCAAAGTAATTGTTGGCCAAATAATTAATCAATATGCAAAAGATATAATAAACAATTCAATAAAAACCAACTTTCATTCAATGGGAAGATTTAATTTAAACTACATACCAAGTTCCGTTGCAATCTTAATGAAAATTTAGCTCATAATAATAATAAAGAAAAATATCATCCAGATTAATAATCCAAACATCCCAGCTAATTACAAAAGATAAAACTAAAGAAGTGAAGAAGAAACTCTGAAATTGCTCCAATACTCTCTCTTTGATCTTCAACCATTGAAATTCTCCTTCGTGTTTTTCTTCGTTGTCCTCTCTGCCAATCTCTTGAAAAATTAAATGATACATCTTTTCTAAAGTCTTCTCTTATTTATATTAGTCTCCGCCCTCTTTTAGATTCCTTCTTCGCTTCAAAAACCCACTTCGCAGTAGAAAAATCCTTCTTCAGCCGCACATGAGCGCCTAGGCACTTAACCCAGGCCATTTCCAAGCGCCTAGGCGCTTGACCAGGACCGCATAATTACAAAAATGCCACTCAGCTCTAATTTTAATGATTTTTGACCTTTTTTCTCCTAAATGACCAATTTGTCCCTCCAGCTCCAACCTACAAGAAATAAACACAAAACACATAAAAAGATACTAAAAAATAATTAAATATAGTAATAATTAAGTTTAGTAATATCAGATTTATAGGTATAAAACATACTCATCAAATACCCCCGAACTTAAATAATTGCTTGTCCCCAAGCAACAAAATAACAATGCAATAACTAAATAAGCAATGCAAATGCAACTATCTACATGCCTAAAATTCCAGCAGTCAAACATAACAAAATCTATTCATCAAGCCTAAGAGAAATCACAATAAACATGCTAGTACAGTATACCAAGACAGATCAACAATTTCCTAGTCAATCATCAAATCTTACCCTGTTATTACTGATATCGTGTGTGTGTGCTCAACAACAATGCTAACTAATATAATGCTAAATACAACACATAATAGATCTCTTTAAAGGCATCATACAGTATAAACTCACAAAATTCACTAACAAGCTGGATCCAACTAAAGTCAAATATCCACCAAATTCAAGAGTACAATCTGAGATATTTATGCTTTACTTATCATTACCGGGGCTTTTTGCTCTTTTTCCGTTTTATTTCTTTTTGTTTTCTTATTTTTGTATATCCCATGACTGTGCAATGTCTCATTCCATTAGGCTAACACTGCTACCCCTTAGCGAGCTTTCAACCAACGACTCCCAAACCATTCAGGCTTTAGGGCGCTAGGTATAGAGACAATCCCCTCGAGCGTACTTTACTCAAGTAACAAAGACCCCGAAACAAAACTAGTCACGAGTTATTTTTTTATTTTTTATTTTTTAGCTTATATATCCCAAATTTCCCCTCAAACTTAGGTTCTTGTCTAACTTTAGCCATCACTACCTATTCATGGATTTTATTTCATTCAAACTAGCATTATCCTTAAGAATTCCATTATGTGTCAATTTAGAATCAATCAGTCAACATAGTTATTTTTACTGTGTTATCCTTATTATATCAGTTTCAAACAGGTAAAGATTCAAATCATGACAAGAATTCACATCAAAGTCTTAACAATCAATACTATACTTATCTACTCAATTCCAATCTCATCATTGGCCAAAATAGACTTAAACTATCCAACAGTTGGAAACATGCAAATACTTTTCTTTTTTTTTTTTAAGAAATTCGAATGAAAACTACATGAAAAACTACAAAATGATTAAGTTATACTAAATGAATGCAACTAAATGACTGCAATGCAACTGGAAGAATGCACCCCCAAACGTAACATATGCAATGTCCTCATTGTATATAAAAAACATAAGAAATTAGGCACTGACGAATTCCCTGATAGATTGAAGCTTTACTCTTCATCAGCATCATCTACTTCTTCTGTATTAGCATCATCCTCAGGAGTTAAGTCAGTCGGGACACATACAAGGGTGGAGGTGGTGGGAACTATTATGGAGTGCCAATCACTTGCAGGCTTAGACTCCTGTGTGAACCTCCTCCAAACTTGGTTTAGAGCAAATCATAAAGCTTGAACTTTGCTTTGAATTGTTGCAGTTAGAATCCAAGTAGGAGATAAAGAAGTTAACTTTAGCTTACTTTTTTCTTGATTGTGGTTTGGAGAAGATAAATTAGATTTTGATTGGGAGAGTGCTAGAGTTGGTGTTATTGTGGTGCAAGGGCTTGGAAGGAGTTTCTTTTGAATTAGGAGTGAAAGGAATTGGGTTTGAATTAGAATTGCCTTACTTAGGGTTTTATTTTTTTTCAAGTGCACAAGTAGAGCGCCTAGGCGCTTGAAATTGTGAAGGTTGGAGCGCCTAGGCACTTGGGAACAGAATCTGATGGTGATGGTGAGCGCATAGGCGCTTGAAAATAGCTTGGAGTGGGCGCCTAGGTGCTTGGGCGTGTCTGGGCATTTTGCAGTTAAGCGCCTAGGCACTTGGAATAGGCTTGTTTTGGGCGCCTAGGCGCTTGGGCCAGCCTTAACCAAAATTTGTGCTCTTTTATCCTTCTAACCTACAAGCCATGAACTCAATTCTTAGTTATCATTTGCAAGGAGATTACAACTGAACATACAACCCTAAACTAAGATAAAATATATAGCTAAATGAAATAAAATACTAAAATAAAATTAATGAACTAAAATTTAAGGAGATAAAATGTAAGTCTAGGTTGCCTCCCAGTGAGCGCTTAGTTTAACGTCCTCAGCCCGACTGCTTTAACTTTCTCTATCCAATCCCCCTTCGAAAATTGAGAAACCCTCCATCCATTAGTAATAACGTAACTTCCAAGAGTTTCCCATCAATAAGGGTTATTGATTCAAATTCACCTAGTTTGTTCTTTTTAGGTAGATTCTCTTTTACAACCTTCAAATAACTAGGCATTTTTTGAGTTGTATTTGTGAACGAATTTTTGCGTTGAAGCTTTTCCAGAACAACTGGCACCAATTTTAAGCTAGCTTCCATGTCATATATAGCTTTATCGAAAAAATGACTATCAATTGGGCACAAGATTGCAAATCTAGTCGGATCCTTAAACTTTGGTGGAGAAGATATATGGGGCACTATCAAAATTGATTCATCTATGTCAGAACTCATGGCTAGATCTTTGGCGACCTTCTTTTCCTACTCCCCACTTGTCTCCTCCCATTCCACGTCCTTTTCTTTTGGCACATCCGGTTCCAGATTTAGCGTGGGCAATCCATTAGTCTCGGGAACCATGTTGCTTGACATTTCACCTTGAGGACGATTGATAATGGCATTGAAAAGTTGTCCCACCTGGTTCTCAAGATTTTGAATCGACATCTCCTGACTATTCGTCTGCTCCTCAATCAAAACCATGAACTTAGAAATAAGTCCCTCCAAGTTTAAAATCCTTTCTTCTTCATGATTAGGAGCTTGAACTGGTAATTCAGGAGTGTATGATTGGCTTGGAGCAAAGGGTTGGGCTAGATTGTCATCGCTCCATGAAATATTTAGCGGATTCCCCCAATCATGATGATAATTACTGGAATATTCATAATTATTAGGGTAATCGTCGAAGTTGCCACTTTATTGTACCGACTCGAAACTGATGGCGCATTGATGACTCCGACGGTTTCCACCGCAATACTCACATATTACCGCTACACTTTGAATAAGTTGTGCTGATGAAGCGTTAATCTTCCTTGAAAGTGTCCCAAATTGTGATGATCATTCATCGAGTCCATAATTCTCTGCCTCCCTTGGTCGAGTCATTCTCGGATATGGTCAATGATAGTTATAGTTGTCCATGGTACCTGAAAAAGAATTAGACTAGAGAGAGAAATAAAATAAAATAAAATGTTTAAATTAAGATTAATTTGATTAAAATTAATAATGACAAAATAATAAACTAATTTCCCCGGTAGCGGCGCCAAAAACTTGTTGCCTAATTTTTTTAATAGCACTTTAACACGCAAGTATACGCGTTCAATTGTAATATTCAGCAAGAAAGGATATCGTTCCCACGAGAAAATTGTAAGACCCCAGCTTATTAATGAATAAAATCAAATTTTCTCTAAATAATATTGTGAATAATAAGGGGTTAATTTGATATAATACTTTGGTTATGGGTGAAATGTGCAAATTTTGCAAAATAAGCAAGTGGTTATAAAATATTCATTTTGTCGGGGAATATTCGTTTGGTCGTGGAATATTCTTGCTGTCAGGGAATATTCGTACGACGGCGCAGCCTTGTGTGGGCCCCATAACGGAAAGCGATTGGATGAAGAAAATGACAAGTATAAGTTGTTTATAAATAACGGCGTAGTTGTTACCGTTAATACTGCTGGAATACCTGGTGGTTAAAATACAGTAGCACACGGTATTGCACCAATTATTGATTCTTACGTAAGAAGGCACTACTCAATAATTGTTACAATAGTTATTGTTCAATATTTTATTTTATTGATTCAATAATTGCTGCGTTGATATTTTATATTATTGTTGTTTCAATAATTGTTGTTGCACAGTATTTTTCATTATCAGATCAATAATTCATATTATTTGAATAATATTATTAGATAACATTTTTGGCAATGTCTAGAAAGTTCTGTCTAAGGAGAGGTTTGGTCATCTAATTGCGCGCCAGTAAGGAAAAATCCTTATTGGAAAGCCCCCTCTTTCCTAGGAACGGCCTGGTTGTCATAAATATGATTCTGTAATATTATTTGTGAATAATTAATTATTGATTCATATGATAAAGAAATATTTATTTTATGTGGATATAAATGAGGGATATATTTTTGTGGTTAAAAATGAAGAAGTTAATGTTGAGATTTTTATCAGTATTTTTATCGGAATGGAGGTATTAAAAATCAGGATTTTTGAGATATTTTGCGGGGGTTATAATTTTTAATCCGACCGTTGGATCGTGGTAATTTTTGGATATGTTATACATATATAAGTTGAGTATATGTCCACAAATTTTGAACCGTTAAAAATGAACGTATGATTTATTATGAATTTTACGAGATGACTGGTTCAGAAATTGTTAAATTTTCGGAGTTAATCATTTTGATGGAAAATTCTAGAATTGGTGGGCCTTACTCTTGGTTGGTGAAGAAATATGCTGAGATTTTTATTCAAATATGGTGGGTGAGAATAGTAGCAGGTAAAGCCATCAGGTTGCATGTTAAGTCTGCTTCGACGTGCTAACATTTTCCTATAAATAGAGGGCTAAGTTAGAATTGAAAATCACACCAGAAACAAGTTTTCTCTCTTTCTCTCTCTAGATTATTGAGTGCATTTTGTGAGTATTTAAATTCTTTGAGAGTTTCTATTCATCAGAGCAAGTTTCTTTCAGCCTTATACCGGTATTCCGACCAGAAGTACTGATATTTTGAGGTAAGGGATATTATTTTCTTCTTAAATGATATTATTTTCTTCAATATCATTATGTTGAAATATTGATATGAACCTTTTATCAAATTTGAAACTTTTTGTGTCGGGATTACTATTCACGTATACGTTACTATTCACGTATACGGTACTATTCACGAATACGGCACTATTCACCGAAAAATAAAATTTTCTCTTTTTGTCCAAGATGTCTATTATGGTTACTATCTTTGATTGTATCCATGTTTTGATCTTTATTTTTGAATTCTGCTTCACAATTGATTATTATGAAGTATTATTGATCTTGGATAAACTGTTATACGAATTCCTACTATTTGTCCTTCTGTCTCACTGGATTCGTTCTCTTTAAGATATTTTTCATCATCCTCAGTCCTAAATGATGATATTACTGAATATCTTTGGCCTGTAGTGCAAAGATGTATGATTACTTGATGAATATCTTTGACCTGTAGTGCAAAGATGAACAGGTGTTGAGATGAACATGACTGACAGGTGATACAAATGAATATCTTTGGCCTGTAGTGCAAAGATGAATATTTGGATAAAGATGATTATTAATTGATGTTACAGGGATAAAATATTGATGATGGACTTTTAAATCTTAGAAGATAGTAGAATTCATTCTCTACTTGACTCTTCTAATGGTTTGTTGTTTCCACTGCAGTTGTTTATCTAAAACTTGTTGTCGATTATATTCTATCAGATTTTTCCCTGTTGAATACTAATGATAATTTGTTGTATATTATCTTAGTCATAATATTCTTTACTGGGCTAGTTGAGCTCACCCTTTTCCTTTTTGTTCCATTTTTCTTCTCAGGAGGTGAGAACATAGCAGGATCTAGTCGGGGTATGGAGTGATGGTTCTAGAAAGATGTTTTAGCAGTCCTCACCATTTCTGTAAAATAGTGTTTGAATAATTGTATTGAGGACTTATTTGAGTGTGGATATTGTCTAGAAGACAATATTTGTATTTAAACTCACAGTATGTGTTGTCGTATTTTGCACGACAATTGTATTATTGAAGTTATAGTTTACTTTCTGTACCATGTATTTGGCGACTCAGAATAGGTATTGTATACCTATTTTGGGGGCGTCACAGTTGGTATCAGAGCTTAGGGATATGATCCCTGGCTGAGATGTGAGACAAGAACTAGGAGGGGAGCGACGGGGAATTCCTTCACTAGTATGACCTGACTAAGTTTATTTGGTGTTTATTTAGTCGGTCAGAGTATAGGGATAATATATGACATAACTATTAACCCTTGTTTTATGGCAGTATTTAAGAATGGCAGCTGAGAACGTTAATAATTGAGTAAATCAAACAGTGGAGACACCTTTGATCACCACCCAGGGGAACGTGCAACAGGAAGGCAATATTCCTCCTGTAAATAACGTTACCGAGCAAACGATGAATGATGGAATGTTTAGGAGCTTTTTGCAGTTCATGCAAAATCAGACGAGGGAGACTCGTGTGCAGAATACAGGTTGAAATGATAACAACGCACAGTTTGTCACAGCCAAACAGTTCAAAGAATTGGGACCACCAGAATTTAAGGGAAAGCCGGATCCGATCATGGCGGAAACGTGGGTCAAGCAAATTACCAAGATATTCGATGTCTTGGGATGCACGGAGGAACAGAAAGTTCCATTCGCCACCTTTATGTTCCGCGGTGAGGCAGACTACTGGTGGGAGTCTGTGAAGCGTACCCAGCCTGACGCACTCAACATGTCCTGGGAAATATTTCAAAAACTGTTCAATGACAAGTACTTTCCTGAAAGTATTCGTCATATGAAGGAGGTTGAGTTTATTAGACTGGAACAAAACAACATGACGGTGTCCCAGTACGAGGCGAAGTTTGCAGAGTTATCCAGGTTTGCACCTCATTTGGTCGAAAATGAGGAACGAATGACAATGATGTTTCTGAGAGGTCTAAAACCCGAGATTCGGCAATATCTTATCTCTCATAAATTTTCTTTATATTCAGATGTTGTAAACAGGGCTCAATTATTAGAGCGAGATAATGAGTATGTGCAACCGAGGGACCACAACCAGGGTCATACCGGTGGTGGCAGTCATCGAAGCAATGAAAACCAGCAGGGAGGAAAACATTCGGACAAAAGCGGTAACCACTCTGGTGGTAATCGTGGTCGTGATAATAGAAGGAGCGAGTCGGGAGGAGATTTCAAGAAGAGAAGGTACAACAATGATAACGTGAAGACGTCAGCACAAACATCAACTGTTTCTAGGGGAGGAGAACGACCACCGGTCGTATGTTACAAATGTGGGAAAGAGGGACATATCAGCCCAAACTGCCCACAACAATCCAAGGTATGTTATAACTGTGGAAAGGAAGGTCATATAGCTCGAGAGTGTTCTGTAGCAAAACCAAGTTTAGCGGGGATGGTGACTCCAAAAGTTGTCCCGGATAAGTCGAAATCAGCGGTTCCTGGAAGGGCATTTGTCGTGACTGGCCAAAACGCGAGAAACCCGAACGAGGTGATCACGGGTAAGCTAATCTTGAATTCTTGCGAAGTTTATACTTTACTAGATACCGGTTCTACCCATTCTTTTATCTCTCCTGCTTGTGCTCAACGTTTAAACTTGACTCCGGAGAAATTGGACTTTAACTTATCTGTTGAAACTCCGTTGGGTGAAACCTTCGTTACATCTACAGTTTATAAATCTTGCATGATCCAAGTTGGTACTATCACATTACCTGTTGATCTTATCTCTTTAAAGATACTTGCTTTTGATGTGATTTTAGGAATTGATTGGTTAACCACTCATCATGCTAAAATTGATTGTTTTCGTAAGGTTGTTAGTTTTCATATTCCTAACCAACCTGTCATACGAATTCAAACTACTAAACCACTAAAATCAGTCACTGTCATATCAAGCCACAAAGCTATTCGTTTATTGAAAAACGGATGTCAAGCTTTCTTAGCCCATGTTATGGATTTGAACAAAGACAAGTCAGATTTGAATAATATTTCTATTGTTAGAGAATTTCCCGATATATTTTCTGAAGAACTTCCTGGTCTACCCCCAGAACGTGAAGTTGAATTCTTTATTGACCTTGAACCCGGTACAAAGCCCATTTCTAAAACCCCATATCGAATGGCTCCTATTGAACTTCAGGAGTTAAAAGTCCAACTACAGGAGTTGTTGGACATCGATTTTATTCGTCCTAGTACATCTCCTTGGGGTGCTCCTGTATTATTCGTAAAGAAGAAAGATGGGAGTATGCGGCTTTGTATCGACTATCGAGAATTGAATCATGTCACTATCAAGAATAGGTATCCACTACCTCGCATCGATAACCTGTTTGACCAGTTGCAAGGAGCACAATTCTTTTTAAAGATCGATCTTCGTTCTGGATATCATCAGCTGAAGATTAAAACTAAGGATATTCCAAAGACTGCCTTCAGAACTCGGTACGGGCATTATGAATTCTTAGTCATGTCTTTTGGATTGACTAATGCTCCTGCTGCCTTCATGGATATGATGAACCGTGTATTCAAAGAATATTTGAATCAGTTCGTTGTTGTCTTTATTGATGACATCTTCATCTATTCTAAAAGCCATGAAGATCATGAGCGCCATTTGAAGCTGATATTGCAAAGGCTTCGTGAAAACAAGCTATATGCCAAACTGAAGAAATGCGAGTTTTCGCTTGAGGAAGTAGCATTCCTTGGGCACGTGGTGTCAAAGCATGGAGTATCTGTCGACACGGTGAAGATTGAAGCCATACAAAGTTGGGAGCAACCGAAGTCGATAACTGAAGTACGTAACTTTCTGGGCTTAGCTGGTTATTATCGGAGATTTGTGGAAGGATTTTCTCGAATCGCTACTCCGTTAACTCAACTGACTCGGAAAGATACAAAATTCGTATGGAGTGAGGAATGCGAGAAGAGTTTCCAAGAACTCAAGAGGAGACTCATTTCGGCACCTGTTCTGACAATACCATCTGGTTCGAATGGATTTGTTATCTACAACGATGCTTCAGGCAAAGGGTTAGGATGTGTTGTCATTCAACATGGGAAAGTCATAGCCTATGCCTCGCGACAACTCAAAGAATATGAGAGGAATTATCCTACTCGTGATTTGGAGTTGGCAGCAGTCGTTTTCGCGTTGAAGATCTGGAGACACTACCTGTATGGGGAGAAAGTAGAGATCTATACAGATCATAAAAGCCTCAAATATTTCTTCACCCAAAAGGAACTCAACATGCGGCAGCGACGTTGGCTCGAGCTGTTGAAAGATTACGATCATACCATCCAATATCATCCTGGAAAAGCAAAAGTAGTAGCTGACGCATTGAGTAGAAGATCATATGCGGGTACGAGTGCAATGTTGTTAACACAAAGGCCCATTTTGTATGACTTGCAAAGGATGGAGATAGAGATGAAGGCTCCAAGTACCAACATGATGATATCAAATATACGAGTAGAACCAACTTTAATCGATAAAGTTAAAGCTGCTCAAGCTACGAACATAGAGCTGATGCGTATGAAGA
Organism: Panax notoginseng; assembly: GCA_016801055.1. Lineage (NCBI taxonomy): Eukaryota > Viridiplantae > Streptophyta > Magnoliopsida > Apiales > Araliaceae > Panax > Panax notoginseng. Next base: position 241,579,320 of record CM029012.1, read on the forward strand.
AGAAAGTGCAAGAAGGTGCTATTCCAGAAGCAAGAATCGATGAAGAAGGAATGCTTCGAGTCAACTCCAGACTTTGTGTTCCTAACGATTTTGACTTGAAGCATAGAATAATGATGGAGGCACATAACACACCGTTTGCAATCCATCCTGGGAGTACCAAAATGTATCACGATCTTCGACATACATTTTGGTGGAGCAATATGAAAAGAGAGATCGCGGAGCTTATCTCGAGGTGTTTAACTTGTCAACGTGTAAAGGCGGAGCATCAAGTGCTAAAGGGTCCATTGCAACCACTTGAGATCCCGAAATGGAAGTGGGAACACATTACCATAGATTTCATTACAGGTCTTCCCAAGGTTTCTCAAGGCATAGATGCGATTTGGCTTATTGTTGATAGATTAACCAAGTCTGCTCATTTCTTACCGATACGCGAGACTTATTCCCTTGAACGTCTTGCTAGTATGTATGTGAACGAGATTGTGAGATTGCATGGCATGCCAGTATCCATAGTTTCGGATCGTGACCCAAGATTCACTTCACGATTTTGGGTTAGCTTGCAGAAAGCTATGGGCACGGATTTACGATTCAGTTCGGCATACCATCCTCAAACGGACGAACAATCAGAGATGACTATTTAAACTCTTGAAGATCTATTAAGACTCTGTGTCCTAGATCTCAAAGGGAGTTGGGATAAGTACCTACCATTGGTGGAATTCTCCTACAATAATAGTTATCAGGCGAGCATAGTTGTGGCTCCATTCGAGGCGTTGTATGGAAGAAAATGTCGTTCTCTAGTATGCTAGGACGAGGTGGGTGAAGCAACATTGTTGGGACCAGAGTTGGTACGCATGACTACAAAGAAGATCCAAACGATTCGACAACGTATACAAACGGCAAAGGATCGATAAAAGAGTTATGCGGATCTTCATCGGAAGGACGTGGAATTTAATATTGGAGATCATGTATTGTTACGTGTTGCACCATGGAAGGGAGTTACAAGATTTGGAAACAGAGGAAAGCTCAATCCAAGATTTGTTGGTCCATTTGAGATTCTTGAGCGAATAGGAAATGTGGCATATAGACTCTCATTACCTCCAAACATATCTCGTGTTCATAATGTTTTTCACATATCTATGCTTCGTAAATATGTTAAAGACCCGAACCACATTATTGAGTTAGAACCAGACGAGATAGCTGAAGATTTAACGTACGAAGAAGTACCTGTTAAGATCTTGGATAGGAAAGAGCATGTCCTACGCACAAAGGTTATACCACAAGTTAAGGTTTTGTGGAGAAACTATGCTATTGAAGAAATGATCTGGGAGTTGGAATCAGAAATGAAAGCTAGGTATCCTCACCTTTTCGAAATATCAGGTACGTACGTCAATTTCGAAGACGAAATTTCATAAGGAGGGGAGGTTGTAAGACCCCAGCTTTTTAATGAATAAAATCAAATTTTCTCTAAATATTATTGTGAATAATAAGGGGTTAATTTCATATAATACTTTGGTTATGGGTGAAATGTGTAAATTTTACAAAATAAGCAAGTGGTTATAAAATATTCATTTTGTCGGGGAATATTCGTTTGGTCGTGGAATATTCTTGCTGTTGGGGAATATTCGTACAACGGCGCAGCCTTGTATGGGCCCCATAACGGAAAGCGATTGGATGAAGAAAATGACAAGTATAAGTTGTTTATAAATAACGGTGTAGTTGTTACCGTTAATACTGTTGGAATACCTGGTGGTTAAAATACAGTAGCACACGGTATTGCACCAATTATTGATTCTTACGTAAGAAGGCACTACTCAATAATTGTTACAGTAGTTATTGTTCAATATTTTATTTTATTGATTTTATAATTGCTGCGTTGATAATTTATATTATTGTTGTTTCAATAATTGTTGCTGCACAGTATTTTTCATTATCAGATCAATAATTCATATTATTTGAATAATATTATTAGATAACATTATTGGCAATGTCTATAAAGTTCTGTCTAAGGAGAGATTTGGTCATCTAATTGCGCGCCAGTAAGGAGAAATCCTTATTGGAAACCCTCTTTCTTGGGAACGGTCTGGTTGTCATAAATGTGATTCTGTAATATTATTTGTGAATAATTAATTATTGATTCATATGATAAGGAAATATTTATTTTATGTGGATATAAATGAGGGATATATTTTTGTGGTTAAAAATGAAGGAGTTAATGTTGAGATTTTTATCAGTATTTTTGTCGTATTTTACACGACAATTGTATTATTGAAGTTGTAGTTTGCTTTCTATACCATGTATTTGGCGACTCAGAATAGGTGTTGTATACCTATTTTGGGGGCGTCACAAAAATAGACTAATATTTATCAATTACTAATTTCAATGCAATTAATCCTATTTTAAACTACGAAATATTGTTTGTGATTTAAAAATTAAACATAACAAAACTAATAATTAAAATCACAATTTCACAAGAATAATTACAGATTTAACAGGTTAAGATTACAACTTCCCTTGGTATTTCATTTAAATCAATTTACTTCCCATTTAAATTAATTAATTAATATGAATCATTATCCAAGAATGTTTTATAGAGTTCACGCACTTTTTCCAAAACACGTGAACAAATCCTCCTAACTCCGATCCTTAAGACACAAAATTACAAGGAACACCCTATTTAATTAATTCACTATATTCCTATGTGAATAAAGTTAATTAGGGTTTTACGTATAAATTCTTTCAACGGATACAAAAGACACATAGGTATATTTCTATCCTACATGCTAATCATATTAACCCTAATCAGATTATATGAACAGATGTTATCATATCTAGATCTCAATCTATACTCCATCTTCCAATTTTATATAGATTATCACAGTAATTGTTGGCCAAACATTTAATCAATTAGCAAAAGATATAATAAACAATTCAATAAAAACCAACTTTCATTCAATGGGAAGATTTAATTTAAACTACATACCAAGTTCCGTTGCAATCTTAATGAAAATTTAGTTCATAATAATAATAAAGAAAAACATCATCCATATTAATAATCCAAACATCCCAACTAATTACAAAAGATAAAACTAAAGAAGAGAAGAAGAAACTCTGAAATTGCTCCAATACTCTCTATTTGATCTTCAACCCTTGAAATTCTCCTTCGTGTTTTTCTTCGTTGTCCTCTCTGCCAATCTCTTGAAAAATTAAGTGATACGTATTTTCTAAAGTCTTCTCCTATTTGTATTAGTCTCCGCCCTCTTTTAGATTCCTTCTTCGCTTCAAAAACCCACTTTGTAGTAGAAAAATCCTTTTTCAGCCGCACATGAGCGCCTAGGCGCTCAACCCAAGCCATTTCCAAGCGCCTAGGCGCTTGACCAGGACCGTGTAATTACAAAAATGCCACTCAGCTCTAATTTTAATAATTTTTGACCTTTTTCTTCTCCCAAATGACCAATTTGTCCCTCCAGCAACAACCTACAAGAAATAAACACAAAACACATAAAAAGATACTAAAAAACAATTAAAGATAACAATAATTAAGTTTAATAATATCGGATTCATAGTTATAAAACCTACTCATTATGCATCATATTAGACATTTTGTGTGCAATAAAGTTGGTCACAAGGCTGCAAAATGCTATTATAATTCCATGTATGTGAGAACCAAAATCAAGTAGATTTTGGTTCCCAGGTCTACTAACAAAGTAGGACCCATGCAAGTATGGGTACCAAAATAAAAGTTTTATGCTACCACAGAAAAAGAGGTCCACGATCACAACCTGGTATCTGGACAGTAGATGCTCAAGGCACATGACTGGGAACAAGGCCCTTCTATCTAATTACATAGAGAATGAGGGTCCTTCAGTCATCTTTGGAGATAACGGCTCTGGCAAGAAAAGAGGATATGGCTCAGCTGGGAATGGTGCAATGTCCTTCAGTAAAGTGGCATATGTGGAGGGACTACAACACAATCTTCTAAGCATAAGCTAACTCTGCGACAAGGGTTATCAAGTAACATTCCTTAACAATCAGTGTCAAGTCAGAGATTTGAAGACATCTGCTGTAAAGCTAACCGGGACAAGAGAAGGAAATGTCTACACAGTAAATCTTGGACAACTGAGCTCAAACGAGACAATATGTTTTCTGGCTAAAGCATCTGAAGAAATGAGCTGGCTTTGGCATAGACGACTGTCTCATCTCAACTTTAAGAGCATGTCCAAACTTGCCTCAAAAGATCTAGTAGCAGGCTTACCCAAGTTCAGCTTCGTCAAAAAAAGGCCTTGGAAAGCAGACCAAAAGCTCATTCAAGAGCAAAACTTCCAACTCAATTGACAAGCCCCTGCAGCTGCTTCACATGGATCTATTTGGGCCAATTCTAACAACGAGCCTTGGAGGGAAGAGATACTCACTGTGTGACGCCCCCAAAATAGGTCCATTCCACCCAACCTATTCTGAGTTGCCAAATACATGGTACAGAAAATAACTATAACTTTATTACTACAATTGTCGTGCAAAATACAACAACACATATACTGTGAGTTTTAATACCAACTGTGACTCATGTCCCAACTATGGACAACACCTTACATAAAGGTGCAGTCAATAACTGTTTTAGAATTTAAAATCTTTGGGAAGTGCTCAAGAAAAACTTCGTACATGGGAGGCCATGCATCTAGGTTATGATAGATATCATATGCCCACAGAATTATCCTCGGTTGACCCAATAGACCTCAAAGAAAAACGAGAAGATTACTATCATATTCTTTCCAATGGTGAGTAATCTCTTGACATATCATTATCTCCACTGTCTCTAATTGAGAATTATACTTCAAACAAACACCAAGATTATATAGGTAGTGCTCGTAGATATACTCAGCAAGTGGATGTGCATAACCCTATCTTTTGATCACACGAGGTTGTATGTCATTAGACATCTTGTATGATAGTGGCAAAACACCCTTCCAACGTTGGGTTCGCCTAACCCTATTTGATTCACCAAATATAACTACTAAATGATGTATAAAATACAACACACTTTTCTATACTGCTTAGGGAGAACTCCACAGCTAGAGACCACCGTTCTATTCCCTCGTTACCCCCGCTCGACCCAGCTACACTCTCATTACCTGAAAGGAATTGTGAAGCAAAAGGGTGAGCTCAACTAGCCCAGTAAAGAATATCATGACTAAAGATAAATAAATTATCAATAGCCTTTAACAATAATAAATCAGAGATTTAGAACATATGGTAGATGATAAAAAAATTTCAACCATAGTTGCAGCGGAACGAGCAATCCATTAGAAGAGTCAAATAGACCATAAAGTTTATTATCTTCTCCATGTTAAAAACCCACCAACAATGTTTTATCCTTGTAATATCAATCAACAGTTCTGGTCCACAATGATATGAATAACTCATAATCATAATTATGATTCTAAATTCCTCTTCGCATCCAGGACGAAGATAATTTTTATCACATGTCTTTACCTGAAACATCAAAGATTATGGTTATACCAAATCACAGTTCCTGTTCATAATCATACCAATAAATTCATCTTTGCACTACGAGCCAAAGATATTCATCAACCGTTTATCTTTGCACTACTGGCCAAAGATATTTAACAACAGATCATCTTTGCACTACAGGCCAAAGATATTCAACAACAGGTCATCTTTGCATTACGGGCCAAAGATATTCATATCTCAAAGAAACACATAATCATTTCAGAATTTATATAAACCATAATTATAACCATGTTGATCAATTCACATTTACACTTAAGCTTAAAATATTCAATTGTAAATTCAATGGTCATGATCATACCAGTCAACGATTCAACTTTGCACTACTGGCCAAAGAGAACCCATAGTCACGATCATATAAATAATCTACCCATCTTTATACTCAAGTCAAAGAGAAATTTCATCACCAAGATTATAAAAATATTATATATGATAATAAAAACAATATGATCAAAATATGGATTTAATTTCAAGAGTAGGATTCATAAATCAACGATAATTTGGTCAGAAAAATAAACCAATTTTGTCGTGAATAGTATCCCATGAATAGTAGCTCGTGAATAGTATCTCATGAATAGTAACCCCGGCATGAAAAAGATAGAAATATTACAATAAAATTCATACCAATATTTTGGTATAATGATATTAAAAGAATAATATTTCTTAAACTTATAAAGAATTTATTTTAATTATTTACAATTTACTAAATAATACATTTAATCATCCTAAAATGTCAAACTCATAAGATTTCATCACCAATAACCAAAACCCTTATCAAAAATCTGCATATATCTCATATAGGATTCTCAAGCCATAAAATCCTATTTTCTAATTTTCTTACTTTACATAACATATTTAATTCATTTACTCATAACTAGTCTATTTTAATGAAAAATACCAAATCAGTACAAACAAATTTTTTTTTTCGATATTTAGCAGAATATAGTTCCATATTGAACATATATTTTTCTCAGAATTTTTAAAATTAATTTACTATTTTTCATATGGCCAAAACAACCGAATATTTAGACATTTATCATAAACTGTACTTTTATCCAAAAATTCTGAAATTTACAGAGTATACTTCTGTTATATACATGTACTTCCAATAAAAATTTCACCAATTTTGGAGTTAACCACAAGGAGTTATAAGGGTTTACTTTTAAAATAGTTTTTTCTCATAAAATTCATAACTCTTAATCTATACATCCAAAAATCACCATTTTTGCACACAATCAAGAAAACTCATCAAATTATCATTTCAAATTTTTTCAAAATTTTTAAGGGTCAGAAAAATTACGAAATTGAAAAATATAATAACCCTTAAAATCTCTTATCTCAAAAGACAGTACTTCTAGCTGGAATACTGGATATAGTGTTGAAGGGAACTTACACCGTATAGCAACCCTCAAAATATCAAAATACTCACAAGAATACGCTAGATAATATAGAGAGAAAAATCTTTAGTTTCTGGTGTGTTTTTCAATTCTAACCTAAGTACCCTATTTATAGGAAATTGCTTAGAACACCAAAATAGAAAATTTAATAAAATATTAATATATATATTATAAATTCCTACACACACCTCCACTGATCCAAAACATCAGCCACACATGTGCCAACTCACCAAAAACGTTTTTCATATAAAAATCATTTAAAACTCCAAAAAAAATAAAATCAATTATTCTGGAATTTCAATAATTCATAATAAATAACCTTTTTATCAGAAAAATTCGAACCTAATGTTCTTTCCATAGGAAATTCCATTATATACAACTTTGCATAAGAAAGGTTTTCCAAATTTCAAACAAAAAGTGACCGAAATCCACAAACAGGCGATTTTACAGGCTATAATCAAATTTCAGTCAAAAAATGGGATCCACCGATACACAAAACATGTGTTAATCATTTAATGGAACAAAAATACTCTTTCTCCTCATATACTCATATATCCCACATTCATTATAAAAATATCACCATTATTATATTATTAAAATATAATAACATATTTAAATGAATTATTTTATCAAAAAAAGATAAAATATTAATTTTTAACAATTGTCACATTAAAAATTTTCTCCCTCTATATCCACATAAAATTAATATTTTTCTCATCATATAAATCAATAATTAATTATTCATAAATAATATTACAGAATCACAATACTGACAACCAGGCAGTTCCCAGGAAAAAGGGGGTTTTCCAATAAGGATCTCTCCTTACTGGCGCGCAATTAGGTGACCAAACTTCTCTTTAGACAGAACTTTCTAGATATTGCCAATAATGTTATCTAATAATATTATTCAGATAATATAAATTATTGCTCCGATAATAGAAAATATTGTGTAGTGATAATTATTAAAACAACAATATTATAAAATATCAACGTAACAATTATTGAATCAATAAAATAAAATATTGAACAGTAATTACTGTAACAATTATTGAGTAGTGCCTTCTTACGTAAGAATCAATAATTGGTGCAATACCGTGTGCTACTATGCAACAACGCGTATTACTGTATTTTAACGACCAGGTATTCCAACAGTGTTAACGGTAACAATTACGATGTTATTTATAAAAACTCATACTTGTCGTTTTTTACATCCGACAGTTATTCGTTATGGGGCCCACAAATGGCTGCGCCGTCATACGAATATTCCCCGACAGCAAGAATATTCCACGACCAAATGAATATTCCCCGACAACAATGAATATTTTATAACCACTTACTTATTTTAAAAAAATTTACACATTTCACTCATAACAAAAGCATTATATCAATTTAACACCTTATTATTCACAATAATAAATAGAAAAAATTCAATTTTATTCATTAAAAAGTTGGGGTCTTACAACCTCCCCTCCTTATAAAATTTCGTCCTCGAAATTTACGTACCTGGTATTTTGAAAAGTTGAGAATACCTTGCTTTCATTTCAAATTCTATCTCCCAGGTCATCATGATTTCTCCATTGCTCATCTCCCGTGATAACTTCATTTGGGTTCCTCATTTGTTGGGAAGTCATGACAACCGCTCTCCCTTGAACTACTCGGCTTTGACTTGTCTGGGGCAGCATTTGGTGTTATCACTACCGTTAGAATATACTTTTCTATAGGGCATATTCCACCCTCAACCGCTTCATCGTACTCTTGTTTCATGATCTGAATCATTAATTTTCGATCCATATCGAATTGGGGTTAACCGCAATGTACAGAGTAATTCAAAACTCGATGTTGGGTTCTCTCAATTGTTGTCCAAAAAGAGAAATACATATCATCTATTTTAGCCTTCTTAGATCGGACATCTCTTTCCACAATATCAACGCGTCGTGCGGCTTTTACCCATGCATCACTCATTCTCACTCGTTCAGTTATTTCTTCTTTCAGCTCAGATTCCAGCTTTATCATATTATATTCTGCCAAAGAGTGTTTCTGTTCAAGCATCACATATCGGGTAACACAAGCTTGAATCGTTGCATCCTTTTGTTCCACGATCGTTTACCGCTCTTCAGCCTGCTCTTCTAACTCATGAATACGATTTTGTAATTCCACATTTCGATCATAAAATTCTTCTAATAAATTCTCCTCAGGTTCCTCTTCTTCCTCACTCTCAGCTGCTACCTCTGCAACTAGCTCGGGTGCAACTATTAATTCTTCCCTTACCACAAGAATATCTCTAATTCCTTCTTCGCCTGACATCACATTATCATGGTTGGTGATTAGAGGTATCCCCACGGTCTAATTCACTCCATTGTTAACATTCTCAAGTGTCATTCTCAAATACTGCCATAAAACAAGGGTTAATTAAACCAATTAATGTATCACATAATATCTGTATATTATGACTGACCAATAAATAAGCTTAGGTAGGACACACTAGCGAAGGATTTACTCCTTTCTCCCCTCCTAGTTCTATTCCCCGATCTCCGCCAGAGATCATATCCCTAAGCTCTGATACAAACTGTGACGCCCCCAAAATAGGTCCATTCCACCCAACCTATTCTGAGTCACCAAATACATGGTACAGAAAATAACTACAACTTTATTACTACAATTGTCGTACAAAATACAACAACACATATACTGTGAGTTTTAATACCAACTGTGACTCATGTCCCAACTATGGACAGCACCGCACAATGGCACCTTATATAAAGGTACAGTCAATAACTGTTTTAGAATTTAAAATCTTTGGGAAGTGCTCAAGAAAACCTTCGTACATGGGAGGCCATGCATCTAGGTTATGATAGATATCATATGCCCACAGAATTATCTTCGGTTGACCCAATAGACCCCAAAGAAAAATGAAAAGATTACTATCATATTCTTTCCAATGGTGAGTCTTCTCTTGACATATCATTATATCCACCATCTCTAATTGAGAATTATACTTCAAACAAATACCAAGATTATATAGGTAGTGCTCATAGATATACTCAGCAAGTGGATGTGCACGACCCTGTCTTATGATCACACGAGGTTGTATGTCATTAGACATCTTGTATGATAGTGGCAAAACACCCTTTCAACGTTGGGTTCGCGTCACCCTATTTGATTCACCAAATATAACTACTAAATGATGTATAAAATACAACACACTTTTCTATACTGCTTACGGAGAACTCCACAGCTAGAGACCACTGTTCTATTCTCTCGTTATCCCCGCTCGACCCAGCTACACTCTCATTACCTGAAAGGAATTATGAAGCAAAAGGGTGAGCTCAACTAGCCCAGTAAAGAATATCATGACTAAAGATAAATAAATTATCAATAGCCTTTAACAATAATAAATCAGAGATTTAGAACATATGGTAGATGATAAAAAAAAATTCAACCATAGTTGCAGCGGAACGAGCAATCCATTAGAAGAGTCAAATAGACCATAAAGTCTATTATCTTTTCCATGTTAAAAATCCACCAACAATGTTTTATCCCTGTAACATCAATCAACAGTTCTGGTCCACAATGATATGAATAACTCATAATCATAATTATGATTCTAAATTTCTCTTCGCATCCAGGACGAAGATAATTTTTATCACATGTCTTTACCTGAAACATCAAAGATTATGGTTATACCAAATCACAGTTCCTGTTCATAATCATACCAATAAATTCATCTTTGCACTACGAGCCAAAGATATTCGTCAACCGTTTATCTTTGCACTACTGGCCAAAAATATTTAACAACAGATCATCTTTGCACTACAGGCCATAGATATTCAACAATAGGTCATCTTTGCACTACGGGCAAAAGATATTCATATCTCAAAGAAACACATAATCATTTCAGAATTTATATAAACCATAATTATAACCATGTTGATCAATTCACATTTGCACTTAAGCTTAAAATATTCAATTGTAAATTCAATGGTCATGATCATACCAGTCAACGATTCAACTTTGCACTACTGGCCAAAGAGAACCCATAGTCACGATCATACCAATAATCTACCCAACTTTATACTCAAGTCAAAGAGAAATTTCATCACCAGAATTATAAAAATATTATATATGATAATAAAAATAATATGATCAAAACATGGATTTAATTTCAAGAGTAAGATTCATAAATCAACGATAATTTGGTCAGAAAAATAAACCAATTTTATCGTGAATAGTACCCCGCGAATAGTTACTCGTGAATAGTAACTCATAAATAGTAACTCATGAATAGTAACCTCGGCATGAAAAAGATAGAAATTCTACAATAAAATCCATACCAATATTTCGGTATAATGATATTAAAAGAATAACATTTCTTATACTTATAAATAATTTATTTTAATTGTTTACAATTTACTAAATAATGCATTTAATCATCCTAAATGTCAAACTCATAAGATTTCATCACCAATAACCAAAACCCTCATCAAAAATCTGCATATACCTCATATAGGATTCTCAAGCCATAAAGTCCTATTTTCTAATTTTTTTACTTCACATAACATATTTAATTCATTTACTCATAACTAGTCTATTTTTATGAAAAATACCAAATCAGTACACACAAATTTTCTTTTTCGGGATTTAGCAGAATATAGTTCCATATTGAACATATATTTTTCTCAAAATTTTTAAAATTCATTTACTATTTTTTATATGGCCAAAACAGCCGAATAAACTGTACATGTACTTCTATTATATACATGTACTTCCAATAAAAATTTTACCAATTTTGGAGTTAACCACAAGGAGTTATAAGGGTTTACTTTTAAAATAGTCTTTTCTCATAAAATTCATAATTCTTAATCTATACATCCAAAAATCACCATTTTTGGACACAATCAAGAAAACTCATCAAATTATCATTTCAAATTTTTTCAGAATTTTTGAGGGTCAGAAAAATTACGAAACTAAAAAACATAATAACCCTTAAAATTTCTTACCTCAAAAGACAGTACTTCTAGCTGGAATACTGGATATAGTGCGGAAGGGAACTTGCACCGTATAGCAACCATCAAAATATCAAAATACTCACAAGAATACGCTCGATAATATAGAGAGAAAAATCTTTAGTTTCTGGTGTGTTTTTCAATTCTAACCTAAGCACCCTATTTATAGGAAATTGCTTAGAACACCAAAGCAGAAAATTTAATAAAATATTAATATATATATATATATATATATATATATATATATATATTATAAATTTCTACGCACACCTCCACTGATCCAAAACATCAGCCACACATGTGCCAACCCACCAAAAACGTTTTTCATATAAAAATCATTTAAAACTCCAAAAAAATAAAATCAATTATTCCGGAACTTCAATAATTCATAATAAATAGCCCTTTTATCCGAAAAATTTGAACTTTATATTTTTCTCATAGGAAATTCCATTTTCTACAAATTTACAGAAGAAAGTTTTTTCAAATTCCAAACAGAAATTGACCGAAATCCACAAACGGACGATTTTACAAGCTATAATCAAATTTCAGTCAAAAAATGGGGTCCACCGATACACAAAATATGTGTTAATCATTTAATGGAACAAAAATACTCTTTCTCCTCATATACTCATATATCTCACATTCATTATAAAAATATCGCCATTATTATATTATTAAAATATAATAATATATTTAAATGAATTATTTTATCAGCAAAAGATAAAATATTAATTTTTAACAATTGTCACATTAAAAATATTATCCCTCTATATCCACGTAAAATTAATATTTTTCTCATCATATAAATCAATAATTAATTATTCACAAATAATATTACAGAATCACAATACTGACAACCAGGCAGTTCTCAAGAAAGAGGGGGCTTTCCAATAAGGATCTCTCCTTACTGGCGCGCAATTAGGTGACCAAACTTCTCCTTAGACAGAACTTTCTAGACATTGCCAATAATGTTATCTAATAATATTATTCAGATAATATAAATTATTGCTCCGATAATAGAAAATATTGTGTAGTGATAATTATTAAAATAACAATATTATAAAATATCAACGTAACAATTATTGAATCAATAAAATAAAATATTAAACAGTAATTACAGTAACAATTATTGAGTAGTACCTTCTTACGTAAGAATCAATAATTGGTGCAATACCGTGTGCTACTATGCAACAATGCGTATTACTGTATTTTAACGACCAGGTATTCCAACAGTGTTAACGGTAACAATTACGCTGTTATTTATAAAAACTCATACTTGTCGTTTTCTTCATCCGACAGTTATTCGTTATGGGGCCCACAAATGGTTGTGCCGTCGTACGAATATTCCCCGATAGTAAGAATATTCCACGACCAAACGAATATTCCCCGACAACAATAAATATTTTATAACCACTTGCTTATTTTAAAAAAAATTACACATTTCACCCATAACCAAAGCATTATATCAATTTAACACCTTATTATTCACAATAATAAATAGAGGAAATTCAATTTTATTCATTAAAAAGTTGGGGTCTTACACACTGGTCGTAGTGGATGACTACACCAGATTTACATGGGTATTCTTTCTCACCTCGAAATATGAAACAAGCTCCCAACTGATCAAGATGTTCAGACTGGTAATGAACGAGAAAGGCGAGAAAATTAAGGCTATTAGGAGTAATCATGGCAGAGAATTTGACTTCTCAGAAATGAACCAGTTCTGCACAGACAATGGCATTAGTCACAACTTCTCAGCTCCACGAACTCCTCAATAAAATGGAGTAGCTGAGAGAAAGAACAGAACGTTGATAGAGGCTGGAACAACTCTACTAGCAGCAGCACATCTATCTAAATACTTCTAGGCAGAAGCCGTCAACACTGCATGCTACACTCAAAACAAGTCACTGATACACTCTACGATTAAGAAAACACCCTACGAACTGTGGAAAGGAAGAAAACCAAATGTTAGCTACTTCAATGTATTCGGTAGTGCATGCTACATTCTCAACAATAGAAAGCAGTATCTGACAAAGTTCCAACCCAAGTCAGACGAAGGAATCTTTCTTGGTTATGCCACAGACAGTAAGGCCTGTAGACAAACAAAATTTTCTGTACACCTGTCACTAACATTGCAGGAGGACAGATTCGTCTTTCAAGAGGGAACCCTGGAAGACAGTTTATATCCAGTCTAAAAACTACCGAAAGTTCAGCATCAACCCCAGAGTACACACCGGGAGTAACAAATCCAACCTCGAAGATAACCCCGAGGTATGCAGATCCAATACCGGAACACACACACCGGAGAAGACCGATTAATCTCGAAGATAACCCTGAGGTATCCAGTCTCAGTCCCAACCATGGGAATAGCTACCAACCTTGGCGATAACCCCAAGGAATGCAGTTTCGGTGATAACCCCGAAAATGCTTGTCTCAAATGCAAGCAGCTTCAATCTCGGCGCTCACAACGAGATACTCAGTACCAACCCGGATATAACACCGGGAGGATAGGCACACCTCAGAGATGACACTGAGGACCTTCAACCATTGCAGCAGTCCAATCTCAGAGATAACCCAGAGCAACGTCTGCTTTATTAGTCCAAACCGAAGATAACCCCGGTGAGGGGCTAAGTCGTCATCTCACCACCATGACGCCACATCACGTCGTCTCAACATTTCAGACATACATTTCTACATAGCAATATCCCACAAAAGCTCAGAAGAACCAATCCCAAGTGACTATTGCGCAGGATAACGGATAGAATTTGAAGCTAAAGACCGGAGGGCATCGTCCCATCTTCATGACTTCGTACAACCTCTAATCCCATGTTATTGCGTAAATCTCGATAATGGCAGTCCAAAATAGGTCCTATATAGCTCAGCCAGATGCCCAGATTGCAATTTTGAAAGTTCAAGTGGACATCACATTGTCCGCGTGCACGTACTACGAGACGACGCGACCCGCAAAACTCGGGGCAACCCGGGTAGCCTCTGGTACACCTACGGCTCCACCCTCTATAAATAGAGGGCTTGGGGTGGCCATTTTAAGAAGAGAAAGAGCGAGGAAGCCCTGTCCAATTTGCTTCATACTTGCAATATACTGAGTGCTTTCCCATTTTAAACACCTGTGAGCTCACATACAGCTATTTTTTTGCCTACAAAAGCCAGTGTTTAACTACTTTAAAAATATAGAAGTCTTCTTTGGCAGCCCATTGTAAGCCTTCTTACACATTTTAAAGCTTTTCTCTCCATCTTTGCACACACCCTTCTTTAAGTTGAGAGTCGTGTTGCGTTTGTTTGCCCGGACTTCGGTCCGTGATTTTATTTCAGTTTGTATATACATATATATTTATATATATATATATGGACTAACATTATCGAGTTATGCCTCGATTGAGCCTAGACTTCGGTCTGGAGCGTTTACTTGCTTTTGTATATATATATACATTTATATATATGAATTGCGTGTCGAACTCTGTTCGATGAGCCTGGACTTTGGTCTGGAACGTTTAATGCTTTAATATATATTTATATATATTAACTGTTGTAGGACTTTGTTCGATGATCCTGGATTTTATATCCGGTGTGTTTATTGTTTTAATATATATATATATATATATATATATATATATATATATATATATATATATATATATATATATACACTTATATATATTAACTGTTGTCGGACTTTGTCCGATGAGCCTGGATTTTATATCCGGTGCGTTTATTGATTATATATATATATATATATATATATATATATATATATATATATATATATATATATATATTTATATTTCGTCCCACCTGGAGTTTACTTCGTAGTGGTTGATCGTTTTTACTGCTTTCTGTACATTTCGTCCCGCCTGGAGTTTCCTCCGTGGCGGTTGATAGCTTTTACAGCTTTATTTACATTTTTGATCCCCCATGGAGGTGCTTCGTGGTTGGTCATCATATATATATATATATATATATATATATATATATATATATATATATATATATATATATATTTACGACTTCTATATATATACCTGCTTACTGCGTTTATATCAATTGCGGCATCATGTGAGCCTAAGAATCATGTGATCATAGATTCAGTCCACTGAACCTAGATTCGGTTCCCGTGATGGACCTTTTCAGCTGTAAGCAGCTTGTAAATTTATCTGAGATGTCTGAATTACCTCATATGGTTTTCATACCCACGAGGAGTTCAGCACCTTTTGTACATTATTTTCATACAGATGCCTCACATCTGTAAAATAAAATTAATCCAGCCAAATACGGAATAAAATGGAAGTATCAAAGGCCTCAATTACTATTGAGTGCAAGGATTTGAAAAAACCTCTTTTCTAAAACATCACTGCTATATCTTGTTTAAAACTGAATTTTTACATAAATTCAAACCCTTTGTATATAGGTGCAAACAAGGCATAGCACTACTTCCAAATAACAGCACATTGACCCACACACACACACATTCAAATAATAGTTTCTTGAAAAGTGGCGGTCACCGTGGCAACACGGATGTCGGGGGGTGCCTAACACCTTCCCTACGCATAAGTAAGTCCCCGGACCCTAATTGAATCTCGATTTCACCGACCCGTTTAGCAGTGTCAAATCACTAGGTCAATGTGCAAACCTTTTCTCGGTTGTGTTGGTACAACCAGTTAAAAAACCAACTGGTGACTCTTATAGTCCAATCATCGACATTACACATGTCGGACCTTTTTCACTTGTTTTTTCAAACAAATCTCACATAAAATGAGAACACCAAAGAACAAGTAACGAAAAGGAACAAATAAAAATCCCGACGTCGATAAGGCCTATAGAGTGTTCAACAAGAAAACACTGAGTGTGGAAGTCTCAATCCACATCATCTTTGATGAAACAGACCTGGACAAAATAGTGTCAAGACACTACGAACGACAGTCCAGACTCAACGAATGAAGTCGTCGAGCCCAACACCACGATCGTAGTACCAGATAATGAAATCGTTGAGCAAGGAAGTGAGATCGTAGAGAGGTCTGCACAAGACAACGAACCCTCACATCAAGAAGCAGAAATTGATCTTGAAGATCTCAGATAAGAAGGCATCAGGACAGATGTTCGAACAAGAAATAGATGGGCAAGAGATCATACTCAAGACTTAATCATTGGAGATCCTAGTACAAAAGTCAAGACTAGAGCTGCCACTCAAAATGAATGTTTTTATCTAAGCTTCATGTCACAAATGGAACCTAAGAAGATCGAGGATGCTATGGAAGACTCCAGCTGGATAGAAGCCATGTAGGAAGAACTCAATCAGTTTAAAAGAAACAAAGTATGGATATTGGTACCTAGACCATAGAGTCATCCTGTCGTTGGAACCAAGTGGGTCTTCAGAAACAAGATGGATGAAGATGAAGTAATAACCAGGAATAAGGCAAGACTAGTGGCCAAGGGTTACTCTCAGTAAGAAGGCATTAACTACGATGAGACATTTGCACCTGTTGCCAGACTAGAAGCCATCAGAATATTTCTTGCATTTGCTGCTCATATGAAGCTCAAAGTCTTCCAGATGGATGACAAAAGTGCATTCCTAAATGGTGAACTTCAAGAAGAAGTATATGTAGAGCAACCTCCAGGTTTCATCAATCCATCTCTTTCCAATTATGTTTATAGATTAGACAAAGCCTTATATGGTCTTAAACAAGCACCTAGAGCATGGTATGAAACACTAACTAACTTTCTTATTGAAAATGGGTTCACTAGAGGTAGAGTAGACAACACATTATTTCTTAGAAAGCATAAAGATAAAGTTTTATTAGTTTAAATTTATGTTAATGATATTATTTTTAGTTCTACTGATGAAAAGTTATGTAAGAGATTCTCCAAACTTATGCAGAGCAAATTTGAAATGAGCATGATGGGTGAGCTGAACTTCTTCCTTGGACTGCAAGTGAAGCAGACTGATGAAGGAATCTTCATAAACCAAGCCAAGTACATTAAAGACTTACTTAAGAAGTATGGCATGAAATCAGCCTCTCCCATGAAAACCCCAATTGCTCATGCATCCAAGCTTGACAAAGAGGAAAAAGGTAAAAGTATTGATATAACTCAATACAGAGGTATGATAGGCTCTCTTCTACATCTTACTGCCAGTAGACCAGATATAATATTTGCAACATGCATATGTGCTAGATTTCAGGCTAATCCTAAGGAATCACATTGAACTGCTGTAAAGAGGATATTCAGGTATCTCAAGGGTACACCTCACTTGGGGCATTGGTATCCCAAGGAGTCCTCATTTGAACTAATAGGTTATACAGATGCTGACTTTACAGGTTGCAAAATAGATAGAAAAAGTACCGGTGGCACCTATCAGTTGCTAGGAAACAGACTTGTGTCCTGGTTTAGCAAGAAGCAAAACTCAGTATCTACTTCAACTGCAGAAGCTGAATACATTGCTGCTGGCAGCTGCTGTGCTCAGATCCTATGGATGAAAAACCAGCTAGCAGACTATGGGTTTGAATTCAAATCCATGCCTATTCACTGTGATAACACAAGTGCCATAGCAATAACTCATAATCCTATCATGCATTCTAGGACTAAGCATATAGAAAAAAGATATCATTTCATTAGGGATCATGTGCAAAATGGAACCATATCCTTACAATACATCCCTACTAAAAACCAACTTGCTGATGTCTTTACAAAGCCTTTAGATGAATCCAGGTTTAACAAATTAATAAGTGAGCTAGGCATGCTAAATTTACAACCATGAAATCTATGCTCTAGTTTGTGCTAACCATGCAGATGTAAAGGCTACATTTGAAATTATAGACATGACCAAAGGAAGTTCACGATCGTAGAGCTGCAGTGACATGAAAGACAAAGCTAACCCTTGATTCACTCTATGAGGTTGGCCCTTCCTGAGCTACCTTAAACCGAGAAGAATGCTAAGTCAAAAGTTCATCACAAGGACCCGGGCAGACTCGACGATTACAGAGTAGACTCGACAATCATCAAGACTACCTCAACGATTGTAGTCTTCCCAAAAGATACATTAGCTCAGAAGGAGCTAAGGGCAAATCAGTACATTCCTCATCAGTCAAATTTGTAGAGCTAAGCAGAATTTGACACATGCCCCACTAAGCAAATGGAGAGAGGGAAGTCACAAGTACAGTTTGAAAATGCCTTTTTGAAATCAAAAATTCAAAAAGCTCATCTCTCTCTCTACAAGCAGAAACCCTAACTTTCAGAAAAGCTCAAACAATCATACACAGTGCAAAGAAATCAATGGCAACCTCAAGCGTCATCTCTGGTTACAGACTCTGCTTCGATGAGTTCAAGACAGCTGACCCCAAATTTCTCAAAACCCTGTCGATGATAAAGAAAGTCGGTCTTGAAGAGGCTCTGGGTACGAGCACATGGATCTACCCCAAGCTGATAAACGAATTCTACCAAAATGGGGCGTTCGAAAATGACGTCATCACTACGAGGGTCAAGGATGTGGAAATCAAGCTCAAGGCTGAAGACATCAACCTAGCCCTAGGTTTCAAATCTGAAAGTTTTTCTTTCATAGAGGGCATCAATTTCCATGAAGGCTTAAAGAAGAAGCATCACAAGAAGTTCCCCACTGTCAAAGGATACAAGAAGAAGGAGTTTCCTCAGAGGTATGAATTTTTGGCAGATATTATTGGGAAGTGCATATGTTGCAAGAGCTCCGGCCATGACTCGGTAAACGAAGTACAGCTCAAGCTCATGACAGCCATCAGTAGTGGGATACAGCTTAACTATGGAGCCCTACTACTTGAATGGATCGGGAAGTGGATTCTTAACTCGAAGAAGTCAAAGAGCTCTGGAAAGATGCTATATGGACGATTTATAAGTATCATCCTACAGTCTGCTTTGGGTGATAAGATAGGGGATGATGAAGGAGAGTCCATCGATCCGAATAGAAGAATGGCCCAGCAGCTGTTCGAAAACTGGAAAAGAAACCCGGCAGAGAACGTAAGGGTGATGTCTGAGTCCAGTGGAAGGACTGGTGATGTAAAGGAATCAGGGATTCCAGGAAACATGTCAGTCGTCAAAGAGACTGAAGAAGAAGAGGAAGAGATCAACAAAGAAGAACCCATTACTTTAATCAGAAAAAGTAAGGGTAAAAGAAAGCTGAAGGCTCATATGGCAGAAGAACCTCAGGGGTCAACCACTGATATACCTCAAGAGCTTTCTGATATTGAAACTCTGAGGATTTTGAGAAGGAAGGAACAGCAGGCTGAGGCCGATGAAGACAGAGCCACCATTGCTCAGCTGCTGAAGAAAAAGAGTAAACACAGCCACAAGCCCAAGAGGCCATCTATCTCCTCGATCGTAGAGTCTCTGCCGATCGTACAGACTAGAATGAAAGCCTCTATCAAAGAAATTGCTGCAACAGATACTATGGCTGATCAACAGTTCAGAGCTGAAGCTGTAGGAAGTCCTGAGGCTGTGGCTCAGTCTAGAAAACCAAAAAGAAAATTGGTGAAAAAATACATCCTTGTCATTGAAGGAGTACTTAAAGAGGAAGACAAAAAGATGGCTGCTGAAAAGGAACCATTCAGGGCAAGCCAAAAGGACATAGCTCAAGCTGAGGGGGAGCTACCTGATGATCTCACCCTAGAAAATGCTTCAGCTGAGGGGGAGCTACATGAGTCTCTCACTTTAGAGAATGCCCCAGCCGAGGGAGAACTACTGGAAATGCAGATGGATGCTCATGTTGGGGGGGAGCCTCATGACATCCCTATGTCAGAAGAAGCTGTTCCTGAAGAGAATGAGAGAGCACCGGAGCAAGAAAGTTAAAAGGAGGTCATTGATGTAGTGGAGTCCTCAAAAGGAGATAGAGAAAAAGAAGAAGATGATGATGATGATGATATCGAGATCATAGCTGTGGGATGTGATAGGTATAGGAGAGCTAACTACAATCAGCTGTTCTCCTACCTAACCATGATGCCCTTTCATAGAGTTCAAATTCTCAATTCCTGGAATCACATGTTCTGGAGCTTCAAAGCATATCTAGCAATCTCAGTACTAGCTCATGAATTTCCAGGCAACTTCAACTTTGCCAAGAAGCTGATCACAAATGACCCTTCTTCAAAGAATGGGCATGAGGTACTATCTGTCCCAATCTCTTTCAGGGTCAATTACTATCCATCATCATTTTTTAGTCAATTCTATTAATTTCCAAGCTGGTTGGAAGTGATCCTCAATCCACTAAACCAATTCCCAGTTACAGAATCCCAACATTTTTTAACTGATAAACCAAATATGCCCAACTTCATTTTAATCCCATCTCCTCTCATCTCTACGATTACTGACTCGAGCCAAATCGTAGAGCCACACGCTCAAATTGTAGAGCCACCTACTCCAGAAGCCCAAACACAAGCCCCTCCATCAGATATTCCCTCCTCGTCCTCAAATGAATACTTTAACCTTGATCTTGCTCTCTATACCTTGCAACATCAATACACAAGAGCACCTCCTCCTCCTCTTCCAAACAATCCATAACTCAGTGAACTCCTTTTAGATCTGCCCACCAAATCTGAGTTGTCAGAAGTGTCGAAGAAAGTGATCAAGGACATAGATGACAGTCTTGAAGCTCACACTGAACTCATTCAACTGAGACTGACTAAAATGATCAATGCTGCCAATGATCTCCCAAGCACCCTAAGCTCTGAGCTCACAAAGAAGCTTAGGGAAATCATAAAAGAAATGGTTAAGAGCATAAATGACAGGGATCAGGTCCACTTTCAAGCAGCTAAATGTCACAAGGATGTTGTTCTTGTCTTACAGATGACTCAAGAAGTCCAGAACAAACTTATGTTGGACAGCATCATCAATCTGAAAACTGTCGTAAAAGAATTCCAAGCTTTTTTCATAAGCCAAGGACAGCAGACTGACAATGTCCTAGACATCCTCCAACGAAGGGAAGCTCGATCTGATGCTCTAATCAAAAAAAATTGAGAGGACATTGCTCAAACCCAAATTCAACTCAACGAGCTTGTCCAAGGAGTGACTCGCCTCTTAGAAGACATTCGAACCCTTGATGCTGACATAAAGGGGGAGAATAAAGGGAAAGGAGATCAAGGCAAAGGCAGAGGCACATTCTTAGCTCAATCATCAAGGAGTCCTCCTCCAAGGCAGTATCACCAACAAACTCCACGATCTGGCCATCAGACTCAACGATCTGATCAGCAAGAAATTATAATGGCTCAACCATTAAGGAGTTTTGGGCCAACTACCAGCTCACAAAATGTGACCACCACAGGCCTAAGAATGCCAATTGGAGATCCTGCATTTATGAATAGGTATGATCTCAATCCAAGGCTAAGCCCAAGTGAGCTGGAAGATCTAGCCAGGAGAGAAGAAGCAAGCAGGAAAAGAAGAGCTGAGGAGTATGCCAATCCTCCACGCAAAAGATCAAAGAAATAGAGATAAGTTAAAATTTAAATTCTTATTGATGTAAAGCTTAATTGCAATACCTATTCCTCAAACATCAATAAATTCAAGCTTATTCTCTAGCAATTTTAGCTGCTCAATGAAATATTAAGTCATATTTACTTTCCTGCAAATGCATCTAGAAACTAATAATCATAACAACAAATCTCCTCGGTTATGTCAACATCAAATAGGGGGAGATTGTTGGGAGAGTGCATATTTTGATTTGATGTTTAATGTAAATGCTCATGATTATACGTAAAGTTCTTCAAGGAATATATATGTACAAGGACTTAGTGATAGATCAAATTTGTTAGGTTGATCTAAGCTCTTAATATGTATCATTCTGTAATTTGATGAATAGATAAAGAGATCAAAGATGTTAGGTTGATCTTGAGATGTAATAGATAGGCTTCGAAGAGATCGTAGTGTATCAAGCTGACCAAGATTACAGAAGCCAAGGCAGAATCGTAGAGCATTGAGGATCGTAGTGTGCCTGCCTTGAAGGGCCTTTTCAAAAATCATAGAGTGGTTCCAACGTTTGCCAAGCCAACTCAGAGATCGTAGTGTGCTCTCGGAATCATAGAGTCAGCAAGACAACCAAGCAAAGATCGTAGTGTGCCAGCCCTTAAGAGAAATCGTAGTGTTCTCATCTGGCAGTCAAGCACCAAGGTGGCAAGACACCACGATCTGAATTGTAGAGTATCATCTGCCTGAGTCAGAAGCATCGAGCCTTACCCATTTGTTTAAAGATAAATTCCAACAAATGTGGAATGGGTTATAAACGTTGAAGTACTCACCAGCCCCAATGACATAAAAGATATCCTTAGTATGCAACAAAGAAGCATATTAAAGAGCTAAGAAAAGGACCATGGGTCAGAGGAAAACACCTTTTCAGGTGTTAGGTGAGAAAGCAGTCTGCTGTGTCAGTGGGCCAGAATGCAATTCAGAAGATGTGCAAAAAAGTCTCCATCAAAGTTCTAAAATGTCAAATGCATTTAATGCTTCAACGGATGGATCCAACGGATAGATTTCAAGGATCACATATATGCAAAACACTAACAGATGAAAACAAAAGGAGCAAGCAAACATTGAACAAAACGCTGAAGAACACTCAACGCTCAACTCTACGATATGAGAAAAAGAGAAAGCTTGCTCAACTGCTCAGTTCTTTCGAATAAATGCTTAACGGCAACTGAGTAGCATCAACCAAGAACTCATCAACTACCAATCAACTGAAGTAAGAGTTCCAAGTCAGAAAGACTTGAAGAGTTCTAAGTGAACTGAGAAGAACCAAGTCTACTAGACTTGAAGAGTTCAAGAGTGAACTAAGAAGTACCTAGATTGCTGATCTAGAAGGAATATGTGAGATTCAGAAAGTGTAAAGATATCGTTAGTGGATTTCCTACTCGAGGAGTAGAAGAGTGAACTAGGAGCCTTAGGTGCTCTGAACCACTTAAAACTGCTATGTCTCTTAAATTCTTGCTATAACTGCTATATCTGCTATAACTGTTATAACTGCCTCACTCTCATTAACTCACTATATCTAAAAGAGAAAAATAAACTAATCTTAATTTCGTTGTGTTTGAATCATTATCAAAACTAACAAAGTAAAACGAAAAGAATTTTAAATATCTATTCAACCCCCCTTCTAGATAACTATTGTGTCTCCTGGAACTAATAGTAATATATATATATATATATATATATATATATTATTGAAATACGTATATGTTATGAAATAAGGAATTAACATGTATGCTGAGTAAGGCTGTAAAATGAGCAAACAGTTCGGGCTCGATTCGTACTCACTCGACTAAAAGTTCGATTCGAGCTCAACTCGAAATATAAACAAGTCAAATATGAGCAAATTTTAAAGTTCGATAAATTACTTGAACCTTCTCAAATTGTAATTTTATATTAATACTCGGATCATATTCGTTCGAAAAGTTCAAACTGCTCGGGCTCAATTCGAAATCGTGCTCGACTCGGTAGCTAAATGAACCTCAATCAAGTCTTATTTTATACTTGATAAACTTTATGAAACAAATCTGAGTAACTTAATATTCGGCTCAACTCGATTCATTTAAACCCTTAATGTGAGATATTAAATTATTAAGCATGAGTGGGAGACTATTTAGGCATCATAAAGGATACTAAGCTAAGCCATTATTTGTTAAGGGAAAGCTAAACCAATAATAACTTTCCTGCTTATCTTCATTCCATGTCCATCTGTTCCAAACCATTTCCTCCTAACCTCTCCTACTCACATGCTACCAACATCAAAGTTCTACCAACTTTTACTAAAAAAACCTCCATCTCTGTGTACTCTCTTAAGCCGATTGAAGGAAAATTGAGGGGGTGACTAAGGAAGAAGCCTTGAAGCAAAGTGTTTGGGTTTATTAAATTTCAAATCGACTCATCTCACAGAGTCACAGGTATGCATTTTGTTAATTTTAAATCCTCTGTCACGTTTTCTCTCTCCATACTCTATCACCGTCGGCTGAAGCAAAAAAAAATTGGGGGTGATTGCGGGATAAATTTTGAAGCAAACTAGTTTGGGTTCAATTAATTTCAAGTTGAATCCTCTAACGTGTATATCTTTGTTAATTAAAGTGTTAATTAGCATATCAAAGTTATATAAAGCTAATTTATGGAGATGCTCCTAGTAAGTCTTTCCTTTTCAATCTTATCCTTTGTTCCTTTCTCTATTTGGGTTTTTTTTTGGGATCTAAGTTTGCCTGTGATATAGATTATTCCATTGGTTTTTATGCATGTGGATGAATTAGTGGGTTTTCACCTATCTCATATTAATCGTCAAGATTCCATATAGACAGCGGTTGATTTGATTGGATTGATGTATGGTTTTTTGATTTCAACTCCATATAAACAACATTTTATTTGTTATTGTTGTTATGGTTATGTTTTAATTATCAACAGTTTTATTGCATAACATAATTTCAAATCTCAAAGAATTTAATTTATAACACTTTTCATGATACAAACTGAGTATATGCTTTTATTTATGGGGTAATTTTACAGTCAATACTCACTAATTGGCATGCACACTAAATGTTTGAGAAAAATATTTGGATTAAATTAATGAAGGAAATAGTGGATAGTTGTGAAGAATAAAAAATAGGGGGTCCTGCAAGAGGAGTTGTTGAAACTTCAAACTCTTATGTGCAAAATGTAATGTAAATCCTTATATGAAAAATCTTGTTCGTAATGAGGTTGATAAAAAGGATGAGAGGCTGATTATAAGTGGAAGTGATTGTTTAAATAAGACCGGCATGATGTTGTAAGATGAAGCAATAGAATTTTCATAAGAATATGTGAGAATTGTTTGTGGACAAAGGCAAAACTATACAGTTAAATAACTCTTTTGAATGTCTTGTTTTGGAGGAAGGGTATTCTCATAACTCAATGGTCAGGGCACTTTCGTTAGAAAATTTAACCAAATCTATAAAAAAATACTAAAAAGGGAACTAAAAGGATTGGCTACTGTACAAACAAATATGATCTTAATCTCTCACTATCATATTAACTCTCTATTCCTTTTACCGTTTTTTTTATTAAGTAGCATAACCTAAAAGTCTAACATCTTTTCACTTTATGATCAATAGAATAAAAAAAAATATGATGATTCACATTTTCAAATTCATTCAAGTGCATATTTACCTCTACACTATTTATACAGATTTTTTCACTCTCCTCAATTCTTTTAATTTCTTTTTGTACAACTAATTCGGTACTGCGAGTGGTGCTTAATATATGTCATTCGGTTGGAGTTTTTTTGTCGTCAGTGTATATAGGCTGTTGGGAGAGTGCATATTTTGATTTGATGTTTAAAGTAAATGCTCATGATTATATGTAAAGTCCTTCAAGGAATATATATACAAGGACTTAGTGATAGATCAAATTGTTAGGTTAATCTAAGCTTTTAATGTTTATCATTCTGTAAATGAATGTATAGATGAAGAGATCAAAGATGTTAGGTTGATCTATATCCTGAGATGTAATAGATAGGCTTCAACAAAATCGTAGTCTATCGAGCTGATCAAGAGATTGCAGAAAGCCAAGGCATAATCATAGAGCTTCGAGGATCATAGTGTGACTGTCTTTAAGGGCCTCTCCGGAAATCGTAGAGTGGTGGTCCCAACGTTTGCCGAGCCAACTCAGAGATCGTAGTGTGATCTCGAAAATGTAGAGTCTGCAAGACAAGCAAGTGAAGATCGTAGTGTACTAGCCCTTAAGAGAAATCGTAGTGTTCACGTGTGCTAGTATCAGACCAAGCACCAAGGTGGCACGACACCACGATTTGAATCATAGAGTATCATCTGCCTGTGTCAGAAGCATCGAGCCTTGCCAATTTGTTTAAAGATAAATCCCAACAAATATGGAATGGGTTATAAACGTTGAAGTCCTCACCAGTCCCAATGAAATAAAAGATATCCTTAGTATACAACGAAGAAACGTATTGAAGAACTTAAGAAAAGGACCATGGGTCAGAAGAAAACACCTTTTCAGGTGTTAGGTGAGAAAGCAGTCTGTTGTGTCAATGGGCCAGAATGCAATTCAGAAGATGTGCAGAAAAGTCTCCATCAAAGTTCAGAAATGTCAAACGCATTTAATGCTTCAACGGATGTCTTCAACGGATAGATTTCAAGGATCACATATATGCAAAACATCTGCAGATGATTCAACTAAGCAAGCATTAAACAAAACATTGAAGAACACTCAACGCTCAACTCTACGATCTGAGAAAAAGAGAAAGCTTGCTCAGGTACTCAATTCTTTCGAACAAGTGCTTAACAGCAACTGAGTAGCACCAATCAAGAACTCATCAACTACCAATCAAGTGAAGTAAGAGTTCCAAGTCAGAAGGAGTTGAAGAGTTCTAAGTGAACTGTGAAGAACCAAGTCTGCTAGACTTGAAGAGTTCAAAAGTGAACTGAGAAGTGCCTAGACGCTGGTCTAGAAGGAATCTGTGAGATTCAGAAAGTGTAAAAGATATCCTTAGTGGATTTCCTACTCGAGGAGTAGAAGAGTGGACTAGGAGCTTTAAGTGCTCTGAATCACTTAAAACTGCTGTGTCTTTTTCATTCTTGCTATAACTACCATAACTGTTATAACTGCCTCACTCTCATTAACTCACTATATCTAAAAGGGAGAACAAACAAATCTTAATTCTGCTGTGTTTGAATCATTATCAAAACTAACAAAGTAAAACAAAAAGAATTTAAATATCTATTCAACCCCTCCTTCTAGATAACTATTGTGCCTCCGGGAACTAACAATTGGTATCAGAGCAGGTTCTATCAAAAGCCTACAAAGCTTGAGTAGATCCAATGGCACAGCTGATAAGCGAAACAAAGACTGAAGGAGGTAGCAAGCCACCTATGTGCAACAAAGATAAATTCGCCAACTGGAAAGTTCGGATGCAAGCATACATGGATTCAATAGATGAAGATCTATTTGAAACTGTTCAGAATGGGCCCTACGTTCCTACAAAGCTTGCACCAACTACAGACGACCCAAACAGAATACAGATCAAGGTCAAAGAGTAATGGACAGATAATGAAAAGAGAGTTGTTCAACTCGACAAAAAGGCCAAAAACATTTTGTTCCAATCCTTAGAAGATGATCTGTTCGAAAATGTGGTCAACAACAAAATAGCAAAGGAGGTATGAAAAGCATTGCTCATCATGCATGAAGGAACAGAAGAAGTCAGAGAAAACAAACAATCTCTCCTGACTCAGTAATATGAGATGTTTGCACACGTTCAAGGAGAAAATGTCACTGCCACCTACGAGAGATTCAATGTACTACTCAACTCTCTACGAGCCTATGGAAAGATCTACCCAAATAAAGATCTAATTATAAAGTTCATGAGAACCTTACCATGCAAGTGGGATGCCAAAACTACTGCTATCATGGAATCAAAGAATCTCCATGAAATGATTGTTCAACAGTTATATGGCAACCTTCTTACATATGAACTGGAGCTTACTCAACTAGCAGAAATGCTATCTGAAGGAAGAAAGAAGGATAAGGGTGTTGCTCTCAAAGCAACTGAAAACACCTCCAAAGTCAACACTGAAATTGACTCTGACTATGATGATGATGATGATGATGATGATGATGATGATGAGGATTTTGCAATGCTGGTGAAAAGACTCAGAAGGTTCTTGCGTCAAGACAGAATCAGCAAACCAAAGAAAGTCAACAACTACAGCAGCCAAGAGCAGATAAATGATCTATGCTACAACTGCAAGAAGCCTGGTCATTTCATTGCAAACTGCAACAAACCTCTTAGAGAAGAACTAAAGAAGAAATCACATTCAAAGAAGGAATTCAAAGGCAACAAAAGGCCTCAGAAGAAAGACAAAGGTCTTGTAGCTGGAGGATCGTGGAGTGACTCTGACAATGACTCAACTCCCGAATCTGGAGATGATGAAGATCCTCAAATGAAAAATCTTTGCCTGATGGCCAAGCATGCAAAGGATAAAAAGAACTCCAACATTCATGAAGTAAGTATAGATGAGGTATTTAACTTTAACTCTCCTGATGTAGACATTGATAATTTAAGAACTGCACTGCATGGCATAACATCTGATCTGCATCAATACATGAAATGGTTCAGAGTTCTGTCCAAAGATTATTCACTTCTTCAAAAGGAGAAAAAGAAAGTTCAAGAAGAACTGGAAACAGTCCTTCTAAGTACTGACTCTCTCTCCAAGTTTGAAGCTAAGAATAAGCTTTTAAAATAGACCAATAAGCTTAATGCACAAAGAGAGTCAAGTCTAACCTCTAAAATTGAGGAACTAGAAAGGACTATCTCTACATGGAATAAGTCCTCTTCATCTATGGACTCTCTGCTCTCTAGCCAGAGAAGTGTCTCTGACAGAACAGGCTTAGGCTTTGGGGAATCCACCTTAGAGCCATGTGTGAAAAAGATAAAGGAAACTAGCACTAGTAATGCTACAAGTTTTAGTAGAGGCATTATATTTGTGAAATCCTCACAGAAAGAAGAACCAGTCCAACCCTGCTCTTCTGATTCAATCCATATTCTAAGGAATAAAGGATCGCATGTTGGCCTAGGTTTTAGAAAAGAGAAGAGTAACCCAGCCACTACTTTCCAACCTCGAAGGATCGTAGAGTCGAGTAAAATCAACTCCACGAACCATCTGGGAAGGAACAGTAGAGGAAAGGTACACTCCTCACAAATCATGAAACACAAGAACACATGGAAGAAGGAGAATCAGTTTAACAGAAGGATGGCTGAGAACCCACACAAGTCCAAATGGAGGAAGAATCCTCATACACACCCAAGCATGCATCATATTAGATGTTTTATGTGCAACAAGATTGGTCATAAGGCTGCAATATGCTATTATAAATCTATGCATGTGAGACCCAAAATCAAGCAGATTTGGGTTCCCAAAGGTACTAACAAAGTAGGGCCCATGCAAGTATGGGTACCAAAATGAAAGTTTAATGTTACCACAGGAACAGAGCTCCAAGATCACAACCTGGTATCTGGACAGTGGATGCTCAAGGCACATGACCAGGAACAAGGCCCTTCTGTCTAACTACATAGAGGAGGGTCCTTCAGTTTTGGAGACAATGGCTCTGGCAAGACAAGAGGATATGGCTCAACTAGGAATGGTGCAGTGTCCATCAGTAAAGTGGCCTATGTGGAAGGACTACAACACAATCTTCTTAGCATAAGTCAACTCTGCGACAAGGGTCATCAAGTAATATTTCTCAACAATCAATGTCAAGTCAGAGATTTGAAGACATCTGCTATAAAGCTAACCGGAACAAGAGAAGGAAATGTCTACACTGTGAATCTTGGTCAACTAAGCTCGGACGAGACAATATGCTTTCTGGCTAAAGCATCTGAAGAAATGAGCTTGCTATGGCATAGAAGACTGTCTCATCTCAACTTCAAGAGCATATCCAAACTGGCCTCAAAAGATCTAGTTACAGGCTTACCCAAGTTCAGCTTCATCCTGTCAGCTTGGAAAGCAGACCAGAAGCTCATTCAAGAGCAAAACTGCCAACTCAATTGACAAGCCCCTGCAGCTGCTTCACATGGATCTATTTAGGCTAATTCCAACAATGAGCCTTGGAGGGAAGAGATACTCACTAGTCGTAGTGGATGACTACACCAGATTCACATGGGTGTTCTTTCTAACCTCAAAAGATGAAACAAGCTCCCAACTGATCAAGATGTTCAGACTAGTGATGAACGAGAAAGGGGAGAAAATCAAGGCCATACGGAGTGATCATGGCAGAGAATTTAACTTCTCTAAGATGGACCAGTTCTTCACAGACAATGGCATCAGTCACAACTTCTCAGCTCCACGAACTCCTCAACAAAATGGAGTAGCTGAGAGAAAGAACAACTCTTTGATAGAGGCTGGAAGAACCATACTAGCAGCAGCCCATCTACCTAAATACTTCTGGGCAGAAGCTGTCAACACTGCATGCTACACTCAGAACAGATCGCTGATACACTCTACGATTAAGAAGACGCCCTACGAACTATGGAAAGGAAGAAAGCCAAATGTCAGCTACTTCCATGTATTCGGCTGTGCGTGCTACATTCTCAACAATGGGAAGCAGTACCTGACAAAGTTTCAAACCAAGTCAGACGAAGGAATTTTTCTTGGATATGCCACAGATAGTAAGTCCTATAGAGTGTTCAACAAGAAAACGCTAATTGTAGAAGTCTCAATTCACATCATCTTTGATGAAATAGACATGAACAAAATAATGTCTCAAGGCACTATAAATGACAGTCCAGACACTACGAACGAGGTCGTCGAGCTTAACACCACGATCGTAGTCCCAGACAATGAAATCGTTGAGCAAGGAAATTAGATCGTAGAGAGGTCCACGCAAGACAATGATCCTCCACATCAAGAAGCAGAAATTGACCTTGAAGATCTCAGACAAGAAGGCATCAGGACAGATGTTCCAACAGGAAATAGATGGGTAAGAGATCACACTCAAGACTTAATCATTGGAGATCCAAGTACAAGAGTCAAAACAAGAGCTACCATGTGACGACCCCAAAATAGGTATACAACACCCATTCTGAGTCGCCAAAATACATGGTACAGAAACAACTACATCTTTACTATTACAACATAAGAACTGTGAGTTTAAATACAAATATTGTCATCTAGACAATATCCACACTCAAATAAGTCCTCATTACAATTATTGATACATTATTTCACAAAAATGGTGAGGACTACTAAAATAACTTCTAGAACCATCATTCCATACCCCGACTAGTACTCACTACATTCTCGCCTCTTGAGAAAAATAGAACAAAAAGGAAAAGGGTGAGCTCAACTTGCCCAGTAAAGAACATTATGACTAAGATAATACAGAATAAATTATCGTTAGCCTTCAATAGGGAAAAATCTAATAGAATACAATAGACAACAAGTTTTAAATCAATATTCGCAGCGAAAAATAATAATTCATAGAAGAGTTACGTAGAGAATGAAATCTACTATTATCTATGAATTTAAAAGTCCATCGTCAATATTTTATCCCTGTAACATCAATTAATATTCATCTTTGCACTACAAGCCAAAGATATTCATCAATTGGTCATGTTCATCTCAACACCTGTTCATCTTTGCACTACGGGCCAAAGATATTCATCAGAAATCATTCATCTTTGTACTACAGGCCAAAGATATTCAGTTATATCATCATTTAGGACTGAGGATGATGAAAAATATTTTAAAAGAAACGAATCCAGTGAAACAAAATAACAAATATTAAGGATTCGTATTTCGATTTATTCATGTCCAAAAATACCTTATAAATAATCATAGTGAAGTAAAATTCAAGAATGATCAAAACATGGATACAATCAAAGCTAGTATCCAGAATAGATATTTTGGACGAAAAGAAGAAAATTTCATTTTTCGGTGAATAGTAACTCGTGAATAGTAACTCATGAATAGTAACTCGTGAATAGTAACTCATGAATAGTAACCCCGACATGAAAAGTTCCAAATTTGATAAAAAAATTTAACCAATATTTTGGCATAATGATATTGAAGAAATAATATCATTTTCGAATAAAATAACATCCCTTACCTCGTAAAGACAGTACTTCTAGTTAAAACACCGGATATAGGCTATGACTTGAACTTGCACCGTATAACAATACTCAAAATATTAAAATAATCACAAGAATACGCTACTTAATATAGAGAGAGAGAATATTTCAGTTTCTAGTGTATTTTTCAATTCTAACCTAAGCACCATATTTATAGAAAAATGCTTAGAACACCAAAGCAGAAAATTTAATAAAATATTAATATAATTATACAAATTTTCTTTAGCCCACCTTTTGGTCAAAAACACCAGCCACACATGTTAATGATGTCCAAAAAAATATAAAAAACGTTTTTCTCAAAATAATTAACTAAAACTCCCAAAAATCAATTATTTCGGAACTTCGGAACTTTAATAATTCATAATAAATAGCCCTTTTATCAGAAAATTCGAATCTGGCAAGTTTTTATAGGAAATTCAATTCTCTACAACTTTTCAAAAGAAAGTTTTCCCAAATTCCAAACAGAAATTGATCGAAATCCATAAACGGACGATTTTACATGCTAAAATCAAATTTTATTCAAGAAATGGGCCCACAGACATGTTTAACATGTTTTAAACAACTTTTGCAACAAAAATACTCTTTCTCCTTATATACTCATATATCCCACATTCATTATAAAAATATCATCATTATTATATTATAATAATATAATAAAATATTATTTTATCAGAAAAGATAAAATATCGATTTTTAACAATTGTCACTCTCAAAATTTTCTCCATCTATATCCACATAAAATGAATATTTTCCTCATCATATAAATCAATAATTAATTATTCACAAATAATATTATAGAATCACAGTACTGGCAACCAGGTCGTTCCCAGGAAAGAGGGGGCTTTCCAATAAGGATTTCTCCTTACTGGCGCGCAATTAGGTGACCAAACCTCTCCTTAGACAGAACTTTCTAGACATTTCCAATAATGTTATCTAATAATATTATTCAGATAATATGAATTATTACTCCGATAATGGAAAATACTGTGTAGTGACAATTATTGAAACAACAGTAATATAAAATATCAACGCAACAATTATTGAATCAATAAAATAAAATACTGAACAGTAATTACTGTAACCATTATTGAGTAGTGCCTTCTTACGTAAGAATCAATAATTGGTGCAATACAGTGTGCTACTGTGCAACAATGTGTATTACTGTGTTTAACCACCGGGTATTCCAACAGTATTAACGGTAACAACTACGCTGTTATTTATAAACAACTTATACTTGTCGTTTTCTTCGTCCAATCGCTTTCCGTTATGGGGCCCACAAAAGACTGCGCCGTCGTACGAATATTTCCTGACAGGAAGAATATTCCACGACCAAACGAATATTCCCCGACAACAATGAATATTTTATAACAACCTGCTTATTTAAAATATTTGCACATTTTACCCATAACTAACCTCATTAATCAATTTAACCCTTACTATTTCAAATAATAAATAGAGAAAATTAAATTTTATTTATTAATAATTTGGGGTCTTACATACCACCCAAAATGAATGTTTCTATCTGAGCTTTTTGTCACAAATGGAATCTAAGAAGGTTGAAGATGCTATGGAAGACTCCAGCTGGATAGAAGCCATGCAGGAAGAGCTAAATCTGTTCGAAAGGAGCAAAGTATAGATATTAGTTCCAAGAACAAAGAGTCATCATGTTATTAGAACCAAGTGGGTCTTCAGAAACAAGATGGATGAAGATGGAGTAATAACCAGAAATAAGGCAAGACTAGTGGCCAAGGGTTACTCTCAGGAAGAAGACATTGACTACGATGAGACATTTGCACCTGTTGCCAGATTAGAAGCCATCAGAATATTTCTTGCATTTGCTGCTCATATGAAGCTCAAAGTCTTCCAGATGGATGACAAAAGTGCATTCCTAAATGGTGAACTTCAAGAAGAAGTATATGTAGAGCAACCTCCAGGTTTCATCAATCCATCTCTTTCCAATTATGTTTATAGATTAGACAAAGCCTTATATGGTCTTAAACAAGCACCTAGAGCATGGTATGAAACACTAACTAATTTTTTTTATTGAAAATGGGTTCTCTAGAGGTAGAAAAGATACCACATTATTTCTTAGAAAGCATAAAGACAGTCTTATTAGTTCAAATATATGTTGATGACATTATTTTTGGTTCTACTGATGAAAAATTATGTAAGAGATTTGCCAAGCTTATGCAGAACAAGTTTGAAATGAGCATGATGGGTGAGCTGAACTTCTTTCTTGGACTACAAGTAAAGCAGACTGATGAAGGAATCTTCATAAACCAAGCCAAGTACATTAAAGACTTACATAAGAAGTATGACATGGAATCAGCCCAGCAACCAAGCTTGACAAAGATAAAAAAGGTAAAAGTATTGATATAACTCAATACAGAGGTATGATAGGCTCTCTTCTATATCTAACTGCCAGTAGACCAGACATAATGTTTGCAACATGCATATGTGCTAAATTTTAAGCTAATCCTAAGAAATCACACTTAACTGCTGTAAAAAGGATTTTTAGGTACCTCAAAGGCACACCTCACTTAGAGCTTTGGCATCCCAAGGAGTCCTCATTTGAACTAATAGGATATACAGATGCTGATTTTGCAGGCTATAAAATAGATAGGAAAAGCACCAGTGGCACCTGTCAGCTGCTAGGAAATAGACTTGTGTCCTGGTTTAGCAAGAAGCAAAACTTAGTATCTACTTCAACTGCAGAAGCTGAATACATTGCCGCTGGCAGCTGTTGTGCTCAGATCTTATGGATGAAAAATCAGCTAATAGACTATGGGTTTGAATTCAAATCTATACATGTTCGCTGTGATAACACAAGTGGCATAGCAATAACTCATAATCATGTCATGCATTCTAGGACTAAGCATATAGAAATAAGGTATCATTTCATTAGGGATCATGTGCAAAATGGAACCATATCTTTACAATATATCCCTACTGAAAATCAACTTGCTGATGTCTTTACAAAGCCTCTAGATGAATCCAGGTTTAACAAATTAATAATTGAGCTAGGCATGCTAAATTTACAACCATGAAATCTATGCTCTAGTCTGTGCTAACCATGCAGATATAAAGGCTATGTTCGAAATCACAGACATGACCAAAGAAAGTCCACAATCGTACAGCTACAGTGACATAAAAGTCAACGATCGCAGTGCCGACTCAACGATGGTAGAACTCCATCAACAGAACAAAGGAGCGTCCTGTGATGACAAAGTTCAACAAAACAAAGCAATCTCTCAGATAAGCGCCTCAGGGACAAACCTAACCCTTGATTCACTCTATGAGGTTGGCCCTTCCTGAGCTACCTTAAACCGAGAAGAATGCTAAGTCAAAAGTTCATCATAAGGACCCGGGCAAACTTGACGAATGGATAGTAGAATCAACGAATGCAGAGTAGACTCGACGATCGTAGTACAGAATCAACGAATACAGAACAGACTCGACGAATGCAGAGCAGACTCGACAATAATAAAGACTACCTCAAAGATCGCAGTCCTCCCAAAGGATACATTAGCTCAGAAGGAGCTAAGGGTAAATCAGTACATTCCTTTTTAGTCAAATTCATAGAGCCAAGCAAAATTTGACACATGCCCTACTAAACAAATGAAGAGAGGGAAGTTACAAGCGTAATTTGAAAATACCTTTTTGAAATTAGAAGTTCAAAAAGCTCATCTCTATCTCTCTCTCTCTCTACAAGCAAAAACCCTAACCTTCCGAAACAACCATACTCAGTGCAAAGAAATCAATGGCAGCTTCAAATGTCATATCTGGTTACAGACTCTGTTTCGATGAGTTCAATACAGCTAACCCCAAATTTCACAAAACTATGTCTCTAATAAAGAAAGCTGGTCTTGAAGAGGCTTTAGGTACGAGCACATGGATCTACCCTAAGCTGAAGTTTTACAGAAATGGTACGTTCGAGAACGACGTCATCACTACGAGGGTCAGGAACGTGGAAATCAAGCTTAAGGCTGAGGACATAAACCTAGCCCTAGGTTTCAAATCAAAAGGGGTTTCATTCATAGAGGACATCGATTTCCATGAAGGACTTAAGAGGATGCATCACAAGAAGTCTCCAAATGTCAGGGGGTACAAAAAGGAGCTTCCCTAAAGGTACGAATTTCTGGCAGACATTGTTGGAAAATGCATATGTTGCAAGAGCTCCGGCCATGACTCTGTAAACGAAGTGCAGTTCCAGCTCATGATAACCATAAGTAGTGGGATTTAACTCAACTATGGAGCCCTACTACTTGAATAGATTGGGAAGTGGATTCTTAGCTCGAAGAAGTCAAAGAGCTCTAGAACGATGTTCTATGGGCGATTCATAAGTATCATCCTACAGTCTACTTTGGGTGATAAAATTGGGGATGATGAAGGAGAATCCATCAATCCAAACAGAAGAATGACCCAGCAGCTGTTCGAGAACTGAAAAAGGAATCCAGTAGAGAATGTAAGAGTGATATATGAGTACAGTGGAAGGACTGGTGATGTAAAGGAATCAGGGATTCCAGGAAATATGTCAGTTATCAAGGAGACTGAAGAAGAAGAGGAAGAGATCAACAAAGGAGAATCCATTGCTTTAGTCAGAAAAAACAAGGGCAAAAGAAAGCTGAAGGCTCAAATGGCAGAGGAACCCCAGGGTTCAACCACTGAAATACCTCAAGAGTGTTCTAACATTGAAACTCTGAGGATCTTGAGAAGGAAAGAATAATAGGCTGAGGCAGATGAAGACAGAGCTACCATCTCTCAGCTGCTAAAGAAGAATAAACACAGTCACAAATCTAAGAGGCCCTCTATCTCTTCGATCGTAGAGTCTCTACCGATCGTAGAGACCAGACTAGATGCCTCTCCCAAAGAAGTTGATGCAACAGATTCTCTGGCTGATCAACAATTCAGAACTGAAGCCAAAGAAAGTCCTAAGACTGTAGCTCAGCCTAGGAAACCAAGAAGGAAATTGATCAAAAAGTACATCCTTATCAATAAAGGAGTACTTAAAGAAAAAAGATAGCCACTGAGAAGGGGCTATCTGAAGCAAGACAAGAGGACAATGCTCCAGCTGAGGAGGAGCTACCTGAAGTTCTCACTCTAGAGAGTGCTCTAGCTGAAGGGGAGCCATTCGAAATGTAAATGGATGATCATGTTGAGGGGGAGCCTCATGATATCCCTATGGCAGTAGAAGCTGCACCTAAGGAGAATGAGAGAGCTCCAGAGAAAGAAAGTCAAAAGGAGGTCATTGATGTAGTGGAATCCTCAAAAGAAGACAGCGAAGAAGAAGAAGATGATGATGAGGTCGAGATTATAGCTGTGGGCTGTGATAGGTATAGGAGAGCTAACTACAATCAGTTATTCTCCTATCTACCCATGATGCCCTTTCATAGAGCTCAAATTCTCAACTCCTGGGATCACATATTCTGGAGCTTCAAAGCATATCCAGCAATCTCAGTGCTAGCTCATGGATTTCCAGGCAACTTCAACTTTGCCAGAAAGCTGATCACAAATGGCCCTTCTTCAAAGAATGGGCACGAGGTACTATTTATCCCAATCTCTTTCAGGATTAATCACTATCCACCATCATTTTTCAGCCAATTCAATGAATTCCCAAGCTGGTTAGAAGTGATCCTCAATCCACTAAATCAATTTCCAGTTGCAGAATCCCAACATTCTGTAACTGATGAACCAAATATGCCCAACTTCATTTTGATCCCATCTCCTCTCATCTCTACGATTACTGACTCAAGCCCATTCGTAGAGTCACACGCTCAAATCGTAGAGCCTCCTACTCAAGAAGCCCAAACACAAGCCCCTCCATCAGATATTCCCTCCTCGTCTTCAAATGAATATTTCAACCTTGATCTTGCTCTGTACACCTTGCAAGATCAATACACAAGAACCCTTCCTTCTCCAAATAATCCACAACTCTGTGAACTCCTTTCAAATCTTCCCACCAAAAGTGAGTTATCAGAAGCGTCCAAGAAAGTGACCAAGAACATAGACGACAGTCTTGAAGCTCACACTGAGCTCATTCAAATGAGACTGTCTAAAATGATCAATGCTGCCAATGCTCTTCCAAGCACCCTAAGCTCTGAGCTAACAAAGAAGCTTAGGGAGATCATAAAAGAGATGCTTAAAAGCATAAATGATCGGGATCAGATCCACTTTCAAGCTGCTAAGAAACATAGGGACGTTGTTCTTCTCTTGCAGACGACTCAGGAATCCCAGAACAAACTTATGATGGACAGCATCACGAATCTACAAACTGCAGTGAAAGAATTCTAAGGATTTTTCATGAGCCAAGGGAAGTAGACGGACAATGTCCTGGACATCCTCCAACGAAGGGAAGCTCGAAATAACGCTCTAATCAAAGAGAATCAAGAAGACATTGCTTAATCCCAAAGTCAGCTCAACGAGCTTATCCAAGGCATGACTCGGCTCTCCGAAGACATTCAAACCCTTGATGCTGACATAAAGGGGGAGAATAAAGGGAAAAGAGAAAAGGGCAAGGGAAGAAGAAGAGGCACATTCATAGCTCAATCATCAAGAAGCCCTCCTCCAAGGCAGTTTCACCGTCAGACTCCACGATCTGATCAGCAGCAAATCATCATGGCCCAACCACTAAGGAGTCAGGGGTCATCTCCCAACTCACAAGAAGTGACCACCACAGGCCTAAGAATGCCAATTAGAGATCCTACATTCATGAATAGGCATGATCACAATCCAAGACTAAGTCAAAGCGAGCTGGAAGATCTAGCCAGGAGAGACGAAGCAAGCAGGAAAAGAAGAGCTGAGGCGTATGCCAATCCTCCATGAGGCAAAAGGCTGAAGAAATAGAGATAAGTTGAAATTTAATTCTAATTGATGTAACTAAACTTCAATGTAATATCTATCTTTAAACATCAATAAATTCATGCTTATTCTCAAGAAATTTCAGCTGCTCACTGAAATATTAAGTCATATTTACTTTCCAACAATTGCATCTAGAAATTGATAATCATGACAACAAATCTCCTTGGTTATGTCAACATCAAATAGGGGGAGATTGTTGGAAGAGTGCATATTTTTATTTGATGTTTAAAGTAAATGCTCATGATTATATGTAAAGTCCTTCAAGGAATATATGTACAAAGACTTAGTGATAGATCAAATTGTTAGGTTAATCTAAGCTTTTAATATTTATCATTCTGTAAATGAATGTATAGATGAAGAGATCAAAGATGTTAGGCTGATCTATATCCTGAGATGTAATAGATAGGCTTCAACAAAATCGTAGTCTATCGAGCTAATCAAGAGATTGCAGAAAGCCAAGGCAGAATCGTAGAGCTTCGAGGATCATAGTGTGTTTATCTTTAAAGGCTCTCTAGAAATCGTAGAGTGGTCCCAACATTTACCGAGCCAACTCAGAGATCGTAGTGTGCTCTCTAAAACATAGAGTCTGCAAGACAAGCAAGTGAAGATCGTAGTATACCAGCCCTTAAGAGAAATCATAGTGTTCACGTGTGCTAGTATCAGATCAAGCACCAAGGTGGCACGACACCACGATTTGAATCATAGAGTATCATCTGCCTGTGTCAGAAGCATCGAGCCTTGCCCATTTGTTTAAAGATAAATCCCAACAAATGTGGAATGGGTTATAAACGTTGAAGTCCTCACCAGTCCCAATGAAATAAAAGATATCCTTAGTATACAACGAAGAAACGTATTAAAGAAGTTAAGGAAAGGACCATGGGTCAGAAGAAAATACCTTTTCAGGTGTTAGGTGGGAAAGTAGTCTGTTGTGTCAGTGGGCCAGAATGCAATTTAGAAGATGTGCAGAAAAGTCTCCATCAAAGTTCAGAAATGTCAAACGCATTTAATGCTTCAATGGATAGATTTCAAGGATCACATATATGCAAAACATCTGCAGATGATTCAACTAAGCAAGCATTAAACAAAACATTGAAGAACACTCAACGCTCAACTCTACGATCTGAGAAAAAGAGAAAGCTTGCTCAGCTACTCAGTTCTTTCGAACAAGTGCTTAACGGCAACTGAGTAGCACCAATCAAGAACTCATCAACTACCAATCAAGTGAAGTAAGAGTTCCCAGTCAGAAGGAGTTGAAGAGTTCTAAGTGAACTGTGAAGAATCAAGTCTGCTGGACTTGAAGAGTTCAAAAGTGAACTGAGAAGTGCCTAGACTGCTGGTCTAGAAGGAATCTGTGAGATTCAGAAAGAGTAAAAGATATCCTTAGTGGATTTTCTACTCGAGGAGTAGAAGAGTGGAGTAGGAGTTTTAAGTGCTCTGAACCACTTAAAACTGTTGTGTCTTTTACATTCTTGCTATAACTGCCATAACTGTTATAACTGCCTTACTCTCATTAACTCACTATATCTAAAAGGGAGAACAAACAAATTTTAATTCCGCTGTGTTTGAATCATTATCAAAACTAACAAAGTAAAATGAAAAGAATTTATATACCTATTCAACCCCCCCCCTTCTAGATAACTATTGTTCCTCCGGGAACTAACATAGGCATTATGATCAATCTTCTAAATTTGGAATAGAAAAGCTTCAGTTTATAGTGCTAC
Organism: Panax notoginseng; assembly: GCA_016801055.1. NCBI lineage: Eukaryota > Viridiplantae > Streptophyta > Magnoliopsida > Apiales > Araliaceae > Panax > Panax notoginseng. The sequence continues at coordinate 241,620,436 of CM029012.1, forward strand.
ACTGCATATTCCATCTCCATGTACCAGTAGAGTTTTTGTCTCTGGAAAGACAGAAAAAAGCATCTTTTATAGACTATATATATCGTCCATAGTATATAGGGGTGAAATCATAATGGAAGAATAATTAAGTGCGTGCTTAATTACTAGCTAGTTCAATCATGTGTGTTGCTGCTTGCTGGCATAGACCAGACCCATATTTTCTCACCGATCTTAATATATTGTTTGGTTTAAGTACTATAGCTAATAGCTAATAGTCTTTTTCTAGCCTTTTATAGTATCTGTAATATATAAAGGTATGGAAGTTAATGCACCTATGAATTAAGAGATGGGGTATCGCAAAGTGGTTGTATCACCTGTAAACTATCACGAGTTCGTTGTATGATAGTTCGTTGTATCAAAATTAGTAGCTGGGAAGTTAACCTTATTCAAAATTTTATCTTTTTATCTTAACCTTAACCTTAACCTTTTGTATTGCAAAATTCTGTCTTTTTTCCTATTATCTCAATATAGTTATCTAAGTTAATAAATTAACATTTTGGCATTTATCTTTGGAGCTGAGTGTTGACAGCTTCTGCAAGCTCATGAAATCTCAACGAGAATATGTGAGAGCTACTGCCTTTTTACTGTTATATGGTGGGTATTCTGCAGTGGGGAATCCTTAATGCTTTATACTTCAATATGGTGGGTTTGTTACTACTGATTGCATAGGCACCATGCTGCAGTAACATTGTTGGTCTGGGTTGCTGTTATGCAGTCAGTATGAGGCTGGCCATTGGTCATGTTGCTGTGTGGGGTGGCTGTTCGGGGTTTGCTGCAGCGTTACTTCAGATGTTATGCTCGGGGACAGGCAGTCTGTTGTTATGCTGATTTTAGTTATGGGTTGTGGGCTGGGTTAGGAGGGCTGGTGTGGGCATTCTCCTTTCTGTTGCTGCTCATGGGGTGGTAGACTGCATGTCCTTTGTTTTGGTGCTGCTCTGGTGCCAGATTTTTTTGGCTGGTTTGTTATGGCTGTTTTTGGTTTTCACTTGCTTATGGGATCGCTTTATTCTGTGCTTTGATGTTGCTAGTCTGTTTTTTTATGTTTCAATTCTCATTACAGTATTGTAACTTCTTGTTGGGCTTGAGGCCTTGTAAGCTTTTATAGTCATGACATCATGGAGCTTGTCTATGCTATATCCTGACTGTGATTGGGGTTCACAGTCTAAATTTAGCAAAAAAAAAATCTTCTTTGTAGTTAAAGTAACAACTTCTAATGTTGTTAAATGTTTGATAATATTATCAATCATACCTCACCTTACAATGTTATTAGAGTAGCATATTGTAGCTCTTAACTTGTGTCTAAACATTTACTGTTTTCATTCTACCCATTTCTAGGACTAAGATTTACTGTTTTTATGTGTTGGACATTAACTAACCATTTCTAGGGGTCTTTCTCAATTTCGTAGCTTAGGTAATTAGATATTGATTTGTACAAATTGACCATTCATTTTTTCCATCTTTCTATACTTAATATTAATATTATTATTATTATTATTATTATTATTATTATTATTATTATTATTATTATTATTATTATTATCTTAATTTATGGCAACATTTTAATAGTCGTTGCAAAAAATTGTATAAAATATGCAACGAAAATAAAAATTGTTGCCAATAAATGTGGTCCATATTAGGCAATGAAATATAGCAACAAAAGAACTTTCGTTGCTCACGATGAGGAGAAATCAAGTGGTTAGAAATTTTGCAACGAATTTCTAACGAATTTTGTTTCCAAATTTTGCAATTACTTATTATTATTATTATTATTATTATTATTATTATTATTATTATTATTATTATTATTATGAATGTTATTATTATTATTATTATTATTATGACTGTTATTATTATTATTATTATTATTATTATTATTATTATTATTATTATTACTGTTATTATTATTATTATGAATTTCGTTGCAAAAAGTGAAAGCCTGACACAATATGTAACGAAGAACAAGTTTCGTTGCTAAATATACACTTTTAGCAACGACTTATAAAATCGTTGCTCGAAAAATGGTTGCTAAAGGCCCATTTTTTTTGTAGTGCCTCCTTTTCTTTTTCTCTCCTCTCTCATCTTTCTCTCTCTACATTAATTGATTTTTAATATTTTATTTAAAACTATAATAATTTTTTGGAGTATGCATACATTTAAAATGTATAACACATAAAAAAATATCAATGGTAAGAAAACAAAATTAAAAACAAGATCACAATTTACTTATAAAAAAGCAATTACAAAATCAAAAAATTAAATAGATTCTTTTTCTTTTTCTTTATCAAATAGAAAAAAATGTTAACAAATTAAAATTTTGGTTAATTGTTGGCATAATGTGATATTTAAAATTAAAATACTAGATGCAATAATTAACATAATTTTTAATATTTTTTATCTATATAATAAAATAGTACCCAATTTGAATTCTATAATTTGAGAAAGCACAACAACGACTCATATTCATTTTAACTTAATCTAAAGGCTCACATTTCATCTCACACACACAAAATTTCGCCCAAATTTCCTCCTCATTCTTTTTCTCTCTCCTCTTCTCCTTCTCTTTCTCTCTCCTCTCTTACTTCCTCCGCCTTCTCTCTTTCTCTCTCCTCCTATTCATCTCCTTCTTTTCTTTTTCTCTCCTCTCTCATCTTTCTCTCTCTACATTAATTGATATTTTAATATTTTATTTTAAACTATAATAATTTTTTAGAGTATGCATACATTTAAAATGTATAATACATAAAAAATATCAATGATAAGAAAACAAAATTAAAATAATAATTATAATTATAAGTATAATAGTACTAATAATAATAATAATTATTATTATTATTATAATTATAATAATAATAGTAATAGTAATAGTAATAATAATAATTATAATTATAATAATAGTAATAGTAATAATTATTATTATAATAGTAATAGTAATCTATATAATAAAGATTCAATTTCATTCTAATTGATTTGGGCAAGAAAACACAAGTATCGTTCAGATTTATTCTAATTTTAAATCAAAATAATAATTATTATAATATAATAATTATTATTATTATAATTATAATAATACTACTACTACTACTACTACTACTACTACTACTACTATTAATAATAATAATAATAATAATAATAATAATAATAATAATAATAACAACTTTATTATTATTATTATTATTACTATAATAATAATAATAATAAAGTAATAATAATTATAATAATATTAATATTAATATTAATATTAATATTAATATTAATTATTATTATTATTATTATTATTATTAACAATAATAACAATAATAATTATTATTATGGTGGTGTGGTGAATTATGATAATTGTTATTGATGATTGTAAGTTTTGTAAACAAGTTTAGATTTTTCTGAATATCCATTTTTAAATAAAAATTAATTATTTTGATAGTGTGATAAATTATGATAATTGTTATATGTGATTGTAAGTTATTTTAAGTTATAAAGAGTCTTTAGGTAATATAGTATTTTTTGAATTTTAATCTAATTTTTTGTTACGTCGTGCCTTCAGACACGGGCAATTACTAGTAAATAAATAAAATAAAATAAACTCAAATAAAAATTTTACGATGCCTAAAAATAAAACATATAAATTTAAAAAAATATATTTAATATAATAATATATAATTTAAAATAAAATTATAATAAAATAAAATAAAATTTAATAAATGAAATAAATATAATTTAATAAATAGATGAAATTAAATTTACTAAAATAAAATATAATACAAAAGAAATAAATTAAATTAAATTAAATTTAATAAAGTAAAATAAAATAAAACAAATTTATTAAATTAAATTAATTTTAATAAAAAAATTAAAAAAAATAAATTAATAAAATAAATAAATAAAACAAATAAATAAATAAATAAATTAAATTAAATTAAAAAATTAAACTCAATAATAAAAATAAAACAAATACTAAGTTGTATTTTGCTTAGTTTTCCACTACTAAATTATATTTGAATATGTTTGACACATGTAAATACATATGACATTTACTAAACTAAGGGGGTGTTTGTTTAAAGCTGAATGGAGCTAAATGACTGAATGACTGAATGGATGAATCGGTCAGTGCGTTTGTTTTTGTCTGAATGGTTAAATCGGTAAGATAGACGAGCTGAATGGCTAAGTCAGATTTTTGTAGCTAAATGACTGAATGAGTAGCTGAATGAAGTAAAAAAAAATTAAAAAATTAAAAAAATATTAACTATTATATTAAGTAATATTAAATAAATTTACAACAATTTTGAATTTTTTCAGAAGGGTAAAATAATAAAGTTTTGTCATTCAGATGTTTCAGACATGTCAATTATCTAATAACTTTTTTCATTCAGATTCAGATTCAGCTCATTCAGATTCAGATTCATTCGGTTTTTTTCAAACACCCCCTAAGTAGTATTTGCTTAATGATCTACTTCAAAAATAAACTAAATATGTAGTACACGTATTAGAAACTTTAGTAAACTAAGTAGCACTTGCTTAGTTTGCCACAATCTTCAATAATACTTTCTTCAATCTTCAATATTTCTCATAAACTGAGTAGCACTTACTTAGTTTATTTAATTGGAAAAATAAATTAAGTAACATTTGCTTAGTTTTCCACAATTACAGTAAACTACATATATCCTTCATGTGCATGCATGTAGGTAGTATTAATAGAATCTTAGAAACCGTTTGACATTCACTCAGTAGGAGTGAATGTCGAATAGTCCCCAGTTTGGGACTATTACTGGATGTTATCTCTCACTTAGGTCGGTGTCAATTCACAGGGTACGTTTTTTTTTTTGAGAATTTTTCAGCTGGTTATCTCTACATGTTCTCCAAGTGCATACTTAGACTAAGTTATCTTGGTCTATTACGTGTACTTGGAGACCATGGGGAGGTGCTACTGAAATTTTCTTAAAACAGAAGAAACGTGCTCAAGATTGGCACTAGTGAGGAGACGCATCCAGGAGAGAGATAGAAGCCTAATCCCTGTAGAGTGGAGATATATACTAGGAAAATATAATTCATGCATGAACCACATACATGAATATTCCCTTTCTAATACAACCGTTTTATTTTCGATTAAAGATGTTAGCCAACCGAAGTTGGATGTACCGTAGGATAAGGGTAGATGGAAGGGGATTAGTTGATGCGTACCGTGATGGGGTCTACAATTTTATAAACAAAGAAATAGAACATGCTGATGATCCGAACAGAAAGATGAGATGCCCGTGTGTTAAGTGTAAAAACATAATCTGGAAGAAAGCCGATGAAATTAAATTTGACTTATTTTCACGTGGGTTTGTGGATGGGTATTCGGTATGGATTCATCACGGGGAATCGGTTGAGTTGAGAGAAGTGACCGATAATACTATACACCAACCAATTGAACGGGATTCATACCCCGATAACTATGATGTCGTGGAGATGTTGGTCGATGCTTATGGCCCTTCCAATATTGATTGGGCTAAAAATGAGCATTCGTCAAGCAGTGCTCAACACGTGCCAAATGATACATCTACTGCCTTTACAAGATATTATCTGAATCAGGGGTCCCACTGTTTCCTGGAAATGATAAGCATACTCAGCTATTTGCAGTGATGAAACTATTACACTTCAAGAATGAGCATGACTGTAGTGAGTGAGTGTTCAATGAGTTTCTTGCTATTATCAGCGAGTTCTTACCGGGTGGTCATATTCTACCTGCGAATTATTATGAAGTGAAGAAGATGGTAAAAGGGTTGAATCTGGGGTATGAGAAGATCGATGCTTGTGAGAAGGATTGCATGTTATATTATGGGGAGGACAGAGATAAGGTGCAGTGTGATATATGCAACTTGCCTCGAAACAAGACAACAAAACGTGGGGGTAAGGAGAAACAAGTGCCTAATAAGATTTTACGGTACTTTCCTCTTGCGCCCAGACTGCAGCGTCTATTCATGCCGTCGCATACTGCAGAGCATATGAGTTGGCACAAAAGAAGGGAAGTTGTGCCAGGTCAGTTGACTCACCCTGCAGATGGAGATGAATGGAAAAAATTTGATGAACATTTTCTAAAATTTTCTAATGAAGTTAGGAATGTCAGGCTTGGCATGGCTACGGATGGCTTTTTTCCATTTAATAACTTTAGTTAGCCCTACTCTGTTTGGCCAGTGATCATGGTAGCTTACAATCTTCCACCGTCAATGTGCATGAAGGACCCGTATATGTTCTTAACTTTACTCATACCGAGGGATAAGAGTCCTACAAAAGACATAAATGTCTACCTCAGACCGTTAGTTGATGAACTTAAGATGATGTGGGAGATGGGGTTCAGACTTATGATAAATCGGTTAAGTAGAATTTTATGATGAAGGCTGCCCTGTTGTGGAGTATCACTGATTATCCGGCGCTTGGGATGATTAGTGGTTGGTCGACTCACGGGAAGTTGTCATATCTAGTTTGTATGGGGGATGTGCAAGGCACACAACTACTGCATGGTCGAAAAACTACTTTCTTTGGAACTGCTCATAGATTCTTACCTACTGAACACAGTTACAGAAAGATGTCTGCACAATTCAACAGAAAGACAGAGAAGAAGGGTGTTGTTGGTCGATTTTCGGGGAATGAGGTCTTGGGTTGGCTCAAAGATCTGAAATTTCCACCGTCAGGGAAGGAGCATGGTAAGTTGAGAGCAATAGGGTACGAGAAAACTCATAATTGGACTCACTCGCCTATTTGGTTTGAGTTGCCATATTGGGTCACACTTGAAGTTCGTCATTGTATAGATGTCATACATACAAAAAAATGTATTCGAGAACATGTTCTACACCATGCTAGATACTAGTGGTAAAACAAAAGGCAATGAAAATTCACGTAAAGATTTGGAGGCTATGAACATCAGGCGGGAATTGTGGCTCCGTCTTAACAACTCAAAACCAAAATCTCCTTTTTATCTTACCAAGCAACAGGTTGAAGACATTTGCAAGTGGGTAAGTGCATTGAAGCTCCCAGATGGTTATGCTTCTAACATATCTCGTTGCAGTAAGGTTTAGCAATTGAAAATAACTAGGTTCAAGAGTCATGATTATCATGTATTTATGCAAAAGTTGATGCCAATTGCATTTTGTGAGATGCTACCCAGAAAATATGTTGACGCCTTGACCGAACTTTCAAATTTCTTTCGAGATCTTTGCTCAACGGTTATAAAGTACAGTGTGTTAGGTTTGTAATATTCATGAACGCAATCAAATTGCACAAAGTAAGCGGAAACGTGATAAAATAGAGTTTTAAAATTTTATAAACTATATACCCGGATCATCTTTTATGCACAATTATTAATTAAACGAAAAGATAAAGAACAAGAATCATATCCTTGAAGATTTGAGCTTCCTCAGGTATAAGTTCACCTCCAAATCCTTTTCGCGTTCAACTTAAATCCACCGGGTTTGGTTCCTTCCTTTGATCAACGTTAACCACCCATGTGTTTGGCCTCTAGAGGTGATCCACCAAGGAAGAAGAAAGATTCAAGAAGATAGGTATTTGGCAAAACCTTAGTTTTTCTATCTCTCATAGAAAATGGTGTACTCTTCCAACTATTAGAATTATGTATTCACGTGTTTTTTGAAAGCATTAACCATCCTCACCCATAATAAGACTCCTCTTATTTATAGATGTAGGCAACCCTCCTTAACAATTAATGTAAGACCCCGAATTTTATGAAATAAAAGTATTCAATTTTTCTTATAATTACTATTCAGTAAATGGTTAAATTGATAAAAGTTTAAAGTTATGGGTGAAATATGAATTTTTTTTCAAAATAAGCAAGTGGTTATAAAATAATCATTGTTGTCGGGGAATATTCGTTTGGTCGTGGAATATTCTTTCTGTCGGAGAATATTCGTACGACGGCGCAGCTATTTGTGGGCCCCATAACGAATAACTGTCGGGTGAAGAAAAATGACAAATTTGAGTTTTTACAAATAACGGCGTAGTTGTTATCGTTAATACTGTTGAAATACCCGGTGGTTAAAATACAGTAATACGCGTTATTGCACAGTAGCACACGGTATTGCACAGTATTTTTGAAATTATTGATTCTTACGTAAGAAGGCACTACTCAATAATTGTTACAGTAATTACTGTTCAATATTTTATTTTATTGATTCAATAATTGCTACGTTAAAATTTTATATTATTGTTGTTCAATAATTGTTGCTGCACAGTATTTTCCTTTATCAGATAAATAATTCATATTATTTGAATAATATTATTCGATAACATTATTGTCAATGTCTAGAAAGTTCTATCTAAGGAGAGGTTTGGTCATCTAATTGCGCGCCAGTAAGGAAAAATTCTTATTGGAAAGCCCCCTCTTTCCTGGGAACGGCCTGGTTGTCATAAATGTGATTCTGTAATATTATTTGTGAATAATTAATTATTGATTCATATGATAAGGAAATATTTATATTATGTGGATATAAATGAGGGATATATTTTTGTGGTTAAAAATGAAGGAGTTAATGTTGAGGTTTTTACCAGTATTTTTGTCGGAATGGAGGTATTAAAAATCAGGGTTTTTGAGATATTTTGCGGGGGTTATAATTTTTAATCCGACCGTTGGATCGTGGTAATTTTTGGATATGTTATACATATATAAGTTGAGTATATGTCCATAAATTTTGAACCGTTAAAAATGAACGTATGATTTGTTATGAATTTTAAAAGGTGGCTGATTCGGAAATCAGGTTATAAATCATTTTTGGTGGAAAATTCTAGAATTGGTGGGCCCCACTTGTAGTTGGTGAAGAAATGTGCTGAATTATATTTCAAATGTGGTGGGTGGGAATAGTAGCAGGTAAAGCCATCAGGTTGCAGGTCAAACCTACCAAAATTTTCCTATAAATAGAGGGCTAAGTTAGAATTGAAAATCACACCAGAAACATAAGCTTTCTCTCTTTCTCTCTCTATATTATGAAGCATATTTTGTGAGTTTTTAGATACTTGATGAGTTTCTATTTATCAGTGCAAGTTTCCTTCAGCATCATATCCGATATCCAGTCAGAAGTACTGCTCTTTTGAGGTAAGGGATTGTAAGGGATAGTAAGGGATATTAAGGGATTTTAAGGGTTGTTATGATTTTCAGTTTCGTAATTTTTCTGAACTTCAAAAATTCTAGAAAAATTTGAAATGATATTTTGATGAGTTTTATTGATTGTGTCCAAAAATGGTGATTTTTGGATGTATAGATTGAGAGTTATGAATTTTATGAGAAAAGACTATTTTAAAAGTAACAGCTTATAATTCCTTGTGGTTAACTCCAAAATTGATGAAATTTTTATTGGGAGTACATGTATATGATAGAAGTATACTCTGTAAATTTCAGAATTTTTAGGCAAAAGTACAATTTTTGATAAATGTCTAAATATTTGGCTATTTTGACCATATGAAAAATAGTAAATTACTTTTAAAAATTCTGAGAAAAATATATGTTCACTATGGGACTATATTATGCTAAATCCCAGAAAAGAAATATTTTTGGAACTGATTTGGTATTTTTCATAAAAATGGTCTAGTTATGAGTAAATGAATTAAATATATTTTGTGAAGAAAGAAAATTGGAAAATAGGATTTTATGGCTTGAGAATCCTATATGAGGTATATACAGATTTTTGATGAGGGTTTTGGTTATTGATGATAAAATTATAAGAGTTGGCATTTTATGATGATTAAATGCATTAATTAGTAAAGTGTAAACAATTAAAATAAATTGTTTATAAATTTAAGTAATGTTATTCTTTCAATATCATTATACCAAAATATTGGTATGGATTTTATTGTGGAATTTCTATCTTTTGTGTCGGGGTTACTGTAAGACCCCAACTTTTATAAATAAAGATGAATTTTCTATAAATATCATTTTTGAATATTATGGAGTTAATTTGATATAATGTTATAGTTGTGGGTAATATTTATAAATTTTGCAAAGTAAGCAAGTTGTTATAAAATATTCGTTTGGTCGGAGAATATTCTTTTTGTCGGGGAATATTCGTACGACGGCACAATCATTGGTGGACCCCACAACGGAATTATTGTCGGATGGAGAAAACGACAGAATTATCTTTCTATAAAAATAACGGCGGAAATTTTACCATTGTTACTGTTGAACTACTCGGTAGTAAAAGTACAGTAATACGTGTGGTTGCATAGTAGCACACGGTATTGATTATTAATGTTTATGTGAGAAGTCACTCAGTTTGATTCTATTATTGTCAGTTAATAATATGAATTATTTAGCGATAATGACGTTTTGTTTTATTCGTATTATTAACGTAATAAAACAGAAACATCTTTTTATATAAAACAAAATACTTTATTAAAGTTATTCTATAAATAGAATATATTTTATTTTATTTAAAAGATTTTTCTTTAAATATGGACCGTCAGATTAAAGTAATCAATCTGGACCGTTCATGGATTAGTTACTATGCATTCTATTTTTCTATAAATAGCAGCTCATTCCTTCATTATTTCTTACGAATTCACTGAACTCTAGAGAGAGAAACTATAGAGAGAAACTATAGAGAGAGAGAAGAAGAGTATTCTGCTACTTAACTACTTCCTTACTTCAGCTCTTCTTTAAAACGGTAAGGGATATTATTCTTTTGTATTCAAGAAGAGAATTTCTGTTATTCCATTTCTTTATTATTCTGTTGGAATAACCTGTATATGCGGAATACCCTATACTTGGTGACATTCTTCTATTATTCTGTTGGAACATCCTGTCTGTGTGTTTTACACCGGACCTGGTTCCGTTTTTATTATTATTCTGTTGGAACATCCTGTCTGTGTGTTTTACACCGGACCTGGTTCCGTCTTTATTATTATTCTGTCGGAATATCCTGTCTGTGTGTTTTACACCGGACCTGGTTCCATTATTTATTATTCTGTCGGAATATCCTGTCTGTGCGTTTATGCCGGACCTGGTTCCATTATTTATTATTCTGTTGGAATAACCTGTTTGTGCGGTCTATCGCATGCATGGTGATTTTTTTTGTTATTCCATTCTTTATTGTACTTAGTTGGTTAAGTTTTGACTTCTATACTCCATGAAATTTGTGAAATATCCTTGATAATTGCGTTTCATCCAGTATCTATTCATGAAAATATTCTCCTGATCATTCTTGAATTTTACTCCACAAAGTAGTATCATGTTGACAATTTGGACGTTGTTAATTCTTGGATAAATTAATTCTTGAACTTGTTTTATTGAATTCGTATATCATTGTCATCATCCTCATGTTTATATTCTGTTGAAAGTCATCTGTGGCCTGTAGTGCATAGATGGACTTGGTATGATTATGACCAGGGATTATTCGGTGTAATCATGACCGTAATGTTACGAATGATGTGGTAAAAGTCCTCATTGGCCCGTAGTGCATTGATGGACAGTTGTTGGCATGATCATGACCATTAATGAATATACGAATATCCTTGGCCGTAGTGCAGGGGTGATTCGATGATGTGGATTATTTTATGAAGCTGAGTCTCAGCGATCAAAGTGTTGGAAAATCTTTTAAATCATAAAGATAGTAGAGTTTATTTTCTACTTGACTCTTTTAATGGATTGCTTATTCCGCTACAGTTAAACTTGATGTCTATTATATTTTATCAGTTTAACATTATTGAAGGCTAATGATAATTTATTCTGCATTATCTTAGTCATAATATTTCTTACTGGGCTAGTTGAGCTCACCCTTTCTTTCACTGTTCTCTTCAGGAAATGAGAACGTAGCTGGGACAAGTCGGGGTACGGAGTGATGGTCCGAATGATAGTATTAGTTAGTAGTCCTCACTATTCTATGTAATGGTGTGTTAATAAATGTAATGAGGACTCTTTTTGAGTATGAATACTCTCTAGAAGATAATATTTATATTCAAACTCACAGTTTATGTTTTGTCGTATTGTACCCGACAGTTGTATTATTAAGTTGTATTTGTATTCTGTACTATGTATCTGACGACCCAAGATGGGTGATGTATACCTAATTTTGGGGGCGTCACAGTTGGTATCAGAGCTTAGGGATATGATCCCTGGCTAAGATGTGAGAATAGAACTAGGAGGGGAGAGACGGGGAATTCCTTCGCTAGTATGACATACCTAAGTTTATTTGCATGATATTTAATTGGTCGGTCATAATATAAGGATAATATATGACATATCAATTAATTTTTATTTTGTGGCAGTATCTGAAAATGGCATCTGAGAATGTTGAGAATAGCAATGGAGCACAGACGACTGATGATTCACCACATATCACTAATCAGGATAATGTGCATCAGGAAGGTGACAATCCTCATGCAAACAACAACACTGACCAAATGATGAATGATCAAATGTTCAGAGGCTTTATGCAATTCATGCAACAACAGGTGAAAGCGGCTCCTGTCCACAACGTAGGTGGAAATACTGGAAACTCTCAGGCGGTCACCGCTAAACAGTTTAAGGAGCTGGGACCACCGGAGTTTAAGGGAGAACCCAAACCACTTGTAGCTGAAACATGGATAAAGCAGATCACCAAGATATTTGATGTCTTGGGTTGCTCCGAGGAGCAAAAGGTTCCCTTTGCCGCCTTTATGTTGCGAGGAGAGGCAGATTACTGGTGGGAATCGATAAAGCGTACTCAACCTGCCGCACTGAAGATGTCCTGGGAGAAGTTCCAAGAGCTGTTTAACGACAAATACTTTCCCGAGAGTATTCGTCACATGAAGGAGGTGGAGTTCATCAAATTGGAGCAGAATAATATGACCGTGTCGCAGTACGAGGCAAAATTTGCGGAGTTATCCCGGTTTGCGTCCCACCTGGTGGATAATGAAGAAAGAATGACGCGGATGTTTTTAAGAGGTTTGAAGCCGGAGATACGTCAACATCTTGTTTCTCATAAACTGTGTTTATATTCAGATGTTGTAAATAGGGCTCAGTTGGTGGAGCGCGATAACGAGATAACGCAACCAAAAGAGAGCAGCCGGCAAAATGATAATACCAGTGAGAGCAGTCATCGAAGCGGTGACAACAAGCGTGGAGGGAATCAACATGCCAGAAATGGTAACCACTTCGGTGGTAATCAGGGCCAAAACAATAAGAATGGACATTTTAAGAAGAGGAGATTCAACAATGATGGAAAGATGTCAGCACCAGCACCTGTCGTTAAGGAAGGAGAACGACCACCTATCATATGTTTCAAATGCGGAGGGGAGGGGCACATCAGTCCAAACTGCGCGATGCCGTCCAAAGCATGTTATAATTGTGGAAGAGAAGGTCATTTAGCCCGATTTTGTCGTTTACCGAAGACAAATTCAGCTAGGATGGAGGCACCAAAGGCCGTCCCAGAAAAGTCAAAACCGGTTGTGCAAGGGAGAGCGTTTGTTGTGACCTCCCAGAACGCAAGGAACCCGAATGAGGTCATCACGGGTAAGCTTATCATAAACTCTAACGAAGTCTATACTTTATTTGATACCGGTTCAACCCATTCTTTTATTTCTCCTGCTTGCGCTCATCGATTAAATTTGATTCCGGAGAAATTAGACTTTGACTTAGCAGTTGAAACTCCATTGGGAGAAACCTTCATTACATCCACGGTTTATAAGTCTTGTTTGGTTCAAGTTGGTACCCACACATTACCTGTCGATCTTATTTCATTAAAAATACTTGCATTTGACGTGATTCTAGGGATTGATTGGTTAACTACTCATCATGCAAAAATTGATTGTTTTCGTAAGGTTGTTAGCTTTCATATTCCTAATCGACCTATTATGCGAATTCAAGCAACCAAACCATTAAAATCAATCGCTGTCATCTCAAGCCATAAAGCTATTCGTTTATTGAAAAACGGATGTCAAACTTTCTTAGCTCATGTCACAGATCTAAACAAAAATACGTCAGTTTTGAATGATATTTCTATTGTTAATAAATTCCCTGACGTATTCCCTGAAGAACTTCCTGGCCTACCCCCAGAGCGTGAAATTGAATTTTGTATCGACCTTGAACCCGGTACAAAACCCATTTCCAAAGCTCCATATCGAATGGCTCCTATTGAACTTCAGGAGTTAAAGACCCAACTGCAGGAATTGTTAGACATTGGTTTTATTCGTCCTAGTACTTCTCCTTGGGGTGCTCCTGTTCTGTTCGTGAAGAAGAAAGATGGAAGTATGCGACTTTGTATTGATTATCGGGAGTTGAATCATGTCACCATCAAAAACAGGTACCCATTGCCACGTATTGATGACCTGTTTGACCAGTTGCAAGGAGCACAATTCTTTTCAAAGATCGATCTTCGTTCTGGATATCATCAGCTGAAGGTTAGAACTGAGGATATTCCAAAGACGGCTTTTAGAACTCGGTACGGGCATTATGAATTCCTAGTCATGTCCTTTGGATTGACTAATGCTCCTGCTGCCTTCATGGATATGATGAACCGGGTATTCAAGGAATATTTGGATCACTTTGTGGTCGTCTTTATTGATGACATCCTTATTTATTCCAAAAGCCGTGAAGATCATGAGCAACACTTGAGGCTGGTACTCCAAAAGCTTCGTGAATACAAGCTTTATGCCAAGTTGAAGAAATGCGAGTTCTGGCTGGAGGAGGTAGCATTCCTTGGGCACGTAGTATCAAGTCGTGGAATATCAGTTGACCCGGCAAAGATTGAAGCTATACAAAGCTGGGAGCAACCTAAATCAGTGACCGAGGTACGTAGCTTTCTTGGTTTAGCTGGTTATTATCGGAGATTCGTGGAAGGATTTTCTCGAATCGCTACTCCATTAACTCAGCTGACTCGGAAAGATACAAAGTTTGGTTGGAGCGAAGAATGTGAGCAGAGTTTTCAAGAACTCAAGAGGAGACTCATTTCAGCACCTGTTCTAACAATACCATCTGGCTCGGAGGGATTTGTCATCTACAGTGATGCTTCGAGCAAAGGGTTAGGATGTGTTCTCATGCAACATGGAAAAGTCATAGCCTATGCATCAAGACAACTCAAGGAATATGAGAGGAATTATCCTACTCATGATCTAGAGTTGGCAGCTGTTGTCTTTGCACTTAAAATTTGGAGGCATTACTTGTATGGGGAGAAAGTGGAGATCTTTACGGATCATAAAAGCCTCAAATATTTCTTCACTCAAAAGGAACTCAACATGCGACAACGACGTTGGCTTGAACTGTTGAAAGATTATGATCATACCATTCAATACCATCCTGGAAAAGCGAACGTGGTAGCTGACGCATTGAGTAGAAGATCATATGCGGGTACAAGTGCAATATTAACAACGCAAAGGCCCATTTTGCGTGACTTGCAAAGGATGGAGATAGAGTTGAAGACTCCAGGGACCCATGTGATGATGGCGAATATACGAGTAGAACCGAATTTAATCGATAAAGTTAAAGCTGCTCAAGCTACAGACCTGGAGCTGATGCATATGAGGAAGAAAGTGCAAGAAGGTGTTATGCCGGAAGCAAGAATCGATGAGGAAGGAATACTTCGAGTCAACTCCAGACTTTGTGTTCCTAACAACCCTGATTTAAAGTATGAAATCATGATGGAGGCGCACAACACACCGTTTGCAATCCATCCTGGAAGTACCAAAATGTATCATGATCTTCGTCATACATTTTGGTGGAGCAATATGAAGAGAGAGATAGCGTTGTTTATCTCAAGGTGTCTAACTTGTCAACGAGTCAAAGCGGAGCATCAAGTACCAAAAGGTCCATTGCAACCACTTGAAATTCCAGAATGGAAGTGGGAGCACATTACCATGGATTTCGTTACCGGTCTTCCCAGGGTTTCTCAAGGTATTGATGCGATTTGGGTCATTGTTGATAGATTGACCAAGTCTGCTCATTTCTTACCGATACGAGAAACTTATACACTTGAACGTCTTGCTCGTATGTACATAAACGAGATTGTAAGACTGCATGGTATGCCAGTATCCATAATTTCTGATCGAGACCCAAGATTCACTTCACGATTTTGGGTTAGTTTACAAAAAGCTATGGGCACGGAGTTACGATTTAGTTCAGCATATCATCCTCAGACGGACGGACAATCAGAGAGGACTATTCAAACTCTTGAAGATCTATTAAGACTCTGTGTCTTTGACTTCAAGGGAAGTTGGGATAAGTTCTTACCATTGGTGGAGTTTTCCTACAACAACAGTTATCAAGCAAGTATTGGCATGGCTCCATTCGAAGCATTGTATGGAAGAAAATGTCGTTCTCCAGTATGCTGGGATGAGGTGGGCGAAGCAACGTTGTTGGGACCGGAGTTGGTACGTATGACTACAGAAAAGATTCAAACGATCCGACAACGTATAAAAACCTCACAAGATCGACAAAAGAGTTATGCTGATCTTCATCGAAAGGACGTGGAATTTGATGTAGGAGATCATGTGTTCTTACGTGTTGCTCCATGGAAAGGAGTTACAAGATTTGGAAAGAGAGGAAAGCTAAATCCTCGATTCATCGGTCCATTTTTAATCCTCGATCGAGTAGGAACTGTGGCTTATAGACTCGCTTTACCGCCAAGTATGTCTCGTGTTCATAACGTTTTTCACATATCAATGTTACGCAAATATGTGGAAGACCCGAACCACATTATTGAGTTAGAACCGGACGAAATAGCGGAGGATTTGACGTATGAAGAAGTTCCTGTTCAAATCTTGGATAAGAAGGAACATATTCTACGCTCCAAGGTTATACCTCAAGTCAAAGTTTTGTGGAGAAACCACGATGTTGAGGAAATGACTTGGGAGTTAGAATCAGAAATGAAATCAAGGTATCCTTACCTCTTCGACATACCAGGTACGTACCCTAATTTCGAGGGCGAAATTTCATAAGAAGGGGAGGTTGTAAGACCCCAACTTTTATAAATAAAGATGAATTTTCTATAAATATCATTTTTGAATATTATGGAGTTAATTTGATATAATGTTATAGTTGTGGGTAATATTTATAAATTTTGCAAAGTAAGCAAGTTGTTATAAAATATTCGTTTGGTCGGAGAATATTCTTTTTGTCGGGGAATATTCGTACGACGGCACAATCATTGGTGGACCCCACAACGGAATTATTGTCGGATGGAGAAAACGACAGAATTATCTTTCTATAAAAATAACGGCAGAAATTTTACCATTGTTACTGTTGAACTACTCGGTAGTAAAAGTACAGTAATACGTGTGGTTGCATAGTAGCACACGGTATTGATTATTAATGTTTATGTGAGAAGTCACTCAGTTTGATTCTATTATTGTCAGTTAATAATATGAATTATTTAGCGATAATGACGTTTTGTTTTATTCGTATTATTAACGTAATAAAACAGAAACATCTTTTTATATAAAACAAAATACTTTATTAAAGTTATTCTATAAATAGAATATATTTTATTTTATTTAAAAGATTTTTCTTTAAATATGGACCGTCAGATTAAAGTAATCAATCTGGACCGTTCATGGATTAGTTACTATGCATTCTATTTTTCTATAAATAGCAGCTCATTCCTTCATTATTTCTTACGAATTCACTGAACTCTAGAGAGAGAAACTATAGAGAGAAACTATAGAGAGAGAGAAGAAGAGTATTCTGCTACTTAACTACTTCCTTACTTCAGCTCTTCTTTAAAACGGTAAGGGATATTATTCTTTTGTATTCAAGAAGAGAATTTCTGTTATTCCATTTCTTTATTATTCTGTTGGAATAACCTGTATATGCGGAATACCCTATACTTGGTGACATTCTTCTATTATTCTGTTGGAACATCCTGTCTGTGTGTTTTACACCGGACCTGGTTCCGTTTTTATTATTATTCTGTTGGAACATCCTGTCTGTGTGTTTTACACCGGACCTGGTTCCGTCTTTATTATTATTCTGTCGGAATATCCTGTCTGTGTGTTTTACACCGGACCTGGTTCCATTATTTATTATTCTGTCGGAATATCCTGTCTGTGCGTTTATGCCGGACCTGGTTCCATTATTTATTATTCTGTTGGAATAACCTGTTTGTGCGGTCTATCGCATGCATGGTGATTTTTTTTGTTATTCCATTCTTTATTGTACTTAGTTGGTTAAGTTTTGACTTCTATACTCCATGAAATTTGTGAAATATCCTTGATAATTGCGTTTCATCCAGTATCTATTCATGAAAATATTCTCCTGATCATTCTTGAATTTTACTCCACAAAGTAGTATCATGTTGACAATTTGGACGTTGTTAATTCTTGGATAAATTAATTCTTGAACTTGTTTTATTGAATTCGTATATCATTGTCATCATCCTCATGTTTATATTCTGTTGAAAGTCATCTGTGGCCTGTAGTGCATAGATGGACTTGGTATGATTATGACCAGGGATTATTCGGTGTAATCATGACCGTAATGTTACGAATGATGTGGTAAAAGTCCTCATTGGCCCGTAGTGCATTGATGGACAGTTGTTGGCATGATCATGACCATTAATGAATATACGAATATCCTTGGCCGTAGTGCAGGGGTGATTCGATGATGTGGATTATTTTATGAAGCTGAGTCTCAGCGATCAAAGTGTTGGAAAATCTTTTAAATCATAAAGATAGTAGAGTTTATTTTCTACTTGACTCTTTTAATGGATTGCTTATTCCGCTACAGTTAAACTTGATGTCTATTATATTTTATCAGTTTAACATTATTGAAGGCTAATGATAATTTATTCTGCATTATCTTAGTCATAATATTTCTTACTGGGCTAGTTGAGCTCACCCTTTCTTTCATTGTTCTCTTCAGGAAATGAGAACGTAGCTGGGACAAGTCGGGGTACGGAGTGATGGTCCGAATGATAGTATTAGTTAGTAGTCCTCACTATTCTATGTAATGGTGTGTTAATAAATGTAATGAGGACTCTTTTTGAGTATGAATACTCTCTAGAAGATAATATTTATATTCAAACTCACAGTTTATGTTTTGTCGTATTGTACCCGACAGTTGTATTATTAAGTTGTATTTGTATTCTGTACTATGTATCTGACGACCCAAGATGGGTGATGTATACCTAATTTTGGGGGCGTCACAGTTACTATTCATGAGTCACTATTCACGATTTACTATTCATGAGTTACGAATATTACTTTTGAGATTAAAACTATATGTTGATCATATTATTTTTATCATCATATATAACATTTTTATAACCCTGATGTTGAAATTCTCTTTCGCTTGAGTGTAAAGATGGGTAAATTATTGGTATGATCATGACTATGGGTTCTCTTTGGCCAGTAGTGCAAAGTTGAATTGTTGACTGGTATGATCATGACCATTGAATTTATAATTGAATATCTTAAGCTTAAGTGCAAAGGTGAATTGATCAACATGGTTATAATTATTGTTTATATAAATTCTGAAATGATTATATATTTCTTTGAGATATGAATATATTTGGCCTGTAGTGCAAATATGAATTGTTGATGAATATCTTTGGCATATAGTGCAAAGATGGCCTGTTGATGAATATCTTTGGCCTGTAGTGCAAAGATGAACTGTTGTTGAATATCTTTGGCCCGTAGTGCAAAGATGGTTTGTTGATGAATATCTTTGGCCCGTAGTGCAAAGATGGTTTGTTGATGAATATCTTTGGCCCGTAGTGCAAAGATGGATTTGTTAGTATGATTATAAACAGGAATTGTGATTTGGTATAACCATGATCTTTGATGTTTCAGGTAAAGACAAGTGATGAAAATATTCTTCGTCCTGGGTGCGAAGAAAAATTTATAGTCACAATTATGATTATGAGTTATTCATATGATTGTGGAAAGGAACTGTTGAGTGATGTTACATGGATAAAATATTGTTGGTGGATTTTTAACATGGAGAAGATAATAGACTTTATAGCCTATTTGACTCTTCTAATGGATTGCTCGTTCCGCTGCAACTATGGTTGAAATTTTTATCATTTACCATATGTTCTAAATCTCTGATTTATTATTGATGAAGGCTATTGATAATTTAATTATCTTTAGTCATGATATTCTTTACTGAGCTAGTTGTGCTCACCCTTTTGCTTCACAATTCCTTTCAGGTAATAAGAGTGTAGCTGGGTCGAGCGGGGGTAACAAGGGAATAGAACGGTGGTCATCATTTAGTAGTTATATTTGGTGAAGAAAATAAGGTGAGGTGAACCCAACGTTGGAAGGGTGTTTTGTCACTATCATACAAGATGTCTAACGACATACAACCTCGTGTCATCATAAGACAGAGATGTGCTCATCCACTTGCTGAGTATATATACGATCACTACCTATATAATCTTGGTGTTTGTTTGAAGTATAATTCTCAATTAGAGATAGTAGAGATAATGATATGTCAAGAGAAGACTCACCATTGGGAAGAATATGATAGTAATCTTCTCATTTTTCTTTGGGGTCTATTGGGTCAACCAAGGATAATTCTGTGGCCATATGATATCTATCATAACCTAGACGCGTGGCCTCCCATGTACGAAGGTTTCCTTGAGCACTTCCCAAAGATTCTAATTTCTAAAACAGTTTTTGACTATACCTTTATGTAAGGTGTTATTGTGAGGTGATGTCCACGGTTGGAACATGAGTCACATTTGGTATATATTTGTATCCAAACTCACAGCATATGTGTTGTTGTATTTTGCACGACAATTGTTGTAATAAAGTTGTAGTTGTTTTCTGTACCATGTATTTGACGACTCAGAATGGGTTGGGTGGAATGAACCTATTTTGGGGTCGTCACAATTAAGGAATTATATTTTATTTTAATTAATTAAACTCCTTTAATTAATTAGGCTCCCAATCTTATTAAGAATAATTAATTAAACTCTTTTAATTAATTAGCCTCCTAATCTTATTAGGATATATGAGAGTACTTTTATTAATTAATTCTCAAACTCCTTTAGGAATTAAATAATAATAATAGTAATAATAATAATAATAATAAGACTCCTCTTATTAATTTATATTTAATATTTTTAAAATATTAAATAATAAATATTAAGCTATTTAATTTATTCCATCACCATAGATTAAATTAATTATACTTAACTTATTATTACGATTATGCCATTTGCTTCTTACATAATTATTCTTCCTTTTATGGTGTGACCCTTTAGGTACTCCATATTAAACCGGTTGTGAATATATCAATTAGAACAATTCTAATCTTATTTAAATAAATAAATTAAACTATTAATTTATTTAAATAAATAATATTTATTCTACAATAGCGATAAACCTCCCTAACGATTAACGACTTTCCAGATAATATAGATTTCAACATTAATCATAAAAGAATATTTGAGTAAATAGTTACCGTACAATTAAATCCTTCCACCATACAATGTCCCAATTAAATATAAGACATGAAATTACTGTCAAGTTTTATTTTATTTAATTATATGTATTTCGACTCTTAAATGCACAACTCCAAATAATGCAAATTAGAAACTCCTTTCTAATTTCATTCTGCCTTGGTCAAGGACTACTGGGTTGTCATTTATCGAATCACATAGGACATTTCTCTTTTTTTACTAGAAGCGATAAATTCTTTATTGATCATACATTATCTCCATGTATAACTTATTATACCCAAGCATACCCTTTGATATACCCTAAGAGTCTTAAGGAATAAGTCAAAGTATAACTCATCATACACAAGATACTATGATGATCTCAAGTCCAAGGATCACTTGTACTACTATCACTACATGAATTCCTATTGATAGGCAAGTAAAACTCTATTAGGTATTCCTTAGCGAGCCATGTTCAGTGTACTTATTCTCTAATAAGCACCTACATACTTGCTTTAGTGTCTCCACATAAATGATCATGAAATCAATCATCCTCATTCAATGAGCAAGCAATGTATGTACCAATCTATCCGGATTCACTAATCCCCAATTTAGTAATCCAATGATTGGGAACTATTTTAGTTTTAAGCTTTCTAAGAATTTAGATCTCATTAGAATGATCATCATTGTGACGCCCCCAAAATAGGTATACATCACCCATTCTGAGTCGACAAATACATGGTATAGAAACAAATACAACTTCATTAAAATAATTGTCGTGCAAAATACGACAATACAAATACTGTGAGTTTAAATACAAATATTGTCTTCTAGACAATATCCACACTCAAATAGGTTCTCATTACAATTATTGAAACACTATTTTATTAAATAGTGAGGACTGCTAACATAATTAACTGGAAACATCACTCCACACCCCGACTAGTTCCCGCTATATTCTCGCCTCCTGAGAAAAATGGAACAAAAAGGAAAAGGTGAGCTCAACTAGCCCACTAAAGAATATTATGACTAAGATAATATACAACAACTTATCATTAGTCTTCAACAGGGAAAAATCTAATAAAATATAATAGACAACAAGTTTTAGATCAACAACTGCAGCGGAAACAGCAATCCATTAGAAGAGTCAAGTAGAGAATAAATTCTATTATCTTCTAAGATTTAAAAGTCTATCAACGATATTTTATCCCTGTAACATCAATCAATATACATCTTAAATCAAATATTCATCTTTGCACTATAGGCCAAAGATATTCATTTCTATCACCAGTTGGTCATGTTCATCTAAACACCTGTTCATCTTTGCACTACAGGCCAAAGATATTCATCAAATAATCATTTATCTTTGCACTACAGGCCAAAGATATTCAGTAATATCATCATTTAGGACTGATAATGATGAAAAATATCTTAAAGAAAACGAATCCAGTGAGACAAAAGAACAAATATTAAGGATTCGTACTACAGTTTATCCAAGTTCAATAATACTCCATAATAACCAATTGTGATTTATTAGTAGTTATTAGGATTGCTTTAAAATAAATAAAATTAAGGAGATTAAAGTGTTCTAGTTATAGTTAAATTTTAGGTTTATACCAAACAATAAAATCGTGGACCAAAAAAATGAAATTGTCTTGTTATATATTATATATGTATATAGATATACAGAACGAATCTTAAGTATACCTCTTAAATAACATATTTTTATTAAAATTAAGTCGTTTTAAAGATTCTTTTAAAAAATAAAATAATATTAAAAGAGAGTGGTCTCGTTTGCTTTCTTTTTATTTATAAAAATGTCACTCGCGGCCCCCATTTATTTTATAAAAGATTCTATAAAAGATCGTAGTTTTAATAAAAATATATTATTTAAGAGAGTATGCTATTTAAGAGATGTATGCTTTAAATCTATAATCTATAGATATCATATAGATATAAATATAAATATATAGATATATAACAGTAAAAGTAATGAGAGTGGAATGCCAGCGATATCATTTTCCATAAAATTGGGCTTGACTGTGAGAAATTTTAAAATCCAACATATTAATAGTCATCTAGCCATGCTGCCTACCAATGTGGGGGACACCTAATAATGCCAATTAAAGGTGGGGCAAAATTGTTCTAAAAGAATGTTGGGTTAAATACCTAATTGTTAGAATCAGCATTTGGGGTCTTACCCAAGTCTTTACCCACTCTTTAATAAGTGAAAATCAGTGTTCAATTTTTATCCCTTCTCTTTTACTACAACAAGACTATCTTTGTTTATAATTATTATATTTGAGATAAAATTATTAATTTTAAGTATCTTGTTTATTTTTAAATTTAAGTTTGTGATGATTAGTTAAGGGATTATAAAAAAGCTTAATAAGAGTGATTATTTAATATCATGTTCTACCTGGTATTATAATCCCTACCATTTGAAATTAATTTTTTTAAAATAAAATTAACCTCAATCTTTTTTTAAAATGACCATAAAATTATATCATGTACTTATATGTTGTAAACTTGTAATATGGAGCAGCTTGCAATATGGAGTAGGCCCTTGCGGTACCTGAAAAGAGGGAGTATAGTTTCATGCACTAAAATATTTTCCAATAAATAACATCTTGCTAAATTTAAATTTTCTAACAGGTATAAAAAAAATCTAAAATTTTAAAAGTTTTTTTTGTGAGAATAATATTATATTCTCATTGTTCCACAAAGAAACTGTCTCATTTGTCTAATTTTATTATTTCAAAAAAGGCTAATTTTGTATAAAATGACACAACGTCTTCAAATTTATAATCACAATTCGTTATTTACTTAGTTTATTCGTAAAATCTTATTTAACTTTAAATAATGCAAACTAATAGTTTATATTATAAACTACATAAAAAATATTATTATATATATAATTATTACTTTTAAAACTAAAATAAATTTACATTATATTTTAAATTTAATATTTTATAAATTAACTAGGAACAGAGATAAAGAGTAATTGATTTATTATTGTGAGTATTTTGGAACAAAAATAGTCACGTGTATGTTGGCATAAAGAAAAAGGAATAAAACAAACATAACATGAGATTATTTTAAATTATAGTTTAAAATATGTTATTATTGGTAAGGGTATAATAGTCCAAACGATATTTTTTTTATCTAATTCTTTAATTAATTTTGAAAAAAATAAACATAACATGAGATTATTTTAAGTTATCTCATTAATAATCTCATAAAAAATAAATATGTGACTAGGACTATTTAATCCTAGGATTAATAGTCTTGAAATTATAATCTCATTGATTATAATCCTTACAAACAAATTTGACCTAGATTCTTAAAAGTACAAATAAAAACCTCTGAAACCCATGCTTATTTTATGGAGTAATTTTTAAGTATTTATAAAAGCCTTCACTTTTTTTTCTTAAAAATTTAAGTAATTATCTAATTTATAAAGAAAGAGGAGAATAGTGACGGTTACTTTTAAGTGTTACTAATTTTATTAAAGTTTCAAATTTACTCTTCAATTTATTTTCTAAATTCGATAAGATTTTTATTTTATATTCCCTTTAATTACACACGAACACTTGTACCACAGGAGGCTAGTGAGAATAAAAAAAAAATTCGATATAAAATTGTGTATTTCCATGTGAGTATTTTCTAATGACATACAAAAATGTGAGTACGTACAAAATCACAGCACAATGTGAACATAAATCAAATAATTCAACATTTTAAAAAGTAAGCTCAGATGCCTCCAGAAAAGTTGCAAATTGCGCTAGAGTCTTCCCAAACACTCCCGAAAGAAATAAACACTCCACTTGCGTCTCACAAAAAATGTCACGTTCGACATCTCTGACTTTACGCGTAAGGATCCGTCGTCGTATCGGCGAAAGAGACGTTAAAATCAGGACGTGGGCGGTTAATAGCGGTTTAAAAACCACGCGTACCGACACTAATCTGCATTATTTTCTCCACGTGTCGGTTCCATAGGTCCCGCCACTATTCCAATTTATGTATGTTATCAATAAAATTTGAAATCATACCATTAGACTATGTGGTTACCGATATACTACATACCTATCTGTATCTATATCTAATATCTATGTTCTATATGGCTGAATTGCACACTATAATGCGATAAGATAAAATACTTTTAAGTGTATATTTTTAAAAAAAAAATTAAAATACATATAAAAGTGTTTTTAAAAATATTAGTAATAAATTTAAGATAATTGTGTATTATGAGATTTTATTTTGTGTACTTTTAATAAAAATATTTCCAATCAAATGTACATATTTTTTTGTTTCAATTGAAAGAATTATGGGAATGGTGTTACATCATTATATCTCATTAAAATAAAAAATATAATATTTAAAGGTTTCATGATTCTAGCACCCTTTAAAAATGTTAAAATATTTTTATTTTTAGTTTAAAGGTAGTTATTTTAATCCATCCAAAGTTATTTTCCCTCTAAATATTATGTATGTACAAGTTTAATAATACACACAAAAGAGTAGTATAGTTAAAAACGACTAATGAATTAAATTTTATATATAATATTTTAAAACGATATTTTAATTGATTTAAAGTCAATTTAACCGTCTAAATTTGATAATTTGATAGTTCAAAAGTTTTTCTTATTTTTTATCTTTATTTAATTCTTAGTGACAAATAGTACATTGTATCTTTAATAATAAATATATATGTATTAAAATTTTATGAAAAAACATAACTTTTGAGCTTTTGAGTTGACATTTGTGAATAACAAAATTTATGATCAATTAGAAGACATAAAAATCAACAAAAAAAATATCTTTTGAACTATAGAATCATTAAAATTGAATTATCGAGTTGATTCAAGATTAACCAAAATAATATCGTACTTGCCTTGTCTTGTTATACACTAGTAATTGTCCGTGCCTGAAGGCACGGCGTAACGAAAAAATAGATTAAAATTCAAAAAATATTACATTATCTAAAGACTTTGCAACCTAAAATAACTTACAATCAGGCATAGCAATTATCATAATTCACCATACCACCACAATAATTAATACATACTCAATCATCAACACATATCCAACCACCAAAATATCAAGCTAATCGCTACTAATTTTTTGTCATTTCGGCAGAGTTTCTTTTAAAAATAGATATCCAAAAAATTTGTTTAAAACTTAGAAGTACCCTAGTAAATTTTAGTGGAAGTGTTGATTTTTACTGTTTAGGTTAATGACAAAATTGTCCCCTCAAAGTATTTTATACTAAAAGTTTAAAAAATCTTTAATCAATACATCTAAGTATTTTAAAACAACAAATGCGTTCTTTTTTAGTCTGACCCACCATTTTTTCGTAGAAGTACGGTTTGACTTCCTTTTTTCGTAGGAATACATTTGACTTGTATTTAATAAGTATTTAATTAATTTACAAATAGAGTATATTTGATAGTATTGATAAATGAAGAAAAATAACATTGATGATATTATCAAAAATAATAAAGTAGTTGATATTAGCAAAACAAAAAGATGTAAAAAACAAAAATATATTTAGTAACATTTTAACAATTTTTTAGTGCCACTTAGTATTTTAGGTTACATTTATTATAATTTTGCTATGACAATATCAAATGCCAAAATTTAGACTTTTGTAATTTATAAAGATAAACACGAATAATAATAGCTAAAATGAAAAAGAACCTTAAGAACATTGTAAAACTAACTTTTTTATAACTGTCGTTTGAAAAAAAATTTAATGCAAGCTATTTTCCCCACATATCCTTAACTTTAAGTATGATTATTTATTTATTTTTACTAAATTTAGATATTACAATGAAGACAAAGCATAGTACACTTCTTCCGAGAGAACTAAGACACCTAGATAAATTTAGGAAACCAATTGCCTAACCTAATTTCAATTTCCTCATAACCCGAGGTTAGGCAAATAGAACATCTAAAAATATTTAGAATACAAAAAACATGTTGAACTTCCCAAAATACAACCCCCATGGGGCCTACACAATTTGAAATCAAACCATTCAGCAGCTTAATTATCTGTGGGCCCAAAAGTCATCCAAAAATTTAGTCCAACAATTTGAATTGAAGCCGTAGCTCTAAAAGAAAGACCATCACCCATTAAAGTCAACAGATTTGACCATGGGCCCCAATCGCTCACTGTCCAAGAGTAGCAGGTGATGTGAAGAGCACAAAGCAACTCTGGACAACCACCAGCCTGACCGGAGACCATCGAAGACCATGACATCCGGCAAGAAGCAATTCCAAATCAGCCATGAAATTCCACTCATAAAGATGACCATCCAAATCAGGGCAAGAATAACATTAAAATCACCAAATAACGAAATAATAGGTCAAATGGAAGCAATAACTATATCAGAGGGAGAAACTACTCAGACCCAAAACCAAACATCTTCAAACCAGATCCAAAATGAGTGGAACAATTAGAAGAAAGGAATAGGGGGAGCAGGCGGTTATTCATAATCAAAAGCAGCACCTGATTATACTATAAACAACCCACGACAAATGAAGCATCTATATTAACGGATGAAAACAGAACAAAATCATGGGAGCAACCCAATCCGAGAAACACGTATACATAATTTTTCAAGAGATTACCAATCCAATCAGAGAAACATAAAAGGGGAGTAGAACAACAACCGAATATGAAATTAATCATATCTCATATAGCTAATGTAAATCCTGAGACAAAAAATAATCATATCTCAAACAGCTACACAATTAATGAAAAGACACTATGCATAAAAAAGAAGAAAGATACAACTTTTTGAACAAATAGTCAAATCTGATTTCAAAGAAGATATGGTGTACACACAAAATGACATAAAAATAAGAGCACGAAACACCCAGTTTGGATACACCAACGGATGGTCTGGGTTCCACTCGAGTGTGAACCGATTTCCATAGCCGGGTTTCTTTTTTGCTTCTTCGCCGTTGGTTTTTGAAAAGAGCTAAATGACTCCGCTGATGAGTCTTGTGAAGAAGACGTTGAAAACGACTGCGTGAGTAAAAGCAACCCAATGGACCAAACTCATCCACTTGGCCTAGACCGTTTAGTTCTTGCTTTTGTGCGAACGGGGTACTGCAAACCAAGAACCGTGAACTTCTTTGCCTCCCGTTCAACGACGTCATCGGCGCATTTCCCGATTTTCTCCTTGGAATTTTCGGCAGGGCATAACAAAGACACCCCAGAAACAGAATCATCCACAAATTGAGATAACCACTCAAGATTTTTCATTTCATCAATCTATAAAAATTGAATCTTTATATAAATAATCAAACAAATAAATACCCATTCAAAAAAATTAATTTTTTTATGGTTACCGGAACGGCAAGTTCGCCGGCGGGGAGAGACCCAAAAACGACGGAGCGTTGGGAAGTGATGGAATTGGAAGAATAATTATCATCATCAACTCCTCTGTCTTGAGAGGAGAAAGAGAGGGAATCTTTTTCTTCATCTTCTTCGGATTCTTCAAGAAAACTTTCCTTAAAATCTTAATCGGAGAAATCAAGGAGATCATCCACCGAGAAATCATCACAATTAACGTTGTTAATTCCTGTGACACCCCCAAATTCGGTACTTCCATTTCCACAGGATTTGGTATTCACGATACAACATCATCCATCTATCTACCTATAAATAAATGCAAACCATGCAATAGATAGAAATAATAATAAATCTCCCCTTATGGGGTTACATCAACTACATAATAAATAAATCCCGGGTTACTCTAACCTTAAACATCTGTGCAGAATCATAAACAAATAAGTCTTAAACAACATCATTAACTTAAGTCTTAAATAAAATACATCATCATATAAAACAACAAGTCTTCATCACTTGTTAACCTTGCCCTTGCCTTTACTAGTAGAAGGTTCGTCTGCTCTTTCGTTCTTAACTGCAATGTTATTATTACGCAAGAGTGAGCACGATTGCCCACAAGTATAATAATGAAAACAATAATATAATAACATGCGAGGAAAAATAATAACTTCGAATATAAAAGCTCAACTTTTGAATCAAGAATGAATAACAAGAATTAAAAGAATTTCTGAGGGTCATAAGACCTTGAACTATGTCCTAGGTTGTCAAGGGTTATACTTGAAACCTTTAACAGTCATAAGACTATGGACCTTTCTTCTCGTACTTAGGGGGATCAGCCCTTAGTACCATACTGTGCACAATATCTTAACGCTAAAGCGTAAATAATCCCCTATACAGGGTTGTTCATCTCAGTTTGACATTCGAGTCCGCACCAAAGGAAGTTTGGTTTGGATAATTCATCAAGGGTTCTGAAATTTAGAACGCTCATCAACTATAGACTAGTCGAATCGATAAGGGTTCGCTAGTCTAACAAGGTTTAACAATAATTGATAACTTAACTTGAATAGAATCTCAAAAGGTATACAATATGTTGGGTTTCGACAGAAACACACAGCAGAAATAGAATAAATATAAAGCAATTTCGAAACCCTAAAACAGGATCCATGCGAAAAATAATTAATTCAGTGGTAAGAAATTATACCAATTGTAAAAGCTAGAATCGATGCGGTCGAATCTCCAACGCAATTCGAACGGACTGCGTCTCTACGGTATCCACACGAACACTCCACACGAATCGTCCTACGATCTGCAGAAGAAGGAAACGCGGTACTAGCCACCAAGGATGAGAATTTTCTGAACTGTTTTCTCTAGTCTCTCTCTAAGAGCGGCTAGATTTTTATTTTGACGTAAAACCTAAAGTGACTGATATATATTATATATATAGCAGTTAGGAAGAATTAATCAAAACCTAATGTTATTAAAATCCGAATTTATATATATTTTAATTAAGTCTTACTTAATTAATATATCTGTATATAAATTATCCTATTAATTTAAATTCGTAATTTAAAATTCTATCAATCATATTGACATATTTAAATCTTTACAATTTAAATTAATTTCCTTTTAATTACGTTCTTTGTGTGTGACCCTATATGTTATTATTACGTTGGCAATAATTTAAAAATAATATTATAAAATTATAAATAGTGAGCGGCATCTAGTAATGCATCACTGTTACCCAAGTAATAATAAGATCGATGATTCGATGCAACCTTTTCGTGACCAATGTTTCAATGTAATTTAATCCTTTTAACCTTAATATCCTAGATTAAACTCGAGTCATGGAATGTGTTATACTCTTCATAATTTAATCTGAGTTTTTTTGATCAATGAGTAGACTGTGACGCCCCCAAAATTAGGTATACATCACCCATCTTGGGTCGTCAGATACATAGTACAGAATACAAATACAACTTAATAATACAACTGTCGGGTACAATACGACAAAACATAAACTGTGAGTTTGAATATAAATATTATCTTCTAGAGAGTATTCATACTCAAAAAGAGTCCTCATTACATTTATTAACACACCATTACATAGAATAGTGAGGACTACTAACTAATACTATCATTCGGACCATCACTCCGTACCCCGACTTGTCCCAGCTACGTTCTCATTTCCTGAAGAGAACAGTGAAAGAAAGGGTGAGCTCAACTAGCCCAGTAAGAAATATTATGACTAAGATAATGCAGAATAAATTATCATTAGCCTTCAATAATGTTAAACTGATAAAATATAATAGACATCAAGTTTAACTGTAGCGGAATAAGCAATCCATTAAAAGAGTCAAGTAGAAAATAAACTCTACTATCTTTATGATTTAAAAGATTTTCCAACACTTTGATCGCTGAGACTCAGCTTCATAAAATAATCCACATCATCGAATCACCCCTGCACTACGGCCAAGGATATTCGTATATTCATTAATGGTCATGATCATGCCAACAACTGTCCATCAATGCACTACGGGCCAATGAGGACTTTTACCACATCATTCGTAACATTACGGTCATGATTACACCGAATAATCCCTGGTCATAATCATACCAAGTCCATCTATGCACTACAGGCCACAGATGACTTTCAACAGAATATAAACATGAGGATGATGACAATGATATACGAATTCAATAAAACAAGTTCAAGAATTAATTTATCCAAGAATTAACAACGTCCAAATTGTCAACATGATACTACTTTGTGGAGTAAAATTCAAGAATGATCAGGAGAATATTTTCATGAATAGATACTGGATGAAACGCAATTATCAAGGATATTTCACAAATTTCATGGAGTATAGAAGTCAAAACTTAACCAACTAAGTACAATAAAGAATGGAATAACAAAAAAAATCACCATGCATGCGATAGACCGCACAAACAGGTTATTCCAACAGAATAATAAATAATGGAACCAGGTCCGGCATAAACGCACAGACAGGATATTCCGACAGAATAATAAATAATGGAACCAGGTCCGGCGTA
The DNA here is from genome assembly GCA_016801055.1 of Panax notoginseng. Classification (NCBI taxonomy): domain Eukaryota; kingdom Viridiplantae; phylum Streptophyta; class Magnoliopsida; order Apiales; family Araliaceae; genus Panax; species Panax notoginseng. The sequence continues at coordinate 241,652,218 of CM029012.1, forward strand.
AACGCACAGACAGGATATTCCAACAGAATAATAAAGAACAGTATAAATAATGGAACCAGGTCCGGTGTAAAACACACAGACAGGATATTCCGACAGAATAATAATAAAGACGGAACCAGGTCCGGTGTAAAACACACAGACAGGATGTTCCAACAGAATAATAATAAAAACGGAACCAGGTCCGGTGTAAAACACACAGACAGGATGTTCCAACAGAATAATAGAAGAATGTCACCAAGTATAGGGTATTCCGCATATACAGGTTATTCCAACAGAATAATAAAGAAATGGAATAACAGAAATTCTCTTCTTGAATACAAAAGAATAATATCCCTTACCGTTTTAAAGAAGAGCTGAAGTAAGGAAGTAGTTAAGTAGCAGAATACTCTTCTTCTCTCTCTCTATAGTTTCTCTCTATAGTTTCTCTCTCTAGAGTTCAGTGAATTCGTAAGAAATAATGAAGGAATGAGCTGCTATTTATAGAAAAATAGAATGCATAGTAACTAATCCATGAACGGTCCAGATTGATTACTTTAATCTGACGGTCCATATTTAAAGAAAAATCTTTTAAATAAAATAAAATATATTCTATTTATAGAATAACTTTAATAAAGTATTTTGTTTTATATAAAAAGATGTTTCTGTTTTATTACGTTAATAATACGAATAAAACAAAACGTCATTATCGCTAAATAATTCATATTATTAACTGACAATAATAGAATCAAACTGAGTGACTTCTCACATAAACATTAATAATCAATACCGTGTGCTACTATGCAACCACACGTATTACTGTACTTTTACTACCGAGTAGTTCAACAGTAACAATGGTAAAATTTCCGCCGTTATTTTTATAGAAAGATAATTCTGTCGTTTTCTCCATCCGACAATAATTCCGTTGTGGGGTCCACCAATGATTGTGCCGTCGTACGAATATTCCCCGACAAAAAGAATATTCTCCGACCAAACGAATATTTTATAACAACTTGCTTACTTTGCAAAATTTATAAATATTACCCACAACTATAACATTATATCAAATTAACTCCATAATATTCAAAAATGATATTTATAGAAAATTCATCTTTATTTATAAAAGTTGGGGTCTTACAGTAACCCCGACACAAAAGATAGAAATTCCACAATAAAATCCATACCAATATTTTGGTATAATGATATTGAAAGAATAACATTACTTAAATTTATAAACAATTTATTTTAATTGTTTACACTTTACTAATTAATGCATTTAATCATCATAAAATGCCAACTCTTATAATTTTATCATCAATAACCAAAACCCTCATCAAAAATCTGTATATACCTCATATAGGATTCTCAAGCCATAAAATATAGGATGGTTAAATTTCATCTAGATCACTCATATCATATTTGTCACACGATTCACAATGAACCCAATAATCACCTTTATAGTCCACCCTATTAAAGGTGACATTTGATGATATCAAAGTACATAAATTCTCGTATAGTAATATAGGGGTTTCAGGTCGGAGGACCATTACATCATTGTCACTATGAGAATTGCTAATGACACTTCGCATAATGCTCCATATAGAATTCTCATAGTGGGTCTGTCCAGTACATCGTTCTCTAACATATACCTATGCATTGACTTAATATCTCATATATTTATGACCAATAAGATTTGGTCATCAGTCAATCAACATACTAGTCTTAATGCATCATTGTTGTTCCATCAATAATGATACTCGACTAGGGACATTTAAGAACAATGATACTAATTATAATTATATAATCTCATGTTCAAGTCACATACTTGAAACTATATAATTTATATCATTATTCTAAGAATTTTTATTATGTTAACATTTATATAACGCAGTAAATAAAATCATAATAAAATCATTCATTTATTCAATCAAACATAATATCAAAACGTTAAGCAATTATATCAAATAATTGCCCTCTAGGGCATAAATTCTAACACAATGGAATAATTATTGTATAACAGCATCATGCTTGAAAGATTAATAAACTTTAATATACAAAACAGACTTGATCAATAATAATGAGAACTTGCGCAATGTAGAAAGGTGAATTAATCAACTTATATAACGATAACAAGTAGGGTTAGGAAACTTGCCTCGTGCGTAGGCTAAACGATTACTACTTCCGTTCACCACAAATCTTACACACATACCATATGTATTCACGACATTCATTAGTTACATTTTCACTTAATTATTTAATATAAACTCCACTTTATTTAACAAATCATTATCTTTCTAATTTAATTACTTAATTAAATTAGAATATTTTCATTCTCTTACTATTATTACACTCGAATAAATTATTTCATAATAATTTTCATCGAATATTTATTTTATTCCATAAATATCTCAATTAAAATATTTACTTTATTTTATAAATATTTTAATAATAATTTTCATCGAATATTTATTTTATTCCATAAATATCTCAATTAAAATATTTAATTTATTTTATAAATATTTTAATAATAATTTTTATCAAATATTTATTTTATTCCATAATATCTCAATTAAAATATTTAATTTATTTTATAAATATTTTAATAATAATTTTCATCGAATATTTATTATTATTATTATTATTATTATTATTATTATTATTATTTTTGACTGCTGGGGAGGGGTAATGTAGTTTGGTAACGCCCGCCGGGGGCGGGGTTACCCAGGCTCATTTTATGCAGTTTCTGCAGTTCTGCAGTTCTGCAGTTCGCGAACATAACAAGGCCAAAAATCAATCACAAGTAAAATTATACGTGAATATGGCCATAACTTTCAATTAGTTATTTTTACACGAATTTAGACTTGCCCAATCATTGTAATACATATATAATCATTAGCCAACAATTATAGAATGATTTTAACCCATTAAAACATATAATTACAGAATTAAAGTATGTAAATTTCACTGTTCTTTGTGTTCTTGAAAGTTTTGAACAAAAATCATGAAAATTAATACTACGGATTCATTATAAGGCCAAATCCAACCATTTAAACTTTGGTCTCTTCGTAATAACATGCATAACAAAATAAGAGTGTAAATTTTACGAAAACGTTTATGTTTGACATACTAAAATCACGTATAAGGCCATATGGCCATAATCCAAACTCTGTAAATTTTGAAATAACAAGTCATCGTATAACGACATGTTTTATGATACTGATGATATGGTCTACATAACAAATATATAATCAAATACGATTTGATATGACATAACATATATACAATCCATAATCATTACTCCTATCCCAATTATAGAGGTTTTACAATATGAATGAAAGCCATTTTCATAAAACTCAAATAACGTAAAAAAATAGAATTTGGGAAGGAGGAGATTTCCCTGTAGAGTATAATTTAGTAGGCTTAGATTCCTCACTCTCAATTCTCTTTCATAGACTCACAATTTCTCTCTGACAAACTCTCTCTGATTTTCTCTCTGTGATATATTATCAGACTTAGTAAAATAATGAAGAAGAGAAAAGAGAATACGCATAATAAGAATCCACTGATGTACACTATGGTCAGTTACCCATCATGGGTTAACTGCCCATAACTCCCCCTAAGGCCATGTTTGGCTAGATTAATAGATTACAAAACTATTTAATTTAATAAAGCCTTTATAATGTAGTTTAAATCATGTCACACCCAATTCAAATATCTTATTTAATTTAATATAAATAAAATATAATAACTTCTCATAAATTCACATAGTCATATAATTAATTTTTCTCGTTAATTAATTATATCAAATTATTAAATCTCTAATTAATTATTACATTAAATAAATAACATCAGACTTATAAAAAATTTCTTTTAATTCAATAAGCTCACATAATTACATACTTGAATAATAAATATTCTCCACATTAATTTAATAAATGTAACACATATAATTAAATTAATCAATCACATTTGCATCAATTAATTATTTAATCTAATAATTAAATCATCGAAAATATTTATTTAATTCAATAAATATTAAAAATTAATTTACAAAAATCTCGTTCGTCACAATTCCGCTCACACACCACCAATCATCAAAAAAAACTTGTGAAGAAGCAACGGTTGTTGGAAAGAGAAAAGTACCCAAGTTGTTGGAAAGGATACGATCTGCGAAAGGAGCAACGGTAGCCATGAACCTTCGAGATTGATTATAGATCTTTGAATCAGATAAACCCCTTGAGGGTTTAAGATTTTCACAAACAGATGGATGGATAGAGAGAAACCCTAGGAGAGAAACGGAACAACACGGGATTTTTTAGCAGTCACAAGAAGCGAAAGAAGAGAAGGGTTTGAGTTTTTGGAGAGAGAGAAGGGTTTTTTGACCGGGCGGGAATGTGTTAGTGTCAGATGGATCATGAGCCTTTAGATTAAGTGAGATTAAATCTGAGCCGTTGTTGTGGTTTCTCAAATAAAAAAAATTTGAATTGGGTTCTGTTTTATTAATATAGATTACTCCCTCCGTTCTTAAAATATTATTGTTTTAGAAGAAAAAAATTGTTCCAAAATATTTGTCGTTTATAATTTTCTATAAGAATAAATTATTTACTTTCCTATATTACTCATACCTTCTCTCATTGTCCCAATAAATTCTCTCTCTTGTATTAATAGTTTTTAATTTTTCATAAAGAGGTAGTGATGGAATTTTAAATAAATTTTAATTGTTAAATGATAATTGTATTAAATGACTTTCTCAATTTATATATAAAAATTTTAAACGACAATCTTTTAAGAACAAAAAGAGTATTATAGATGTAGAAAATTAGGTGGGAATCCCATTAAATTGCAGCGTGTTTTTACCCGTCAAAAAGGAATTTTAATTTATATAGAATTTCAGATTGAAATGCAAAAGTGACACCTAGTTTGTATTATTTTTTACAAAATTCACATCGTAACTTTTATTTTTACAAATTTTTCTTTCCAACATTTATTAATTATGCAAAACTCATCCTTTGTGTATTTTTTTAATTAAAAATTCTCACATAGTCAAATTATTTCATCTAATTCACCACTTAAATTTTTTTACTTTAGAATACTCATTTTATTTCACTCAAACAACTTCGATTAGGAAAAAAATCACAATACCGTCAGATTTGGAATCATAGATTGCTTAATGCATATATCTTATTCTTTACATTTGCTATACGTTAATTGATTATTATTTTTATTTTGATAAATGTTTCTTGCACACAATACCGATATTTAATTGTCAATCTTATTATCAGTTTTTAACATATCACGTCATCATTAAATATTTCGTTAAACACTACAAATAATTGGATTATATGAATTATATAAAAATGCGGTGATCAATTTCTCTCATTATTAACACCGTAAAAAAATACAACAAAGGCAATGAACCCAAAATAAAATAATACTCCATCCGTTTCAGGATAAAAGTTTTGGTGAACTTTTTACGCATATTAAGAAGATGAATAAAATGACAAAATTATCTATAATAATGTCATTAAATATGGAGAGAAAATTAGAATAAGAAAAGTATGAGATATTTAATGTTACGGGTATAATAGGAAAATATATGTAAAAGTTTGGTTATTAAAGAAAAATAGACATTTAACATGGGACTACCCAAAATAATAATAAGTCATGGGACGGAGCGAGTAATTAATTGACATATAGCACATGCTCTATGTATGAATTAAACGATTTAATATTGCAAATATATCTGAAATAAAAAGTGTATTCTAAAACTAAGATTAACTGATAAATTGCAGTGATCTGGCTATATGACAAATATAAGGGTTTTTAACAAAAAGTTTTTGACAATTCATACAGGGGAAATTTTGCAAAAAAGATACAAACAGGAGGATTACTTTTGCATTTCAGTTTAGAATTTCATATCCTCTATGTTTCTCTCTCCTCTTTTGTTTTATTTTTTTCTTAAATTTCCCTCGAATTAAATTTAAATCTCTGTATTTGAAGTTGAAGCAAGAGCAAACACGAATCTTAAAGCAATCAGTTTTGCATCCAATTCACTTCTTCAAGTATTGGTATGGTTAATGTAGCGTCCGTCGCTTCTCATTTTTGCCTAATTCATATCGGTACCTAACTTGGTAATTCCTTTATTTCTCTTTTTTTTTTTGTGATTTAATTATGTGAAAAATTAATCATTAGTTGTTTTTAGTTGATATTAATGTGATCTCAGTATTGAATTTTGGTTGATATGATTTCCTGAAATTTTTATTGATTTTTTTGGTTGGCTGAATATATTTTTTTTGTCTGATGGGCAGCATATATTGTAAAGTTTAAGGTTTATAATTATAGTACAGTTCAATTCAAATGGTAGATGCTTGTATAAAAAGTTGAAGATAATAGTTTAGTAGACAGGTTAAATTGAACTATTGCTTTCTGATAATTTTTAAAATTTTAAATAATGAATTTCTAATGAGAGAAGTTTGGGTTAGGTAAATTGATAAGGAATATCTGAGAATCATTACTTCCTGTATGAAGTCAAAAATTACTATAATTTGTAGTGTGGATTTATTAGGAACTATCCTGAGAATTTTTTATGGTATTCTTATCCATATATACAACCATTAATTGTTTTTTTTTGTTCATAAGTAGCTGCTGTCTTACAAACTTTTTTGGCTATTGAGATTTGGAAAGCAAGTTCTACTTTTAAATGTTTCATGGATACCATCTACAAAATTCAATTCACTCATGCGAAAGAATTATCATGTTGGATTGCACGTTATTGTTTTTGAATTTGTACTCTATTTTTCTTATTTCTCTATATTAAGGATAATATTCACCATTATGCAAGTTATTGTGGATTATTTATTTAGGTGTTTAAGTGCTTAGTGGATTTTAACTTGAGTATGTTCCGGACTTATTTTGTAGACGTAGTATTATCTACTGAGATGAGTGTATTTGAGTTGAACATGCGCCCAATGGTCCAATTTTTTGTTGTGACTCTACTCTTAACAATATGTAGACTACGTTTGTCGATGAATGTAGATAAACACCACTTTGTTTATATGCAAATTTTAAGCTGGAATGTTATATATGCATCTCTGTATGTTCCATCTCCTGAGGCATTATGATCCAATTTTTAGCTTCATTGAGACTCTACATCATTGTCAAAGGAGCAGCACGTGCTCACAGTTCCTATCATCATTATCATCACCTTCACAGCTTCAGCTGTATCTTTTTATCTTCAGAATTTGGGTTTTATAGATAATATTTATTTACATGCCATACTTTTCTACATTAGACCTTTGCTTTTGCTTGTTCGACTCTCCTCCCCGTTTTTTAACAAGTGAAAATGTAATTTCTAAAGAAAAATTGATTCAAATTATTAGTGACAGGTAAATATTTATTTGGTTAATGATTATGCACAATCCTATGGCTGAAAATAATTGTTTGCCACATGATTTATGAATATACTAACATATACACCTTTAGTTCTGCGCAATATTTAAATAGCACAATAAATTTTGTTTTTGCAGCTTCTGGACCTGTGCGTCATTTTCTTTGTGCAATATCAGGCTTTCTGGGGGTGCTGCAACATCATTAAGGTAGTGGAAAGAGATGAATGTATCTGGTTTGTTGACTTCTGCTGGAGTCAATATAGCCTTGTGCACAGTGCTCTCCTCACTATATTCAGTTTTGAGAAAACAACCAGGGAATGTAAGTGTGTACTTTGGGCAAAGGCTTTCTCAAGTACAATCAAAAGGTTGCGGTCCTTCCTTCTTTGAAAGAATTGTTCCTTCAGCCAGCTGGATAATTAAGGCTTGGGGAACATCTGAAGAAGAATTATTTGCAATTGGCGGTTTGGATGCAGTTGTTTTCTTCCGGATAGTTGTTTTCAGGTTACCATATGCTTCCTTAAATGTGTAATAGTTAATTGTTTTTAACTTGCATAACTACTTGATCAACTCTTAAACATGGAAAGAAATTGTCGATAAATCTTTCTCTTGTCAAAGGGTGATGCTTATTGTTCGTAGTGTACCGTGATTATCTAGTTTATTCTCTTGTAGATTTACCATTACGTTACTCATAAGGCTGTTTACCTAAGCATATGACAGTTTTCTTTGGTCGTCATTATTACTTTGTTATGTTTTAGGGAATCTCTGTTGGGACTAGTTACTTTATATTCAGGATACAGCTTTTTCTACTGTATGTTGGTTTTATTTATTGCTCAGATTTTGGGCGGTCAGAAGTACATCTTTGGACGAGTGAAGTTTTTATTTTTATTTTGAATGTCCTTGACTTGTTAAAGCTTTTTGGATAATTTGGATTTCCATTTTTCAAGCTGTTGTGGTAGATTTACCTAAATATATGCGCGTTAGTCCTTCTTTTCAATTTATTTTATAATATCTTAGATTGCCCACACACTACTCTACTGAATATCCCCTTTCCTAACTGCTTGGTTTTTTTTTTATTCTAGTGAATTAGGAAGCTGACTCATTGTTAAATCCCAATCTTTGTTAAATTTGAAACTACTTTTCCTTTCTTACAATCTCAAGTCCTCAACCCTTGCAATTTTGTTCTTAATCTTGTTATTTTGGGATATTTATGTTGAACCGAATCATTCCTGGTTCTTTTGTTTGGAATTTAAATTTAGTCTCCATTAGTCCATCGCATATCATGTAGGCCTAAAGCAAGTCTGAAATTCCAATAAAGTTTTTTACTTTTAATTTTTTCTCTATTGCTCTCTAATTTCTTCTTTAGTTATATACATGCATAATAAACATGAACCTAAGTAAATCATGTCATGTATGCTTTTATCAGGATAACACTCCACTAGTTTCTATTTTCTCGACTGTATGAACAAGCTCTTATTCTTTCCTTTTAAATACTATAAGATACATCATTTTTTGAAGTTTTTATTAGAAAACTTGCGTTGTTTTTAGTATTCTCGAATTTTACAAAAATAACATCCACTTTAAGAAATCTAAATATATATTGGTAGAATTACTTATGCTTAAGGAATGTGTAGGTAAATTTTACTTGCGAGCAGGATGAGAGTCAACGGTTGGTTGGACGCTTGGACCCCATTTTCTGCTATTTGATGACATTCATTCGTTTCATAATTTGTTTTCCTTGTGTAATTAATTCATTATGGGGGTAGGGCACCTTGTTTATATCTCTGGTTTAGTTTAATAGGAGTATTTATATAATTGTACTGTACTAGATTTTTTTTTTGAAACCTTATTTATGTTTCATGTTAATCCTTTTTTCCCTCTAAAAAGTAACTGAAAAACTAAAAGGAGACATATTAACTGTATTGATTATTTGTGGTATGAAATTAAGAATTGCATACACTCGATTATCATCGCAATAACACCTTTAGGAAATAATTTTAAAAATAGCTTTCTGTGCTTTTTAATAAATCCGGTAAGCCCCCCTGGTTCTCTTTCAAAGCTTTTAAGTCAAAGAGAGGATGAGGGGTTTTGGGCATCTCTTTCAGTTTTCTCTTGCTGGCCCTGGTACATTCCTTTGTTGACCCCTGACTGCATGGTAATCAGCAGCTGCGAGTTCATCTGCAGTGAAAATCCTCTTTCCTTTTCTTTTCCGAAAAAGAAAAAGATAAGTTAGGAATCTCTGACGTATTCTGCTCTACCTTTCCTTTGTTAAGGAAATAAGCTAATTGTAATGGTGGTAGTGGACTAAAACACGTTAAGGTTCTGAAATTGTTGAATTTGTACCAATCGGAGATAAATAATAATAATAAAAAATGTGGATTACAATGTTGCAACATGTGAAGCAATATTATACTTCACCACGTTTGAAATGGAAATGGATGAAGATACTTTAGAAAACTAGCTTGTGGTTTTAACAGTGGATCTGATCCTACTAAAGTGGAGAGATGAATCAGATATATCATATATGTAGCTGACCGACATAGTGGGAACTAGACTTTGTTGAGCTGAGTACTAGTGGCCGTAATGTAAACCAAATCTCATATCAAGTGACCATATTTATTCTCATGAAGTGTGCTTGCTTATATTGTGCCTGATAATAGCTATTTGTTTGGTTTACATTATTTTTTCTCTTATGTCATCTTTAGTCCTTAGTTGATAATAGTTTTAATACTTGTTCTTAGCATGGTTGTAATTATCCCAGTCTTAAACAATTTTAAATATTCTGTAGCATTTTAACATTACAGATGCTTAAATACACCATCTTCATTGCATGTTCGGAACACAGGATTTGCTTTATTTGCTAGTATACTTACTGTAGGCACTTCACAATTGCGATGCAGTATCAGGATCTTCTCCGTTGCTGCTGTTATTTGTATTTCTGTTGTGCTTCCATTGAACTACTTTGGGCATGCCATGCATCATAAGAAAATTCGTTCGGAGTCCCTAGAAGTGTTCACTATTGGGAATGTTAAAGAAGGATCTAGATGGTACAGTTCATCTCTATTTTGATTTTGATCATTATCTCTGAGATTAAGTATTTACTTTTGAGCTTCAAGAAGTCTATATATGTTACATAATGCTGGCTTCCAGACATCGAGTAGTTGTAAATTTGTAGTAAGCAGACTAAAATGACGGCCATGTAACTATCAAGAAAAAAATGGAATATTTAGACCTGCTTATCTGTTAACTTCAAGAATGAGATGTCTTGGCCTGCTTTTCAGTCTGCCGCTCATATTTTTACCGGGGAATTCTCCATAGTTTATACCCTATGCCCATGGTGAGAAATTTTGGAGAATTGATAGATCCATTTTTGGTAATCATTGACGGTCTCACTTAATTAATGACCATGGAGTGGTATAATTTGGATGCCAGTTAAGGAAAGTTGAACTTGTCAGGTCAAAATATTGCACTCATCAATATCTGTGTTCTTTTTACCTTGGTCTACTTTGTTTGCCAATTTATCCACACATTTTTTTCCAGGTTTTGGGCTCATTGTCTTGCCTTATACATTATATCCTTCTGTGCCTGTGCTCTTCTCTACATTGTAAGGATTTAAAACTAACTTTATTATGTAATTAGTATCTGTGTACTTTAAAGAGTCTTTCGGAAACTTGTAAATTTATTAATTGTCATCATTTTCTTGCATGTTCTCCAAATTATTATGGAATTGTTGCCTTTTGGTGTAGGAAAGCAAAAGTATTGCAAAGATGAGGTTAGCTTATATTACTGGATCTCCTCAGAAATTAAGTCGCTTCACAGTTCTTGTTCGTGCTATCCCATGGTCAGGAGAATCATACAGTGATTCTGTGACCAAATTCTTTTCAAATTACTATGCTACAAGTTATTTATCACACCAAATGGTATATTATACTGGTACAGTTCGAAAGCTTGTGGTGAGCACCTGGCTTGGATAATTTAACTTCTGTCCTTTTATTTAATTTTCTATTTCAACTGTACATTTTTTTTTATCTATGTACATATTATGTACATTATTCTATTTCATATATGTGTTTGGTATGCAGGATAGTGTAATCTTTGTGGCGATGAATTAATTGATTTTAATTCACTGATGTGGTATTTAGTCACTTCATTCTAGTTTAGCAATGTGGTATTTAGTCACTTCATTCTAGTTTAGCAAGTTCTACTCTTTCCTAATCTTTTAATAAAATTCAGTTCATTCTCTATTTTCCTCAAATCCTTCTTCAACGCCTCAGCATACGGATGGGTGCACATTTTTAGATTTTGCCTATGAGTAGATTTATACTACAGTATATCTAAGCCAAAAAATTGCATCATTGCTCTTCCCTTGTGATTTACCCTAGGTGATTTGAGTCTATATTACCAGAAATTTCTTTGCTTAAATCAGCCAAATCTTTGTGATGCAGGATGCACCTATACACAAATGATCCTGATATTACCACTCATTTGGATATATTTCTGATTCTCGAGAATTTGTAGTTTGTGCTTGTGTAATTGAATGGGGCCTTTGGTTTTTTTATTCATTTTTTTGAAATGGTAGTAAACAATTTTGTTTGGGAACCGATTTTGTTTCAAGAAAAGTGGGAGCAAAATTCTTCAAAAAAGGGGAAAATGTAAACATGTGAAACCATTCAAACTTTAATTAGGTCCAACCTTCGAGTTCTCTTAACAACAACATAAGAAGCAAGGATTCGGGTTCTCCATACAGGGGTAAGGCGGTCTGGCAAATCTCAAAAAATGGAAATTTGGGGATTTGACACAAATTTACTTATTAAATAAAATTTTATACATATATAATTATTATAAATATATGTATTATATATTCAGTACTACTTTTTCCAAAATTAGAAACACATTTCTAAAACGATAACTTTAAAGTAAAACTTTACAAATAATGGAATGTTCGGAAGTAGAAACGTATCTCTAATTTTGGAACAAACTAAAAAGGGTAATGTATCTCTAATTTTGGAAACACAAAAATTTATATACTAATACTATCCAAGATTTTTAAGAAATATCTAATTAATTCTTATACAATTTCGTATATAGTATTAGTATATAGAACGTTTATGGTATGTAGCAAGTATTACTGTATTAGTAATATTTTCAATTTTTATGGCATTGCATGATTGACAAACAGGGTTGCATTGACTAGTTAAACCAGAAACATATGAACACGAAAAAAAATAAGAAGCAGAAACATGGAAGTAGAAACACTGTTAACAAACTAGCCCTTTTTTTTGTTCTTTTTTTCTTTTGTTTTCACCATCCAAAGGACAGCACGAAAAAAAAATCAAAATTAGAGAATACTCCACTAGCAAAAATTTCAGAAAGGAAGATGCCCTACTCAAGGAAGGAGGAACGTGAGAGAGCTATTCCTCAGGGAGCAGGACATCTCAGGATCTAAGTACTCGCCAGTTGGAGCTTCTTTTGCATCTCTTTTAACAAAAGGAGAACCTGAGCACCAATTGAGGATAAACTGTTGATGTCTTCAATAGTAGGATTAACTATCCGTAATGCCTGAGCCTGACCATCCTTGCTGTTGTTATGAGTAATGAGGTCTTTTGAATGTGATTAAGTGATCACTTTTGCGTTACCCTCTTTAAATAATAATTAACTGCCATCATCACAGCCGCTGTTTCAGCAACCATTTTAGAATTTTCATTTCAAGGAACATGCTTGTCCAGACACTAAATCCTATTCTGCTTATTTTTACAATCTCAGGAACAAAAGTTTATCCATATCTTAATTTTTTTTCTTTTCCTCGAATTCCTTTAAAAGTCGTAAATACCCCTCACTAATTATAGATTGTGTGCTAAAAGATCGGGATACTTTGTTGTTTTTTAGATTCCAGGTCTATGAAGTGTAGCAGATACCCTTTTATGTATTGCTCACTTTTAGTAAAAGTAGGGGACAACCTACAAGGGATTCAAGTATAGCTTGTTAGTTTTGTTTGTTTAGGACACTGCCTGCAGAGTTCTGCACAAGATTCAGATGATAATATTATTGTTTACTGATGAAACAAATATATCTGATTGTAAAGAACTATGAGAATTGTGATGCATGGACTTTTAACCAAGATTTGTATGACAAATATTGCTCATTTGTTGTCCTGAATATAAATCTTATTTTCAAGTATCATGAAAACTGTGCTCACATGATCTTAAATATTTGAGTGATATCTCAATACCAAGTTGGTTGGCATGAAAATTGTGCATACATTTGATCATTTTGTGACCTGATTAACTCCTTCCAATCAGAAGTTTGTATACGGGTCTTGGTCCTCTGGTTGCCAATCAGCTATTTTAAGGATGAACTTATTTCCTATATACTAATCTATCAATGTGAATGTATTATCCTTAGTTTCACTCAACAAAGCCTAATCCCAATTACTTAAAGTTGGTGACATGAATTTTATTAACCGGCCATATGAACTTATTTATTGTATATATGGATGGATAGATAGGTAAGCCCAGGCTTAAAAGAAGTGTATTTTCTTATTCAGATAGAATTTAATCAAAGAAGTCCTTCCAAACTGGTATTTTGTTAATTGATATACATTTACAAATGGCCAGCTTGAACTGAATTATACAGTCAACTATGACTGATGGATTTTCTTTTTTCAGTTAGTGTCTGGTTATTTTTTTCTTCTTAGTGGGAGTTCAATTACAAGGCACCCTTGTAAGTGCCACTTATCTAGCCAAGACCCATTACTGTAGGAGAAACTTTTCATTGAAGATCTTTTGAAACTTCAAATCAATTTACTTTCAGAGTTATCAAGATGAGTTAAATATTTGATGGTTGGCAAATAATCTTAACATTTTGAAGTTTGAATTTTTTGTTTCATTTCATATTGGTGATTTTATGTGGTCTTTTATGATAATATTTGGCCTTATCTACTGTCCAATGCTCACTGTTTTCTGTTGAACTTGACTATTTCAGAATGATGCAGAGAAGATGTACGATATGCTCAAGTCCCCTCAACTTAGTATGCATTGTGGATCAGGTCTCGTAAGATGTGGCCTTTGTGGAGTAACCGAAAAATCTTTCAAGGTCCTTTCCAAGGAATCAGAAATTGTTGAGGGAAGACCCGTCTTCACAGAAGGTTTAAGAGGAGAAAAGGTCACAAGTTTCACACTACTACTAATATTGATTATAGAGTTATCTAGTTATTTTTATGCATCTCAACCTTAGTAGCTTTTATATATTAGGTTTTGACTTTCAAAATTCCAACCTTAATAACGGAAAAATGCTTGACTTTCAAAATTTTATCTGTCACTTTGTGTTCTATGCATAGTTATTAAGTCTTCGCTTAATCAACGACTAGTTGATGATTAGTCGTCCGGTCGCTGTTGGAAGTGCAAGTCGACAGCTCGACTTGGTTGCCGTCGCTAAGTTGTGCGACTTGAGCAATTAGTCATTGCTTTGTTGGTTCAAGTCGACAATTTACCCGACTTGGTATCTAGTCTGCCCAAATTTTAATTTACCCAACTCAATACCAAATTCTAAATTCTAATTGACCCATAACCAAGTAACCCACCCAATTAAAGATCCAAACAAATAAATACCCAAACAAGTATGCTACCAAGGGTTTACTTCGGCTAAGAAAAAACATTGACAACAAAGAAGAAAAGGGAACTTACACAATCTAAACATCGGCAGTAAAAAAACATTGGCCAACAACTTAATTGTGTTATTGTGTTATGTAGATATGTAAATGGCGGATAGTTCAGGAGTTGAAAGTTATGATAGGAGCAATAATCTAATAAGGGTTTAATTTTTATTATCAATGATATTTAATAGTTTTGATTGTGAAATTGTAATTTTTGTATGATAATTGTAATTTGAATATATATATATATATATGTATGTATGTATGTATAAAATGAGTATTGTAAATAATTTGTCGCTTTACCGGCGACTAGTCAACTGGTCTCTTAGGTAGTCGGCCACCGACTCACTTCAACTAAACGACTTGACAACTATGGTTTTATGAGCAGTCTTTGTCTCTGACTTGAGGATTCTGGATTAATATTAATTCTTTTTAATCTTCATAGTGGTTTTTGCCTCAATACTTGTAAATATAGCTCAAAAAAACTTATTTTTGAAACTGTTGTTTTCTTCTAGTTACTTAAAATACTAATGTTAATCTTCTTTTTCAATACCCTCTTACACCGGTTTAGAGTACATGGTATTACTACTTCAGATTTGGTGTTGAAATTGGGTTTCATATAAAAGATAGATAGACCATGAAGATTATTGTTTCTTGTCATTGTCTTTGCAATTGGGCTGTATGTAATGGTATGAAACTTTAGTAGACCAACTTCCTCACCTTGATTGTCTTTACAATTTCTGGAAACTCCAATTCATCCACTGTAGACCTTTAACTTCTAAGTTTCGGGACAATTGGAGTTTCCTCAAAAAATAGCAACTGGTCCTTACAATTTCGGCTCAAGTATTCTTATCTTCACTATACAGCAAAGATGACATCAAAGAAGACAGCCACGAATATCCCAAGGACTGGTTCCAGTACCTTATTTTTCGATCTCGCCGAATGAGAATTTATAAGTCATCATTTATTTCCTTGGATGCTTTTTTATGTCCTTGTTTCGTACAATTGCTTATACAGTTTCCTCTTTTATCTGGGTGTTGTGTGGTACAACATATGGACATACTATCCTGGTTTATATTGAAAAGTTTTAGACCTGGAGTAAAACTCTTCATGCTCCTCCAGTATAAGTAGTAATGTTTAGGTCTATGACTCAGGTTCTTCACTCCTTTTGGGTGAATATGACCATTAAGTATTGCTACGTTCTTGCTATTGTTACTTCATAGTAAAAGCGATTCGGTTGTTTGTTCGTGGATGATCATCAAATAGCTATGTGAAACTCGATTTTACTTCATGTTCATCTATATGTGGATATAGTAAAACATTAATTTACATGATACATTGATCTATTTATTTATATTATTGCCAATAGAAATCCATATTACAGGGCTAAGTTCCTGCCGAGCTAGGTCTGAACGTCTGAACCCTAGATTTGTCAATTTCTGCACTTAATTTTTTCTACAAAGATATATACAGCTATACTATCCTTACTCTCTTTACCAAGTATTGGAAATATAGATAATTTCTGCACTTACTTTTTTCTACAAAGATATATACGACTATATTATCCTTAAATCTCTTTACCAAATACTGGAAATCTAGATTAATAGCTTTTCCTTTTCTTGCTTAATCTTCATTCTTCATGAGTTACAGTTCAAACTTTTCTTCTTTTTACATTGAGTAAAGTGCATAACATTTATGGGTTGCACTTCAATCACATCTCCAACGATGATCATGGAGAATTTTGTTCGTTCATTGGCACCATATCACAACATATATTTTTTGAAAAAGCCAATTTGATGATACTGCATCCCACCTGTTGAACCACCAAAGGACACAACAATCCGTGGCTCTCGGGTTTGAGCTTCAACTCTTCAATTCATCCATTATCTGTAACGCTCTCAAATCCGATCTATCTTCAAACCTGGATTCGGTGTATTATTAGTGCTTCTCATTCTGTACATACATCCATGTATCTTAAAGATATATTTAAAACTTCAAAATATAATAACATATTTCTTCAAATCCCAGATTCTATTACCTTAAAATCTTTAATACATTACAAATAATGATAAATACATTATTTTTTACTTCATTACAAGTGTGACTTTCATCCGTCACAGCAGATACATAACAGTTTAATTAACTATTTTACAAGTCTCGGCTTGGACTTCTCTTTCATCTTCATGCTCATCCATATAATGAATAACACTTCACCAGGATACCGATCAGCTTGATCTTCACAGGATCCTTTAGTTCTTTCTGTTTTCGCTAAAAATATTTTTATTTTAAGCAAGTGTGAGCATTCAATTGCTCAGCAAATTCTAGCAGTTGAATAACAACAAAATCTAGAATCAAATATTCTTTACATACAAAACTTCAATAACTGAACAATAATTATGATGCAGCTCGAATAACATGAATAAATTTTGATTCCTATCATTTTAAAACATCAATATATTCTTTAACACTTCTACGACTTAACTCATCCCATACGACAATATATGTGAAAAGAAACACCTTTTTGACATATATTTACAAAACACATTAACATCTTCTCATTGTGTCTAATCGAAATAATCAGCATAGACTTAATCTTATCACAGTTCATGAATAAATAGAACTCTTTACATTTGAACAATTCTAATACAGAACAGTTCATCTTTCGAAACACACAAGTGTTGAAAATCTTGGCACATAGCCTCATACATAATAATATCTTGTACAAATACAATACATTTGTACATAGATAAAACTTCCTCAAGTACAACATTTGACTAAGCTTAAAGAAACTTGCATTCAATTCCTAATATGAATGAAGTTAGGAAACTTAAATTAAGCGATGCATACAACTTACGTTATATTGCTCTTCGAAATCCCTATATATCACGTAAGTATAACACATACCAATTAGTCATATATTTGACCTTCACATTGGTTTAAATTAACTTTAGTTCTTTTGGTTAGCGTTTTATAACCTAAGTTCACGTAACCAAACTTTAAACTTTTCTTTCAACGTTGCGACATACGGAGATGTCATAATCCTTCTTATCATCATTTAAGATAGATTTACATTACTTTTTCCTTCTTTCTAGCATAACTTACTTGAATCATTAAAACTTTAATGTTCGTTAAGTTAATTATCATTCATTATGGCTTTTTGACAATCAAATGTCATATCACATGATTATTCTTTAACGTCTAAGTCACACAATCTTTTGTATGCCAAGAGCGAACATCCAATGCTAATACTACGCGTTCATAGCTTTCAAACATTTTACATTACCTTCCTTCATATCTTATAATGTCCGGTTTATTTACCTCGGAACATTATTCAAGTTATTATCATTAACTCAGCTTCTTAACGTTTACACGTCCCTTATCATCTTCATTACTTCACGTTCAAACCATACACTCGTGTGTATGTTAAGCACGTTTATCTTTACGCGTACACTAACCGTCTTCTTCGGTTTAAGTGTTTTAGCGCTTACATTGATCATCTTTTAAACTTTCATTTAACCTTTATTTAAGGTTTTAATCACTTTTTAAAGTGTTATTTTAAATGAACTTTACGTTCATTATCGTTCCGCGTACTTCCCCTAAGCTTTGAGCAGTTAAAAGCTCATCACTGGGTCATGCCCTGCACTGGCGCTGCGGCGCCCGACTCCTTTGTTAAACTGGTGCTGCGGCGCCAGTTAGCAGTATTTGGCTTCCGGGATGGCACTGTGGCGCCTCCTTTCTAGTTCATACTGGCGCTGCGGCGCCAATACTAAAACTCATAAATTTTTTCTAATTCTTGAAGTGCTTGGTCATATCAGGGGCAATCCTCTATTAAATTACCTTGGGGTATTGAAAAATACCCGTAAAACGAATCGCCTACCTTGCAATCTCGTAATTTCTTCGTTATAACTCGGAACGAATCCGTTCCAAAGCCATTTTCTTACTTTCATTATATACTACGTTTTCCCCATGACAATATTTTTTTTCTGAATCCGTTAACAAGTCTTTTCATAGACTCAAATTTTATCGTTCGTTCATTTTATGTTCTTATCGTTTTTCGTTCGTTCGTCCGTAACTCGCTCATTCGAACCCGAAATGAGTTCGTTCTTGAGTCCATGACACACGTTTTCAATGTTCTCTAACATTCTTATGAAACCTTAATTGTTCGAGATCATTAACTTACTTTCTACATTTGTCCGGAAATCATAGTAAACTACGATTTCAACGGTTAACATTTCTTAATACGTTCCTTGTGGAACATTTCTTATACTTCTATATCTCCTAACCAAACATATATCAACATATATATACGATGATTTTATACTTGTCCATCAACAACAAGCTCTAATTAAATGGTTTTCAATTTGTCCATCAACAACTCATTCATCGCATTCGTTTGTTCTTCGTTTTACATCATTATTTTGATTACGATTCCGCTTTTACATACATATTAGTATTTTAAATCCACTAATTCTTCCTTATTTCTTCGAATCGTTCATATGATTCATCCGAATCGTCCAATAACAAGCAATTCATACTTCATATGAAAGTTTTTAAAAGAAAAAGATGAAATAAATTTCAAATTCTTATTACTTACATATTTCTATAGTTAAACCATATTAATATCATTCCTTCTTTTACTTCCATTTTTATTATGCTATATGATTCTTCATATGAAACCTAAAGAAAATGGATTAAAGGCTAGTTTTGGTATTGCCTTTCTTCTTGATTCTTCTTCCTCTTGACAAAGCATGCAATTTGCTAGCTTTTCTCTTCCTTCTTCTTCAATCCGAAATTTCTCTCTCTCTCTCTCTTAATATATATGCCTTTGCTCTTCAAGGTGTTGGTGAAAATAAACTAACACTTTGAAGAGAATAATTGGCTTGCCTTATATAAAACAAGCAAGAGCTAGAATATTTTGGTCATTAAATTAATTTTGCTTTCCTTATGAATTGGTCACTTAACTTAGAGTCTTGTATTGTCAAAACCCTTAA
The DNA here is from genome assembly GCA_016801055.1 of Panax notoginseng. NCBI lineage: Eukaryota > Viridiplantae > Streptophyta > Magnoliopsida > Apiales > Araliaceae > Panax > Panax notoginseng. Next base: position 241,672,221 of record CM029012.1, read on the forward strand.
GTTTCAAATCTTACAAATCATCCCCTCGTCATCCACCACAAACTTAACTTTTGAGTCACCATTACTATTCACACCTCATTTTAGCCACACATTTTCTTAACCTAACCCCACCTAATTAACCATGGTTAAATGGTGGAAAAGTGCAAAAGCTAGCCCTTTTGTTGACTTGACTTTTTGGCTTTAACTTTTCGTGTTTATACCGTATAATTTTCGTATTATACGCGTAGCCACTTTTGTTGACTTGACTTTTTGGCTTTGACTTTTCGTGTTTATACCGTATACTTTTCGTATTATATGCGTATTGTACTCCGTATAATTTTCGTATCACACGTCGTACCATTCTCATATTATACGTGTATAATAATTCATGTTATACCAATATTCTTTTCTTTAATCTTCTTAAATTCGTTACACAGTTGAAAAAGTTCGTTTATCGTTTTCCAAATTTTATTTGACATTTCGTCTTTCCTCGTCATTCAATCGTTTACGCGTTCTTCGAAATATCGAAAAAATGAAAAACATATATCGGTGAATAGTGTTTTTCACGATGTTTTCCCAAAACATGGTTAAACAATCGAAAAGTTAATAACAATGGTTTTCGTCGTTTTTATTTCGTTCGATTTCTGCACGTTTTTTGAGAAAAACTTTTATCGGCTAACATAACTTTTCATGACATATTACCTTCAAATCTTGAAACAGAATGTCATTACGACATACCAATCTCCCGAAAAGACTTAGGGTCTAACCCTAACTCGAATCGTTCTTCGGGTGAATAGTGCTTTTGCACAAATTTTCTCGAATTTTTTTTATTTTTGTCTAAAAAATTCTTACTCATTTATTCTAGCACATAGCGAAAATCCTAACGTTTTATAATCATCCAAAGTCATAGAACGACTAATAAACACATAACATAGAATATTATTAATAAAAACTCATTTTATTAAATAATAATTCTTACATCATAATTTACACGACTATCCGATTTTCCGAGTTGTGACATTATCTCTTAAGAAACTAAATTTCCCTGCTTCTACTATCATATTCATCATCAGTTTTTTAACTGGTTAGAGATTTCTCATGTTGCATAATGTCTTCAAAACTCTTCAGTCTAGCTTGTGTTTCATCTTGGAGAAGCATTCTTTGGCATTTGGTAACTTATCACTTTCTTGATGATATAATATTTCTCATCTGTAAAATTGTAGCATACAAAAACGCATTATTGTTGTGTCAATAGCCTAAAATGTTTCATTAGGGTGTTTGTCTCTTTTCCATCTGTGTTCATGGAAGTTTATCCCCCTCCCTTAGTTCTTTTCAATTCAGTTTTATTTTTAAAGTACAGATTATCAATTTTAGAAATGAGTAATGCTCGTTATAATGGTACTACAGACCTGCAGGTTTATGAAATAGCCACGCACATGCAACCGTGTGGAGTTAATGATACTTGAAACAATACAATTTTTCAAAAACAGTATGACAGTATCTGCTAGTTCTAATTATTATAATTCCTTGTCATTTCCATATCCTGTTATTCCCGATTCTTGTTCAGTAAGGTGATTCTTATGACAAAGTGGTTGTAAACCGTCTGTTTATTTGCATGAGTCACCAAGTAGGTATACTACTTGAAAACTTCTAAATTACTTGGATCTTCGATGCAGGAGTGTGCTGCTGCTTTGGTTTTTTTCAGGACTCGTTATGCTGCTATGGTTGCTGCTCAGTCTTTACAATATCCACATCCCATGCTATGGGTCACAGATTTGGCTCCAGAGCCACCAGATGTCTATTGGTCAAATCTATGTATACCATACAGACTGCTTTGGGTCCGTAGGATAGGAACTATTTTGGCTGCTATTGTCTTCATGATATTCTTCCTTGTGCCCGTGTCATTTGTACAAGGTCTCGTCCACCTAGAGAAGCTTAAAAAGCGGTTTTCATTTGTGAGAAAGTTGAGCAGTGAGAGGTATGCTATAGTTTGAGTAAAAAATTTCTAGCTAGACTCGTTAAGTGTTTTTTTCCTTCTTTTTCAAATCTCAGTCAAATCAATTCAATAACTGAAGAGTATATATAGTAATATAGGTTTAAATATAAATTACTACACTAAACTATTAACACATTTCCACATTGGTAATTGACGTTTCAATTTTTTCCATCAGGTCATTAAACTATCAATTTTTTCCATTTTGGTTCAATTGAACCCGCCACGTCATAAATTGATGACATGGCTTAAACACGTGACATGTAAAAGCTGATGTGTTAAAACAACACTCACCTTAAATATAAATTACTACTCTAAACTATTGACTTTTTTCCACTTTGGTGATTGACCTTTCAATTTTTCCAATCAGGTCATTAAACTTTTAATTTTTTTCACTTTGGTTCAATTGAACCTGCCACATCATAAATTAATGACGTGACTTGAGCATGTGGCATGTAAAATTTATGTTTACGTATAATAGCAAAAAAATATTTTAGAAATTGAAAGTTGAAACATTATTATAAGATCCCCAAATAAAGTATGAATTTTACACCCAAAAATGAAGATGATACTTCTCTTTAATGCGAAATCTAACCTTAGATCCAGACACAACACCAAATCCCCTTCTCAATGAGGCAAAAAAAAATACTCTTAACCGTCTCACAGCACCAGGGCAAGCTATCACAAACAAAATACAAAATAAAAAAAAAATATTTTTTCTGCATCGAGAAGGGGATTTGGTGTTGTGTCTAGATCTAAGGTTAGATATCACATTGAAGAGAAGTATCATCTTCATTTTTGGGTGTAAAACTCGGCTTTATTTGGGGATTTTTGGGTCTTATATTAATGTTTCAACTTTCAATTTCTAAAATATTTTTTTTGCTATTATACGTAAACATAAGCTTTTACATGTCACGTATTCAAGCCACGTCATCAATTTATGCGTGACAGGTTCAATTGAACCAAAGTGAAAAAAATTGGTAGTTTAATGACCTAATTAAAAAAATTCAAACATCTAAGTGGAAAAAGGTCCATTGTTTAGGGTAGTAATTTATATTTAAGCCATATATATATATATATATATTATGTCATCCGAAGTATATAAATATTATATTATTTGAATTAATTGAGCATATTTGAGCGAGAATGATAGGATTGCTCCTTTTGAGGCTAAACAAAGTAGAACCAAGTAATAGGACTCTAAATCACCTCTTTGTTTGTGAATTTGAAGGAAATAATGAAAGTATGAAATAATAAGAGGGTATACCTTAATGAAGGCTTGTGTGAGTTGCACACATCATTTTAAATAAGGTCCCTTTGTTTAGTAATTAACCTAAAATCATGTTTCAACTTTTTTCTTCTCATTTAGCTCGGAAGTCATGTCTTTATCGGGTCGAGCTTAAGTCGATTTTGCAACTTAGCCTTTCTAATTTTCTTGCAGGAACTTTATTGTTGATATGGTTACGGGATATTTACCAAGTGCGATGTTGATGTTATTTCTTTGCATTGCTCCACCGATAATGATGGCTTTCTCAGCAATAGAGGGTCCTATTGCCCGTAGTGTCAGAAAAAAGAGCGCATGCCTCAAAGTCCTATACTTTCTAATATGGAACGTCTTTTTTGCAAATATTTTGTCAGGGTCTGTTTTGGAGAGGTTTGATAGATTTACGACTTTGAAAGACATCCCTTTGCAACTAGCCAATGGAGTACCATCAATGGTGATTCTTCTTCTATTTGGTTGATATTTTACCTTGATTATCTCAATTTCTTTCATTTCCCTTGGGAAAACCTTTTCTTGATTCCCAAGTATTTGACTCATTTATAACTCCAACTTGATCCCACGTGTCGATGCTTCTGTATCTGAAACCTTACACTAACAATAGCGAGGAAATCTTTCATATATGTTGTTACTTTTTTTCTTCATTGGTGTAATGTCCTTTAATGTTAATAGTGTGATAAAAATTGTCGCACATCTATTAATTGAAAGCTCTCATGCTAGCTATATGGGATATTTTATTTCTACCAAAAGAATGTGTGTTCTGAGTTGCATGTGCTTAGTCTCAGTTACTTTTTTTTTTTTCTCATGCACATCTGCTTTTGTTCTGTCTGACCACTTTCCAGCCAGTTGAGAAGTCAGAGTGTGAGAGATTGTCTCACACTGGTAAATTGAATCTCCTCTCAAGCTACTATATGGATCTTGCTTTGAGTTGGATGCTTTAACATGTCATTCATTTAGCAACTTTATGCTCATTTAAGTGTTCATAAGTGACTTCATACGTTGTTCTTCTGATAATGACTGGATTTAAACTTTGCAGGCTGTCTTCTTTATGACTTATGTATTAACATCAGGTTGGACGAGTTTGGCATTTGAACTAATGCAGCCTAT